>CM069141.1:26653957-27231457 GCA_035221665.1 Okamejei kenojei
ATCTGGTGCGTTATAGCTGTATCTTCTAATTCAATTTGACAAATGTTGTCAAATTTATATTGGTGGATGATTAAAAAAATTGTTAAGTACTTAACACAACTCTACAAGTGTATGAATGAATGATTGAATGAATGGGGCGGCACAGTGGCGCAGTGGTAGAGTTGCTGCCTTACAGGGCTTGCTGCGTCAGAGACCTGGGTTCGATCCCATTTGCAGGTGCTGTCATAGAAACATAGAAACATAGAAAAATAGGTGCAGGAGTAGGCCATTCGGCCCTTCGAGCCTGCACCGCCATTCAATATGATCATGGCTGATCATCCCTCAGTATCCCGTACCTGCCTTCTCTCCATACCCCCTGATCCCTTTAGCCACAAGAGCCACATCCAACTTCCTCTTGAATATAGCCAATGAACTGGCCTCAACGACCTTCTGTGGCAGAGAATTCCAGAGACTCACCACTCTCTGTGTAAAGAATGTTTTTCTCATCTCGGTCCTAAAGGAATTCCCCCTTATCCTTACACTGTGACCCCTTGTTCTGGACTCCCCCAACATCGGGAACAATCTTCCTGCATCTAGCTTGTCCAACCCCTTAAGAATTTTGTAAGTTTCTATAAGATCCCCCCTCAATCTTCTAAATTCCAGTGAGTACAAGCCGAGTCTATCCAGTCTTTCTTCATACGAAAGTCCCGACACCCCAGGAATCAGTCTGGTGAACCTTCTCTGAACCCTCTCTATGGCAAGAATGTCTTTCCTCAACTGGAGACCAAAACTGTACGCAATACTCCAGGTGTGGTCTCACCAAAACCCTGTACAACTGCCGTAGAACCTCCCTGCTCCTATACTCAAATCCTTTTGTTATGAATGTTAACATACCATTTGCTTTCTTCACTGCCTGCTGCACCTGCATGCCTACTTTCAATGATTGGTGTACCATGACACCCAGGTCTCGTTGCATCTCCCCTTTTCCTAATCTGCCACCATTCAGATAATAGTCTACCCTCATGTTTTTGCCACCAAGTGGATAACCTCACATTTATCCACATTATACTGCATCTGCCATGCATCTGCCCATTCACTCAGCCTATCCAAATCACCCTGCAGCCTCCTAGCATCCTCCTCACATCTAACTATACCCCCCAGCTTGGTGTCATCTGCAACTTTGGAGATGTTGCATTCAATTCCCTCGTCCAAATCATTAATGTATATTGTAAATAGCTGGGGTTCCAGCACTGAGCCTTGCGGTACCCCACTACTCACTGCCTGCCATTCTGAAAAGAGCCCGTTTACTCCTACACTTTGCTTCCTGTCTGCCAGCCAGTTCTCTATCCACATCATTATTGAACCACCGAGTGCTTTAAGTTTATATACTAATCTCTTATGTGGGACCTTGTCGAAAGCCTTCTGAAAGTCCAGATATAACACATCCACTGGTTCTCCCTTATCCACTCTACTAGTTACATCCTCGAAAAATTCTATAAGATTCGTCAGACATGATTTACCTTTTGTAAATCCATGCTGACTTTGTCCAATGATTTCACCACTTTCCAAATGCGCTGCTATCCCATCTGTAATAACTGACTCTAGCAGTTTCCCCACTACCGATGTTGGACTAACTGGTCTGTAATTCCCCGCTTTCTCTCTCCCTCCTTTTTTTGAAAGTGGGTTACATTAGCTATCCTCCAATCCTCACGAACTACTCCAGAATATAAGGAGTTTTGAAAAATTATCACTAATGCATCCACTATTTCCGTGGCTACCTCCTTGAGCACTCTGGGATGCAGACCATCTGGCCCTGGGGATTTATCGGCCTTTAATCCGTTCAATTTACCCAACACCACTTCCAGGCTAATCTGGATTTCACTCAGTTCCGCCATCTTATTTGACCTCCGATCCACTGACTTTCCGGCAGATTATTTATGTCTTCCTTAGTGAAAACAGAACCAAAGTAGTTATTCAATTGGTCTGCCATGTCCTTGTTCCCCATGATCAATTCACCTGCTTCTGACTGCAAGGGACCAGCATTTGTTCTAACTAGTCTTTTTCTCTTCACATATCTGTAAAAACTTTTGCAGTCAGTTTTTATGTTCCCTGCCAGTTTTCTTTCGTAATCTATTTTCTCTTTCCTAATTAAGCCCTTTGTCCTCCTCTGCTGGACTCTGAATTTCTCCCAAGACAAGACAGTTGCATCAAGGCAGCAATTGCTACCGTGTTGGTGGATAATTGGTGTGAAATTGTTGCATTGCAAGTGAACATGTTTCCCATTGCCACCAGCATTGCCCAGTGTGATTTTGAATCATGTCAACAAGCATGGTCATGTGTTTAAATTCTTGATCATTACTGCTTTGATTGATCACATCTGACATAGTGTGAGGAGTTCTACAAGAGTGTTTGCAACTAATTGTGCAAGAAATACATTTTTCAACCTCGGGCTTCAAATTATATTTTACACGTTATTTTCTTAAATAATCCATTTGCTGATGGCTTGCCCTTGCAATCACTACCATGGCAATAAATCTAAACATCCGATTCAAAAGAGCTCATGATTTAAAAATGTTTCATTCTGAAAAAGTTTTTTTCCCTGACCTGTAAAAAAGGTAAGCCCCAAATAATTCTGCTACATTCCCTCTTTCCATTCTTTTAAGCCCCTGTCCCACTTAGAAGACCTAAACAGTAACTCTGGTGACCTTGCCCGCCACCCAAAAAAAAATCAAGGTTGAGGTGATCTGCAACCTCCTACCCACGCATATGTTGAAAATCTTCCTCGACCATGAAGAAAACCGGCTTTGACTAGACCTGCAACAAAAGAATTATCAAATTTAAAAACGGCAACCTATTTTTCGTCAAGGCCGGTTTTGAACAGAAGATTTGATGGCAGCACCTCGTGGCAGCGGCCCCTACAGTCCGTCTCTCCTTTTTTAATTTTTGTCCCGTTTAATGTGTAGTTTGCTGTGTTTTTTGTGTTGTTTTTTGGCTGTGTATATATGGGGGGTGGGGGAAACTTTTTCCTGCACGGGAGACCCGACCTTTTCCCTGTCGGGTCTCCGTTGTCGTTGGGGCCTGGCACCGTGGAGCGGCCTCCAGCCGGAACGATCTGGGGGCTGCAGTTGTGGAGCCTGCGGGGCCTGCAGAGTTACTATCGTGGGGCTGGCTGGCCTCGGAGCGTGGGGAGCTGTGGCGGTGTGCGGCTGCGACCATACTTCGGAGCTTTGGAGGCTCCGACTGCAGGCCTGTGGACGGTGACATCGGGAGCTCATGGGTCCCTGGTGGAAGACAGCTTTTCGGAGCTCCCGCCCGAGTTGCTGGTCTGAAAACGACCCTGAGCGGGGCTTGACATCGCCCAGCGCAGCTTTAACGGCTGCGGGATTTGCCATCGCCCGCCAGGGCTCCAACATAGACCCGGAGCAGCGCCTTACATCGCCGACGCGGCATTAACGGCTGCGGGGCTTACCATCGTCCGCCGGCGGCTTTAACATCAGGAGAGTATGGAGAGCAGGGGTGAGGCAAGACTATGCCTTCCATCACAGTGAGGAGGAGATTCACTGTGATGGATGTCTGTGAGATTTGGGTTGCTTGCGTGTCTTGTAAAATTGTTTCTTGTTGTTGTATGGCGGCAGAAACCAAAATTCCTAATGGATAAATAAATTTAATTGAAATTGAAATTGAAATTAAGCATGATGAAAAAATAGCAGCAACCTAGATGAAGCCTCGACCACACGGAAACCACTTTTGACCATTAGGGAGAGTGACCAAAACCTCCGGTGACCTCATGGAAACCTTGGGTGGTGGGCAAGGTCACCAGAGGTTGCTGTTTAGGTCTGCTAAGTGGGACAGGGGCTTCTTTTCCCTTCAATGGATTCCTTCCATTCTGTGTGTCTTCTGCCATATTCCAGTTTCTATGACTCCCTTTTCTTTCATCTTGGTTCTTTCATTTCTCATGCACCTCACTCCTCCCCATCTTTTAATGTGGTGTCTTTCACCCTATTTTCATCTAATTGATTTTGAGAGGCCTTGATTAAAGGAGGCAAATTAAACAGTAAGGTTTTTGATTGTTCTTCCAGTGTATGAATAGTTGGCTATGTTGTGTTTCATCTTTATAATCAAATAGTCTGTCATGCAAAAACTGCGAGAAAACTAAAAATGTTGAAACATGTTGAAAATAATTCACCCACAAGCATTTGGATTTAATTTTTCTTTTCTAAAGTAATAGGCATCCGGGTTGTCAACTTACTTCCATTATAGTCATTACATGGCCAGCAAGTAACAAAAAATAACACAATCATCACTGTTTTGATCATTATCACACAGAGCGTTGTGAACCTGTGGAATTCTCTGCCACAGAAGGCAGTGGAGGCCAATTCACTGGATGTTTTCAGAGAGTTAGTTTAGCTCTTCGTGCTAAAGGAATCAAGGGGTATGGGGAAAAAGCAGGAACGGGGTACCGATTTTGGACGATCAGCCATGATCATATTGAACGGCGGTGCTGGCTCAAAGGGCCAAATGGCCTGCTCCTGCACCTATTTTCTATGTTGCTATCTCACAATTTTAATACCGCATGGTCCTCAGGAACAGACATTAAAAATAGTCTGCTGCACATCAGTTGAATGAATCAGATATGAATTAGGGATATAATGTGAATAATCATAAAATGTGACATATTTTGCTGGCAGTTCTATGGTCACTCTCAAGCTGATGTCGAACAGAGTTGAGTGAAACTCCCACCAGAGGCATACCTATGCCAAGTGTTTCCTTTTCACCCGATGATCCCGTGACCTGGATAAATGTACAGCAAATAACAGATCTGTCAGCTGGGCACATCACAGATGTTTGACTGAGAACGGTCAATACTGTATTACATCGGTCTTAACCATAGGGAATTTCCCACAGTTAGCAGTTTGCACTTGGTAGTGTTAAATAACCAGTAATATATTTTTGTGTTCATCAGATCTGGGAGATTTTTGCAGTTTTGGCTTAGTTATTCTTCAAAATTATTTCAAGGAAATCCAGATGGCAGTTTTTATTTTAAGATAAGTCTTGAGATTTTAATCTTGAATCTAGATCTCTGCATACTTAGATAAATGGAGAGAAACATAGCAGAAAATAAGAGAGAAAATAATTGCAGGGATCTGGTGTGGACATGATGGGTTAAAGTGACTCTTTATTTTCTATAATGTTTCTATGATTCCATGGTATTAATTATGAACATTCTATTAAGAAATTGAAAATGTTGCCCCTTATCTTGATTTGTCTTTTCAATATAATATGCTTGCTGAAAATACAAGCATTTAAATGTATAACAGCTATGAGTCTTTAACAAATGTAACTACAAAGGCACACATTTAGGAACCATCAAATGCAACCTCTTCAGAGATCTGTGTATAAAGGAACTGCAGATGCTCGTTTATACCGAAGACAGTCACAAAATGCTGGAGTAACAGCGGGTCAGGCAGCATCTCTGGAGAAAGGGAATAGGTGACGTTTCGGGTCTGCAGTAGTGTTCCGACTCGAAACGTCACCTATTATTTTTCTCTAGAGATGGTGCCTAACGTACTGAGTTACTCCAATATTTTGTGTCTCTCTTCAGAGATCTACTGTGTTCAAGGGTGATACAACCAGATCTTAGGACCTACTAGTGCTAGCTTTCTCAATACAAATCCCAGGACACTATTAGTAAACACAGTCTGTCATACTTCAGCTTGTATTTATTTTGCCCTCCTAGAAGTATCTAGCCATGTTGGCGTCATTATGGCATTATTCTATCCACCTTTGAATGGTAAAAATGCTAGCCTTCTTTGCCCATTTCTCACTATTCCCTATACTATATACTAAACCAACATTGATCACTCCCAGTCTCCACTTCCCAAATGAACTTTGTCATATATATTGTTTCCGGGCAAGAAGGCCACATTAAACAGGTTAATCTTTTTTGTAGAAGTCACTAGGTTGATATTGTCAAACTACTAGATGAAGGTTGATATTGTCAAACTGAATTTTTGAGAAACCCCCCCCAAATATTTCACAATGGGTCATTCCAAAACTTAAATTGTTGGAAATTGGTTTGTGTACCAATTTTTTGCACTATGCCATTCAGTTTCAAAAGAGCTTGAAACACAATGGAAAATAGAGGACTAGCTATGAGCTGCATGAAGTCGGCAGCTTTCCTTCCAGATCTTCCATATATCTGAAATGGAAAGTGTGAAATGAATTTGGATACTGATCGATTCAGACTTGCATTTCCCGTATCGCTAAGTGAAGGGGCTGTCCCACTGTGGCGACCTAATTCACGAGTTTAGAAGAGTTTAGGAGAGTTTGAAAAAAATGTCATGTTGAAGACCTCCATCGACTATGTAGAAGACCACCTTCGACCTCCTTCGACCACTTTCAATTATGTTGAAGACTAGCTTCAACTAGCTTCGACTAGCTTCGGGAAAATTGGACTCCGAATAGTGGAGAGTGAAGATGGCCTCCTCCAACCTCCATTCGACTATGTTGAAGACTATCTACGACTACCTTTGACGACCTTCAATTACCTTTTGTCTACCCTTGATTAACTATGAATAACATGCCGACCTACTACGACCTACTTTGACTAAACCTACGGGTAAAAAAAGTATCGATTTTTTCCATGGTGACCTATTTTTACTTGCTGGCATTTTTCAACAAAGACCTCCTAGGACCTTGTGTCGACCATGCTGCGAGTATCAGTCGAGGGGAAATTCACCAGAACTCTTGGATTAGGTCGCTGCAGTGGGACAGCCCCTTAAGGGTTTCAAAGCACCTGGAGATGTACTCCTGATGGAAGATTTCCACTCAATGCATCAACCATTCCTCTACCTCTACAGATGTTGCCTGATCCACTGAGATCTTCCGGCAGTTTGTTTTGCGCTTCAAAGCATCTGGGTGGCCTGCATCACTATTACTTAAAGTAGCGCTTCCAGAGCAGATCATACTCCTGAAATAGGAATGCATATCACATTAGTTCCTTTGTGTAATTTACTTAGCTAGTTCTCCTTTAGGTCGACCACCACTCCTAGTAGCGATCCTCAATGATCCGCTGACCAATTTCATGAATACCTCTTCTGCATACCATTTGTAATATGTACCACTGATTAATTTATTTTTTACCATACATGGTTATAGCCTGCCAATCACCTTCTTGACCTCTCTATTCAATGAGTGACCACAAACCTCCTTCCAGTCTCATATCTTCCTTCTCCATTGATATGTGGCTGCACAGTCATGCTAGGCCTCTATCCTCTATGAATTACCCCATCCCCAGACTTACATGATCTCATTCCCTACTGCAGACAATTCATTGGAAAGGCTTTTGAATATGCAGCATCTTTGATTAGATGGAATCTACCTCACTACAGCTCTGAAACATTTTTCTCTGCAATTTCTCAATAGCTGGAATACTATATTCTGCACTGTTATTTTCTTTTTTGCACTACCTGATGTACTCATGTATGGTATGATTTGCCTGAATAGCACACAACGTTTTTCACTGCATCTTGGTGCAAGTGACAATAATAAACCAATATTTATTAACCTGGTGGAAACAGAATGACTAATGCAACATCTGTGAGAAATCTTTGTTAACTGTCTGGTTTCACATTTGCAACTCTATAATCCTTTTTATCTCACACCTTGTGTGTTCATCTCTGTCCAACTATCTGCCTATTCAAAACCTCCCTTGCCTATGTTCACCTATGACCAGCCATGCGTTGTCCTGCCCTACACTCTCCTTGCTTTCTTTCCTCCCACACCTACGAGGAAAGGTGCCTACGAAAAACATCAGCTGTTCATGTTCTCCAGGGATGCTGCTTGACCCACTGAGTTACTCCAGCACTTTGTGTCTTATCTTTGAGGAATTGAATGAAGACTGCCTTTATCAAAATAAGAATGAGTATCATGATGGTAGGTGGAATATTAACTTGAATGAAGAACTAGAAAAGAAAGCCACATTTATAATGCCAGAATATGTGAAGTTTAGTTTCGTATATATTGTCACATGTACTCAGGTACAGTGAAAGTTTTTTGTTGTGTTCTATCCAGTCAAAGAAAAGACTATACATGATTACAATCAAACTGTCCACAGTGTACAGCTAAAGGATAAAGGGTACAAGATAAAGTCAGACTAAAGATAGATCAAAGGTCTCCAATGAGGTAGAGGGAGGTCAGGACTACACTCCAGCTGGTAAGAGGACTGATAACAGCTGGGAAGAAACTGTTCCTGAATCTGGAGATATGCATTTTCAAACTTCTGTAGCTTTTGACTGATGAGAGAGGGCAGAGGGAGAATGTCCGGGGCGAGACAGGTCCTTCTTTATTCTAGAGGCCTTGCTGCGGCAGTGTGGTGTAAATCAAGTCAATGGAAGAGAGGTTGGTTTGTGCAATAGCCTGGGTTACATCCACAATTCTCTGCAATTGCTTGTGGTCTTGAGTGGAGCTATTCCCAAACCATGCTGTGATGCATCCTGATTAAACATTTTCTAGAAATTGGTGAGGGTTGTTGGGGACATGCTGAACTTCATAAGCCTTCTAAGAAAGCAGAGGTGTTGGTGTGCTTTCCTGGCCATAGTTTTGATGTGGCTGATTCAGGACAAATTGCTAGTGACATTTATTCCTAAGAATTTGAAGCTTTGGATCATCTCTACCTCAGCATGGTCAATGTATACTGAGGTGTGTATACTGCTTCACTTCTGAAAGTTAATCACAATTGACATTGAGGGGGAGGTTGTTAGCCAGGCACCAGGCTACGAGGTTCTCAATCTCCTTCCTGTACTCAGTCTCATCATTACTTGATATCTGGCTCACTGCAGTTGTGTCGTTTGCAAACATGTAAATTGAGTTGGACTGATATGTGGCTGCACAGTCATGAGTGTATGAGGAGTATAGTAGGGGGCTGGGAACATAAGGAGTATGGTAAGGGGTTGAGGACACCAAAGGAATAGTCAAGAAATGTGTTGGGATGAATGCTTCACTCACCTAAGTGCTCAACGTCTGGAATAGCTTAAACAATAACAACAATATCTGAGATGGTTGTATAGCTTTGGATACAAAGGGTAGCACTGATAATTAAGAAAATAAATAGAAAATATTACCCAGACATATTTTGTCAAACTGAGCCCATGAGAGCATTAATGTATATGTGTTAATCTGAACAACTTTAACGTAACAATAACATTTTATCACTAGGGGCCACTGTTTTCTTCCGAATGGATCCACAGTTCCAAAAGTCAATGGTTCAATTTTCTGTAACCTTCACCTATATTCAACAGTATCCACATTTAAATGCTGCAGATGAGCTGGATTTGTATATAATCATCTTCTTGCCATCTGTTACTTTTGAACCTTCTTTAGGCGTCATTTGCTTTTATGTATATAGAACAAATTGCATAGCAATGAATCTGTGAAACAAATAAACATATGCACCACATCTAATGTGAGATGTGACTTGAATTTCTTGACGAAAAGAAGTGCTCATGGGTCCTTAAAAACAACAGAAAGATCGTGAAATGCTGCTGAGAATTTTTTGTTATGCCCATTGGAAATGGATCAATGTATCACAAGTGACAATAAAAACAAATACTGATTTAAAGGATACTGGAAACATGCTACTGACAAGCTTGACGTAGTTTAAAAAACAGCGGCCAAATACTGGTATAAGTAATGTCATAAATTAATTTAGAACTGCAGAAGTTCTCTCATTTAATTGCATGTTCTAATTTGTCCTCACTATAGGCCTGGAATGAAATATTCACATCAGTTCTAAAGGTGACAGATATATTTTACTATTTTGTTCTTCCAATGGAGATTGCTAATAATGAATATCAATCTCACTTGGGAGCCAATTGACAAAAGTAGTAATCGAGATATGGAGACATGAATTCCATCCTACAGCTGGGGAATTTAAACTCAAGCAACTAAATTAAAACTGCATCAGTAAAAGGTACCAGGAAAATTAAAAAAAAATGCATATACCGGAAATATGAAGCAGAACACAGCAGGTCATGCAGCATCTGTGGAAAGAGAGATACAAGAGGCATTTGGAACATTAAACAAACTGCTGGAGGAATTCAGGGGTCAAGCTGCATTTGAAGGAGAAAAAGAACTCTCGACATTTCAGGTCAAGACCCTGCATCAGAACTGAGAGTATGAAGGAGACGTAGCCAATTAGGAGAGAGGCTCAGTGGATTAGTGGGCCAGCCGGTGATGGGTGGTCTGTGGAGTCAAGTGGTGGAAGGGGGGAAGGTGGAGTTGGGAGAAGGAGGCACACGAGTGAAAGAAGGAAGCAGATAAAGAAAAACAAGGACAGATGGAGCCAGGTGGAGGGTGGGGAAAAAGTGGGAGGGTGACGTTAGACACAGCTACGGAGGGAGATAAGCAGAAGGAAGTGTTACATACTGAATCCATCGATGCAGAATGCATTAATAAACTAACTTGAATATCTTTGTTAGACAGATATATTTAAAATAGATTCAAATAAATTTCAATTGTTATAAATACAAAATTACTTAAACATTTTAAAGTTAACAAAACATTAGGAAATAATTGCTAACTTTTAAACAAAATAAAGGAGGTGCAGCAATTGGTATGGTTGCATTCATCATTCGGAGCATTGTGTAAGAGTCAGGAAGACATTTTGCAGCTTTATAAAGCTTTGGTTAGGTCACATTTGGAGTATTGTGAACAGTTCTAGTCACCTCTTTACAGGAAGGATATGGGTCAAGAGAGAGTCAAGAGTGTTTTATTGTCATATGTTCCGAAATGGAATAATGAAATTCTTACGGAACAATGAAACTCTCTGGAGAGGGTGCAGAAGGAATTTACCAGGATGCTGCCCAGATTAATGGTATTAGCTATAAAAAGGGGTTGGATAGACTTGGATTGTTTTTTTCTGGACCATCAGATGCAGAGGGGAAAACTGATAAGAAGATTATAAAATTATGAGAGGCATAGATGGAATAGATAGTCAGACCCTTTTTTTCCCAAGGTGGAAATGTCAGATGCTAGTCGGCAAAGCTTTAAGGTGAAAGCGAAAATGTTTAAAGGAGATGTTAGTTTTTATATGTAGTGGCGAATACCTGGGAACACACTGCATGTAGCGATGTTGTGAAATCACGCATGATAGTGGTGTTTAAGAGGCTTTTAGATAGGCTCACACATATGCAGGGAATATGGATCACATGCAGGCAGAAGAGATTAGTTTAATTTGGCATCATGATTGGCACAGATATTTTGGGTCAAAGGGCCTGTTCCTGTGCTGTACTGTTTTATGTTCTATGTCATTGCGCCTCAGCAGAGTCCAGCGGTGAAGCAGACAGTCAGATTGCTGGCGTCTGAACACCATGATTAATCCTTATGCATCCTCCAGCTGTCTGTCAGCATGTTTTCATTCATTTATAAAGGGAAATGTGTGTACATTTCTCAGGTGCTAATTACACAACTGAGTCATTGCTTCCCTCAGTTCTTCAACTTGTACTGGCCAAACATTCAACAAGTTTTTCAAGTCTTTGCTATTTAAATATAACAATAATATAAAGTTGTGTTATGCAAAATGAAAACCGAACATGCAATTTAAAATGGGGATCAACTTGCATCTGCCTGGCTCAATTAACTTTTGCCCTCTTTCACCTGAGGGCAGAAGAGAGAGATGATGGTTCGCGGTTTGAGCTGACCGTGGGCGATGGAGGGGAGTGGGAGCTGCTCCAGTAGAACGAGCATGCGGAAACTGGACTTTGAACTCGATGACACACTGGTCAACCTGAGGAGTACGTTCAGTAACAGACTGGTTCTATCAAGATGCAGGAGAGAATGCCACAGGAGATCCTTCTTCCCTGTGGCTATCAAACTGTACAACTCCTCTTCCTTCTGTCGTGGGGTAAACGTTTTTGTATTTTGTGTTTTTGTGTTTTTATGACTGTTGGCAGATCAATTTCCCTCCTGGGATAAATAAAGTTCTATCGTATCGTATCGTATCATATCATGTCATATCGTATAAAATAGTACTAAACATGGCGGCACCGGCATAATACGCAAAATGAATTTCACTTTGTAATGTGCCAATAAATATCCATTGAACCATTGAAGACTAATCTTCCTCTTGACTCACACATATAGCATCAATGGGAGATGGACTGGTGTCATATAATCACTTAAGACAGACTTAATACTCTCTTGATTAATAGGGATTTAGTGTCTTTCACTTTCCTGAGAAGGCTATCATTTATAATTTAGTACATGCTATTAGAGTAGACATCTGGGGTCTGGGGCTGAAAAATAGAGCAAGATCGCCATATTTATTTGTGCTGGATGCTGAGAGAAATAGTTATCTTTAGAGCATTTCTGTACTGACCTATATCCTGCTGTATCCTTTGACAGTCTTCTTCACAGTCCACAACCCCAGAAAACATACTAACCAACACCTGTCTATGTTTTCTTCCAAGTCCTTCATATACATTACGTCCCAGTAGTTCCAGCACAGATCTCCATGTAGCTCCGCTGGTTACAGACCTCCAGCCTGAATATTATCATTGTCCTTCCACCACTAACCTCTGTCTTCTATCAGTAAGCCAGAACTGAATCTACATGACCAAATCGCTGTTAATCCCATGCATTTTACTTTTTTGAATCAGCCTACCATGAGCACTTTATCAGATGCCTTGCTGAAATTCATGTAGACAACATTCACTGCCCTACCTCCATTAATCACCTTGGTCATCTCTTCAAAAAACTTGAGGAAAAACATTTTTTAGCCAGAGAGTAAATGAGGAATTTACATTTTCACCCAGAGAGTTGTGAATCTGTGGAATTCTCTGCCACAGAAGGCAGTGGAGGCCAATTCACTGGATGTTTTCAAGAGGGAGTTAGATTTAGCTCCTTGGGGCTAAATGATTCAAAGAATATGGGCAAAATGCAGGAACGGGGTACTGATTTGATGATTAACCATGATCATATTGAATGGGGGGTGCTGGCTCGAAGGGACCAATGGCCTACTCCTACACCTATTTTTCTATGTATCTATGTTTCTATGTAAGACGATGACCTGCCATATACAAAGTCATACAGTCCCTAATGAACCCATTCTTATCCCATCCATAGCCCATAATAATCCATAACCCTAGCCTAAAATATTTGGATTATTTTAACTATACTTTCTGGGCTCCAAATATGCATCGTTGTAGAATCTAGGGTGTTGATGAGGATGTACAGAGAGTAAAAAAATGGGATTAATGTAGGATTAATGTAAATGAGTAGTTGATGACTGGCTTGAAATAATTGTGCCGAAAGACCTATTTATGTGCTGTAAGTCTCTGTGAATCTATGATTCCATCTGAACCTGATCTGTGATTTTAACCCGAGACCTGATCAATGGACTAGTGATGGATTCCCTTCACAAAAAGCTTACTGGGAAACTGGCGCCAAAAATATCAAATATTTGATATGATTTTTTATATTAGCCTTTGCCTTTGACGGGCCACAGGAGAGAAAAGCTTGAAGCTTCCACCCTGGGATTTATTCACTGGGATTTCCCTTCTAGAACTCTCCATGAATTCCAACTACCCTGCAACTGTTTTCAGCCAACTTCCTGACAGATCTGGTCTGAAAATGGCATGCTAATTGGACCCGGCTGCTAAAATTGGCCGATCCTGCCTTTAGCTGCTTCTGATCTGGCAAGCCAATTGGTTTATTACCATACTTTCGGCCAAGAATTACAAATTGAGTCTTTCATCTCTAAATGCAAATGCAAACTAAACTCATCCAAAGATCATAGCGATCGTCCATCATCAAAATAAAACCACCCTAATAGTTTGTTATTACTTGCCAGGCTTTGTTCTGACCCTCCTCTTGGTTTCCTTTCCCTTCACCACCACAATCAGTCTGAAGAAAGGTCCTGACCCTAAATGTTACCTATCCATATTCTCTAGAAATGCTGCCTGACCTGCTGAGTTACTCCAGCTCTTTTTGTAAACAAGCATCTGCAGTTCCGTGTTTCTACTTTCTGATAGTTTGCGATCTTTATTCAAAATTGGTTGGAGGTAGTGAAGAGTTAACATATTTCAAGGGGATATGAAATACATTGCTCCTTTAAATGTCATAGCCTTCCAAGCAGTTGTATATCATTCTCAATCTGTCAAACTGGGCAGCTGTTTTGAGATTAATTTGATGCTGACATGCATCCAATCAAGCCAGGATAAAATTGAAGCTCTCAGAATATTGCAAGATATATATTTTTTAATTTAATACAATACTAATTTTTAAAAGTTCAATATTATAGTTAAAGATGAATGATGTTTGCCATAGAGACATAAAATCAACTTTGGTCTTGGTCAGTAGGGTTACATTTCTATAAGTATGAACATGTAGGAAAATAATCACCAGGAAGAAAAGTAATGAATCAGTGAGGTTTGGGGGTGATTGGTGGAAATATATGTACAGGTTTGTAGACTGGGTATAATTATAAATTGTCCCTAGTGTGTGCAGGATAGTGCTAGTGTGCGGGGATCGCTGGTCGGCACGGAGCTGATGGGCCGAAGGGCCTGTTTACGCGCTGTATTTCTTCTTCTTATCGAGTCCACATCACAAGATTAGAAAGTGTTCAGCCAGAGCTCAACACACTTCTCAGCATCTGCAGACAATGGCGTCTTGAGCTTCTTGTGCTTCTTGTGTGTGGTGATGGAAAAATTGGTGGAAACAGGTCTGCTTCGTGAACGCTCTTTCCTTGACCCCGCTGTATCTCTAAAACTGAAAAACAAAAACTAAATATGTTTTAAAAATCAAACTATTAAACTGACTGGGGTTTATCTTTTCAAACGGGTACAAAACTGTATGAAAGGATAATTCATTTTGATTATCCTATTAATTAAGCATAGAAAATAGGTGCGGGAGGGGCAATTTAGTCCTTGGAGCCAGCACCGCCATTCAAGATGGCGCCTGTCTGCGGCGACTTTTGCGGAGCACCAGAACAGAAAAGAATTACCTACAACTTCTATCAACTCACCTGATAGTAATCGGTGCCGTTTCAGACAGGCTGCTTGGGCAGCTGAAAGCGCTGGAAATTTCGCGATCTCCCGCAGTTGCGGGAGCCCCGGACTTTAAACTTTCCCACGCCGGCTGTAAAACTCCCGACCCGACTGAGGATCCCAGGTACGGCACCTGGAAACCCCGGGATGACCTCCAGAGCCAACGGGCTGGATATCCCAGAAAAAATGAAGCTGGAGCTGCTGACTTTGAGGGAACCCCCGTTCGTTACGGAGCTGGAGCTGCAGCTGCCGACTTTAAAGGAGCTGGAGCTGCCGTCTGTGAGGGAATTCCTGATCCAGCGCTGGTCCGCAGAAACAGCAGGTACAGTAAACTCAGTACCTGGAAACAAAGGGGAAGCCTCCATTGTGTCTGGAAACGTGGCCGGCGGGCAGGACTTCAGGTCAGACTGAAGCGCAGGGGACTTCGGCCCCCTCTCCCTACTATCCTATTGGCCAATGTACAGTCCCTTGAAAATAAAGTGGACTTAAGGGCAAGACTGCTTTATCAAAGGGAGCTGAGGGAATGCTGTGTGTTCTGTTTCACAGAGACATGGCTCACCCCCAGCTCCCCAGACTCAGCGGTCCAGCCTGAAGGGTTCTCCATCCACCGCATGGACCGTACACTGGAATCGGGGAAAGGGAGAGGAGGGGGCGTCTGCCTCCTGGTCAACTCTGCGTGGTGCTCAGACGTGGCAGTCCTGTCCAACTCCTGCTCTCCACATCTCGAACATCTGGCGGTGAAGGGGAAAACAAATGGTCGGCACGGACTGGAAGGGCCGAGAGGGCCTGTTTCCGTGCTGTAATTGTTATATGGTTATATGGTTATAAGTGCCGTCCCTTCTACCTTCCGAGGGAATTCACTTCCATCATCCTGACCGCGGTCCACATCCCACCCCAGGCAGACGTCCGTCTGACACTGGAGGAGCTGCACGCGTGGTCAACAAACACCAGACATCTTACACCGAGGCTTTTACCACCATTGCTGGGGACTTCAATAAGGCAAACCTCAAGAAATTGCTCCCTAACTTCCACCAACATGTCTCCTGCTGCACCAGAGGACCAAACACCCTCGACCACTGCTACACCACCATCAAGAATGCTTACCGCTCTATCCCTCGCCCTCACTTCGGTAAATCCGACCACACTGCGGTGCTGCTTCTTCCTGCCTACAGGCAGCAAAAACCTTCCGAGTGTTTCCCAATCAGAAACCTTGGATGAACTGTGAGATCCGCACTCTTCTGAAAACCAGACACCGGGCATTCATGTCTGATGATACAGTGGTCTACACGAAGTCCATATACGACCTTGGTAAGGCCATCAAAAAGGCCAAAAGGGAGTTCTGCTCCAAACTGGAGGATGAGACAGATGTTCGGCAGCTGTGGCAGGGACTGAATGCAATCACCTCCTACAAGGCGAAACCAGGAGGCAGCTCGGATGTCGGCGATACATCACTCCCTGATGAGCTCAATGCATTTTACGCACGCTTTGATAGGGAGAACACCGATGTGCCTTCCCGAGCCCCCATTCGTTGTGATGGTATTTCAGTCTCAGTCACAGAGGCCGACGTCAGGAAATCCTTAAGAGAGGTGAACCCTCGAAAAGCGTCTGGACCTGATGGCATACCTGGTCGTGTTTTAAAAACCTGTGCGGACCAACTGGCTGGAGTTTTTACGGTCATTTTCAACCTGTCACTTCTGAGGTCTGAGGTTTCCACCTGCCTCACAAGGGCATCAATAATACCGGTGCCCAAGAAGAGCAAGGTGACGTGCCTCAATGACTATCGACCTGTGGCACTAACGCCTGTGGTGATGAAGTGCTTCGAGAGGTTGATCATGGCGCAAATCAACTCCAACCTTGACAGAAACCTGGACCCACTGCAGTTCGCTTACTGCCACAACAGATCAACGGTGGACGCGATCTCGCTGGCCCTCCACTCAGCTCTGGACCACTTGGACAACAAAAACTCATATGTCAGGCTGTTATTCATTGACTACAGCTCGGCATTTAACACAATCATCCCCTCCAAGCTGGTTACCAAACTCGCAGAACTGGGTCTCTGCGCATCCCTCTGCAATTGGATCCTCGACTTCCTCATTCACAGACCACAGACTGTTCGTATTGGTGGAAATGTGTCAGACTCGATAACAATCAGCACGGGAGCACCTCAAGGCTGCGTGCTCAACCCGCTGTTGTACTCACTCAATACTCATGACTGCGTAGCCGGTCACAGTGCGAACTCCATCATCAAGTTCGCTGACGACACCAGTGTAGTGGGATGTATCACTGATGGAGATGAGTCGGAGTACAGAAGAGAGATCGAGCGACTGTCCTCAACACCAGCAAAACCAAGGAACTGATTGTGGACTGGAAGGAGTAGGATGGGGACCCACAGTCCTGTTTATATCAATGGGTCGATGGTTGAAAGGGTCAAGAGCTTCAACTTCCTGGGCGTGCACATCTCTGAAGATCTTTCCTGGTCCGAGAACACCGATGCAATTATTAAGAAAGCTCATCAGCGCCTCTACTTCCTGAGAAGATTACGGAGAGTCGGTCTGTCAAGGAGGACTCTCTCTAACTTCTACAGGTGCACAGTAGAGATCTTGCTGACTGGTTGCATCGTGGCTTGGTTCGGCAACTTGAGTGCCCTGGAGAGGAAAAGACTACAAAAATTAGTAAACATTGCCCAGTCCATCATCGGCTCTGACCTTCCTTCCATCGAGGGGATCTACCACAGTCGTTGCCTCAAAAAGGCTGGCAGCATCATCAAGGACCCACACCACCCTGGCCACACACTCATCTCCCTGCTACCTTCGGGTAGAGGTACAGGGGCCTGAGAACTGCAACGACCCGGTTCAGGAATAGCTACTTCTCCACCGCCATCAGGCTATTAAACCTGGCTCGGACAAAACTCTGAACATTAATACCCCTCCATCTGTTATTTGCACTTTATTAATTTATTAATTAATGTGTGTATTTAAGTATATAACTGTAGTCAATGCCTACTATGTTCTGTTGTGCTATGCAAAGAAAGAATTTCATTGTCCTGTCAGGGACACATGTCAATAAACTCTTTTGACTTTGACATTCATTGCTGATCATCCACAATCAGTAATCCGTGCCTGCCTTCTCACCATATCCCTTGATTCCACTAGCCCCTAGAACTCTATCTAACTCTTTTAAATTCATCCAATGAATTGGCCTCTACTGCCTTCTGAGGCAGAGAATTCCACAAATTCACAACTCTCTGGGTGAAAAAGGTTTTTCTCATCTCAGTTTTAAATGGGCTCCCCTTTATTCTTAAACTGTGGCCCCTGGTTCTGGACTCCCCCAACAATGGGAACATTTTTCCTGCATCTAGCTTGTCCAGTCCTTTTATAATTTTATATGTTTCTATAAGATAACCTCTCATCCTTCTAAATTCCAATTGAGCGATAAAGATCTAAACGGGTGCTCATGGCCTCTTTCTGTTGATTCATTGTTTTGTTGTAGGCAGGTTAACATAATTTCATCCCCTCCAGTAAAACACTGGTTCATGTGGTTAATCCTGTTACTGTCAGTATAGCTAACTTTACTCATCTGATTGTGGTGATAATCAGAACATATCACTGCACTGGATTAGAAAGAACTGGAAATACTGTATGACCTGCAGCTCACAGGGATAAGAATGGTAATGAAAACCTCCAGAGCTGAGGATGCAGCATGTTTAAAGTAATCTACTGGCAGTTCACCACAGTACTAGCATTGATAAAATAAAACATTCATTTATTTCAAATGATTCATGAACATTTACCCAAATGAGCAGAATTAATGAACATTCCATTAGGAACCACCAATTTTCAGCAAGCTTCTTGATTTCATTTTGTCAGTTTAGAAAAATACATTAACACATTTGACAGGATGCAAATCATTTTGTCGCTATTCCTGCAGTCAGCTTTGATATTAGTTGGTTAAGGACTTGTGTTTGTTATCTCAAGCAGAAACTGGCAATCCATCATTTCTGAGAAAGAAGATTTGCCGTTGATAATCAGTTTGAATTTGATGCATGTTGTGGTTCATAATGAATACAAAGGCAGTTTCCAGGCAAAATGTATTAAGAGGCATGTTGCGAATTCTTTCACACCACCACCCCCTCCACCCCCACCAGCTCCCACATCAGATTTCTCCACTTAACCTGAAGATCAGTCACTGTCATATACAGATATTAAGGTTATTTTCACATATTGTGGCTGTTTTAGAGTTGTTACCATTCAGATATGCTTCTGTGCAAGGAACAATTTTTATTCACATTGTCAATGAAAATTCAAGTAATCCCTGTTCTCTGTTTGTGCCACAGTCGCAGTGCAAATCACAAAGCTGAATAAGTCACAGGTAATGCAGAGTCTTAAAGGTCATTCTCGCATAACCAACTTTCCCAGAAAGGGACCAATGTAAACCAAATGTAAAAATGAAGGTAATATGGTTCCTATTATCCTGTTCCCAGTGGACCAAAGTTTACAGTAGCTTCAGACTTAGCCCTACCTTTCTGATGACAATTCCCCTGAGGCTGGGGAGATTGTTGTAAACTGTTCAACTGATGTCAACCATGGACAAGGAAACCTTCTCCTGCTTACCATCCACTGTCTTTCATCACGGTTGAATTGGTGTTCTTGCATTAGGAATTGGTGTTCTTGTATTATATCTGGAGGAGCACAGTGCATTTTGTGACCATCACCAAAAATAGAACTGGCCAAGTTTTGAAGGACATAGCTACCGGCTTCGGTCTACAGCAGATGGTAAATGGATAAACGTGAGGAATAAACCTGCTTGGCCTCCCCTCAAGTTAATCTGCTTGTGACAGTTCTTATGATGACAAAGTCACAACTTCGTATCAAGGGAACTCTCCTTGCTTGCCCTGGAACCCCAATTGTTCTAGATGGGGTAATGTCTGAACGGACCTAGCAGCTCAACGCTAGGCATCCATGTGCCACTATGGACTATCAGCAATAGCAGAACTACACGCAATCATAATGTGGCACCTTTTGAGCCCTGCAGATCCAACATTGCATAAAAGCAAAGGGAACAAATCTGGTTCAAAGAGTATTTCACAAGGATGTGCTGGAATTAGCACCAGGTATTTATAAAAGTTAAGCACCACCCTGGTATCTTTATTCACAAAGGGAAGTGGGGATAAGTAAGGTAATTATGGCATGTGAGCCTAAAGTAATTGGGAAAGGAAGTTATTTGAAAAATATTCGAGAGATAAGATTAACAAACAATTGGAAAAGTAGGGATTAATAGTAAGATTAAACGAGAACTTACCAGTTTGAAGTTTGATCTTTATTTTATGAGGAGTCGAGTTGAGGGACTACGTGAATAGAAGCCCGTACAGCCGTTGGTGCGTCAATCTTCAAAGCAGCGGAATGAATTCGCAGCTAACAATGACCGAAGTATAACGGTAAGATAATAAAACTAGAACTACCAGATGAGATCTATGAGGGTGGGAGCGGAGGGCATGTAGTCCCTCAACTCGACTCCTCATAAAATAAAGATCAAACTTCAAACTGGTAAGTTCTCGTTTAATCTTACTATTTTACTTCGGAGTCACGTGAGTGACTACGTGAAGAGTTCAAAGCACTGTGAATTCACGCCGCAGACTCAAATCCGCCATTCACACTGCCTGGATTGACTCAAAAGTCGTTAACAATCAATCATGCATCAGTAATACATTTGTTAAATGGAATAACAGTTTATGTACAAACAAATCATAACAAACCCCTCTAACTCAGGGGAAAAGTGTAACAGTACTGACACCAGAATCAGCAAACACCCCGAACCTTGAAATCGGCTTGTGATAAAACCTCTGAAATTAGCTCACTGAACCATCCTGCGGCCGCGAGGACCTTGAAATCGTTTGCACCGACACCTTACTGTGTGGTTTTTTGTGACTAATAAACAAACCAACTCTGTTTCTCTCAGAGATTTAGTAATCTCAATGTAACGAGATAAATGTGAGACTATACAGAAGCGATCATCTGCGGGGTATGCTGAAAACACAATCTTACATCCTGTCATGCCTCTTTTATTATGTTTAAGCAAATCATAGACATAAAATATAATGGCATCAGCCGACACATGCATTCTATCTAGCCGTAGCTTTTGCAACATTTATACACGTTGAGCTGAAACCAACGCCATAAGCATGACCACCTTCATAGATAATTTGGCTACTGATAGGCTTGTAAACAGGAGCCCACTGGCGACGAGCCATAAAAACTTCACTCAAATTCCAAATACCGGCATACCTGGGTTTAGGAGGATTAAATTGAAAACTCCCTTCATGAATTGTGAAACTAACGGATGTCCCTACTGTATGCAATTCTGCATTCATAGATAAATAAGACAGAGCACTTCTGGCTGAATTAATCGCACTGTAACTTAATTTTTTTCGGTCAATTAAAGAGTTGACAAACTCCAATACATCCGTGATCCCTGCAGTGTGATATACAACATCCTGCTGTAGGCAGAATTGCTCCCACTTGCTTATATAGGTGATATATTGCTGCTGTGTACTATCCCTGCAGGTCGACGTGAGAACATCCACCGTCCGATGAAACAGTCCTCTCCCCAGGTATGGCCTCCTTAAAATCTGCAATTAACAGATCAATACGATCCTATAAAGGATGTTGATCCCCAGTGACTGGATTTACCAGTAGATTTTTATTCTTGGGCATAAGCATGTAAGGCTCCCTAGCCATTTGTAATACAACGGGAAACCATGCCCGTGTAGGCCAACCTGACACTACCAATACCCCTGAAGCGGAGTCCTCCTTGATCTTTTGCAAACATCTGCTGATGAGACAGAATGGAGAAAATACATACACAAACATTCCTCCCCAATGCAGCGAAAAATGCATCCACTGCTACTGCCCCAGGATCTGGTTACCATGAAACATATCTAGGTAACTGATGATTTAATTGAGATGCAAACAAGTCAATATCTGGCAATGCATACTGATCAATCATTTGGTTAAATACATCCTGATTTAACATCCATTCAATGTTGTCATTAAACTGATGTGACCTCTTCCTGGCAAATAAAGTGCTGAAAGCCAGATATTTTGGTCAATACACCAGCTCCAAATCTGGTTAGCCAGTCTATCACAAGACTGTGACTTAACTCCACCCATGTGGTTTACATATGCCACTGCTGTGGTGTTGTCAATCTGACCTGCACATGCATATCCCTCCTTGTAGAACAATAAGCTTTGAGCCCATACCAGGTGCCCAACAACTCTAAATAATTAATCCCTCTTAATTGAGGAAGTGATGTCTCATCCACATTCCATCTGCCTCCACAACTAGAAGACATATCTGTTGCACCCCAACCCAGTGCACTTACATCAGTCTGTAATATCAGTGACGGTGATTCCACCAAAACCTTCCTTAAATTTTTTGAAAACATGTACTATCCACCATTGTATGTCAGCAATCGCCCCAGCTGACAACGGCATAGGCCTATCAAAAATGGCCCCTTTGTATTCTCAGTGTCTGTTCCTTTGATAGTTGTAATTGTTGATAATGCAGAGGACCATACTGCACAGCTGGAAAGGCTGCAACAACTTCCCAATAAAGCTGGCTACTTGTCTAATCGAAGGCCGTTGTTCTCCAACGAGATTAACACAGTCCTCAATTAACTGATTCAATTTATCCCTGGGCAAAGTTACCAACATGTGATTGGAATTAATGGTAAATCCCAGATAATCAATAATTTGGACTGGTGATCATTTAGATTTATCTGGGTGAATAACAAATCCCATTTGTTCAAAAGTGATTTTAACAACTGAAACTGATGATTGAGTTTCAGCATGAGTCTTTCCAACAATCAGAATATCATCTAAATAGGCCATTACCACATGCCCCTGAGCTCTAAGTAAAGCTAACACAGGTTTTACCAATTTAGTAAATAATCTAAGAGCTGACGTTAATCCATTCGGCAATGTCCTGAATTGCCACAGCTCAGTCATCCAAATAAATTTCAAATATCTTCTATCATCACCATGAATAGACACTGCGTAATACGCATTCTTGAATCAATGGTTGCCATATAATACCCTTTGGACACTAGATGTTTGCCCGTGGTAAAGGTCTCCATTTTGAAATGCCTATAACAAACAAATTTGTTCAAATTGGATAAATCCAGAATAATTCTACATCCCCCAGTCTTTTTAGATCTGGGAAATATACTTGACAGAAATTGTTGACTTTGATATACAGAAGGCTCAATTACCCCTTCTTATGTAACAACTGAATCTGCTTGAATAAACACATTTTCCTCATCTGAAAATAAGTTTACGACTAGGAAAATGTTGACTAGGTAGACTGTCCTTATAGTAAAATCCAATTTTTCCCCCTTCAATACACTAAGTATGAACAAATCTGATTTCAACTGCTGCCATTGTTTGAGAAACAATTTTAACCTTCCCCAATTTGAACAGGAAACATCAGTTAATTCATCGTCTGTCAATGTTATATTCCTTACCAGCATCTTTCCTTGCGGCCTTGTTGTCCTCGACTTCTTGTAGAGAACCTTTTTTGCCTTGCTTCCAGCTGGCTTAATGAGGGCCATGGTTATAACAACCTCATAACAGTCTTTGACCCTTTTTGCAAGGTTACCACCAAAACAACAGATTTCGTGGTGGTACACTGGTTTCAAAACGCATTACAAAGGAGTTCCAGTTCATCCTGCTGTGCTTCAACCATATCATTTGTATCAATAACTTTCACCACAGCTGTAATACCTGCTGACAACAGTTTAAGCACTTTTTAAAACTTCATCTCCTGGGCCCTAGCAGGCAAACCCATCTATGACCAAATTTGGTGATTAACCACCGGTACCTTCAGGAGATCACAATTAACAGGAGCTTTATAGTTTTTTGCTACTTCATCCATAGCTAGCTCCTGTAACTGGTGGGAGAGCATATACTGAATGGCTTCAGCCAATTCTACATCAATCGCCTTTCCTGCCTCTCTACACTCAGCAAACTTCCCAGCAATGTTCGGAATTACCTCCAACCGAACACCTTTACTGCTCTCCCCCAGCAAACTGCCCTGATAGAACATCCTCCTCACAGGCAGGATAGTTCTGCAGCCCTGAAACAGGTGCTGCGAGCACAAGCTCTCCATCAGCCTGGCTTGGGCATCACTCCTCCTCACGGAGCTCGAACATCCTCCTCACAGGCAGGATAGTTCTGCAGCCCTGAAACAGGTGCTGCTAGCACAAGCTCTCCATCAGCCTGGCTTGGGCATCACTCCTCCTCACGGAGCTCGAACATCCTCCTCACAGGCAGGATAGTTCTGCAGCCCTGAAACAGGTGCTGCTAGCACAAGCTCTCCATCAGCCTGGCTTGGGCACCACTCCTCCCCACGGAGCTGGTCCCTGTCGAGCATTCTTTTGAAATAGAATCTCGACGTGGGAGAGCCGTGAGCAAACGGACTCTCCAATGGAGGGTATAACCTCCAGGCCCGACTCATTTACGGGCCACAGAGACTTGCCAGCGGCCTTCCCCCTACTGACAAGCCTCCACATCCCCCCGGCAGTGGGTCCGCAACCACTGGCTGTGTAGCCAGCACCGGACCAGGTGTACCAGACGGGCCTCCATCCTCAACACTCTCCTGCCACTTTACCTTTCTACCCCCGGAGCGCCTCGCCGACACCTTCTTCCCTTTCTGCAACATTCTCTACCCAAACTGTCGCGGAAAAGAACATGCGGTAAAATGTTTTTAAAAAAACCTTACCTGTTTGAACTTTGTTAACAAACTGCAAATGCTGGAGAATCGAGGGTGAAGTCTGAAGAAGGGTCTCGACCCGCAACATCGACCATCTCCCTCGCTCCTTAGATGCCGCTGCACCCGCTAAATCTCCAGCTCTTCGAAAAACCCGCGGTTTACACTTACCGCTCGGAGGAGCGCTGCTGCTCCAACCGCACGACTGCACCAGCGTCTGACGTCATGACGCACCAACGGCTGTACGGGCTTCTATTCACGTAGTCACTCACGTGACTCCGAAGTAAAATCAAAGATGGTCAGATGGACTTGGTTATGGAGGGGATCCTGTCTGGCTAAAATTGATTGAAATTTTAGAAGAGGTAACAAAGGATATTGATGAGGGCAGAGCGGTTGATGTACTCCACTTAAACTTCAATAAGACCATTAAAAAGGTGTTACATTAGAGTATGATTCAAAAGACTAGAACCCATAGAATCCAGGCCAAATTAGTAAACAATGCAAAATTGGGTTGGTAACAGAAGACTATATAAAAAGGATTGATTTGTGATTGGCAGTCTGTGACCTGTGGTGTACCACCAAGATCCTGTGTTGGGACACTTGCTGTTTGTTACATAAATTAATAATTTGAATATTATAATTAATAAGAAGTATGATTAGTAAGTTTGCAGATGACATGGAAATTGGTGGTATTGATAACAAGGAAGGTACTCTTAGGGTTTAGGATTATGTTGATCTTTTGGTAAAAATAAGCAAATGGCAGATAGAAATGTAAGGTGATGCAATTTAGAAGGATTAATAAGGGTCAAAATGGAAGATAATAACTCACTTGATCATAATGCCGAGATCTCAATAATTAAATAAAAAATTGAATCCACAAAAAACGATTTGTGTGAGAATTTTAGGGAAGGATCCCTTATTCCTCACCAATACTTGGCTCGCAAATTACGCGACCTCGTGGTCGCTTGAGGCGTAAGTGCACCGTATGGCAGCGCGGGGCTGGTCCCACTTAGAAGCGCGTAGTTGTGCGGGGCTGGTCCCGACATTGCGCGGGGTTCCAAAATTCATGCAGTGACTGAAATCTTCACGCGCCAACGGCCTGTCAGCACGCAGGCGCATTGTGGTCGTACGCAGCGTCTTGACGGCGTACGCAGTGTCTTGATAGCATATGCCAGCTTGGCGTTGCATGATGACGTCACCGTCCGGCGTGGCATTGCGTGATGACATCACCGCCCGGCGTTGTGTGGCGCCCAAATTCAGTCGGCCTGCCTCCTGCCCAGGTGATTGGTAACTTAGTGCATACTTAGCGCATACTTAGCGCAATCTTAGCGCTGAACACTTCCGGTTGGTCGTGCCAAACGCACGCAATCGCATGCAAGTGTGACAGGGCTTTGACTCTACTCTTCTTCTTGCTTATGGCATGCATAGCTTAAAGCTGGTCAACTTGTTCTATTTGACCTTTTGTTTGTGCACGTCGGGTTGATTGCATTAGTCGAAACAGGGTGGACCACGTGAAGGTTGCAATCTCCCACCCCACTTACTCTACTAACACTATGATTTACAATGCACAGGAGTTGTAAACTGCACAATATTGATGTCCTGCTATACAGTTAAAAGCTCTTTAATAAACTCACTTGATGTGCCAATTGATTAAAAAAAAAACCAGCAATATAGAGGCAACAGGTCATCGATTTAACAGTAAATGCTTTAATTAAGTAAAGTATACACTAAATTTATGAGTATTTTTGTATTTTTGTAACTGTAAAATAAACTCAAATCTATGTTATAATGCTGAATTTATTTATGAGAACTGTTACTTAATTGTGAAACTTTGTCTTAATTATTAACGAAGAAGGCTACTCTTTTATTTCAATTTGCTGATGTAATCTGAATTAAGGACGCCGTTACATATTTTAATTGGAATAAATCACCTAAGACCTACCTTCCATTGGTCCCAAACAAAGCAAAATACTGTGTTAGAATTCTTGCATGGATGTAAATAATTGGCAGATGTCGAATTGCTGGAAGTTAATTGTTAAGCATATAGATTTGACTGATGGTAAAATGCATGCTTGTTTAATTCTGTTTATAACGGATTCATAGAAAACATAGAAATTAGGTGCAGGAGCAGGCCACTCGGCCCTTCGAGCCTGCACCGCCATTCAATATGATCATGGCTGATCATCCAATTCAATATCCTGTACCTGCCATCTCTCCATACCCTCTGTTTCCTTCAGCCACAAGGGCCACATCCAACTCCCTCTTAAATATGGCCAACGGACTGGCCTCAACTACCTTCTGTGGCAGAGAATTCCACAGATTCACCACTCTCTGTGTGAAAAACGATTTTCTCATCTTGGTCCTAAAAGACTTCCCCCTTATACTTAAACTGTGACCCCTTATCCTGGACTTCCCCAACATCGGGAACAATCTTCCTGCATCTAGCCTGTCCAACCCCTTAAGAATTTTGTAAGTCTCTATGAGATCACCCCTCATTCTTCTAAATTCCAGCGAGTACAAGCCGAGTCTATCCAATCTTTCTTCATATGGAAGTCGTGCCATCCCAGGAATCAGTCTGGTGAACCTTCTCTGTACTTCCTCTATGGCAAGGATGTCTTTCCTCAGGTTAGGAGACCAAAACTGTACGCAATACTCAGGTGTGGCCTCACCAAGACCCTATACAACTGCAGTTGAACCTCCCTACTCTTGTACTCGAATCCTTTTGCTATGAATGCCAACATACCATTCGCTTTCTTCACAGCCTGCTGCACCTGCATGCCTACTTTCAATGACTGGTGTACCATGGCACCCAGGTCTCGCTGCATCTCCCCTTTTCCTAATCGGACACCATTCAAATAATAGTCTACCTTCCTGTTTTTGCCACCAAAGTGGATAACCTCACATTTATCCACATTATACTGCATCTGCCATGCATTTGCCCACTCACCCAGTCTATCCAAGTCATCCTGCAGCCTCCTAGCATCCTCCTCACAGCTAACACTGCCCCCCAGCTTCGTGTCATCCGCAAACTTCGAGATGTTGCATTTAATTCCCTCGTCCAAATCATTAATGTATATTGTAAATAGCTGGGGTCCCAGCACTGAGCCTTGCGGCACCCCACTAGTCACTGTCTGCCATCCTGAAAAGGACCCGTTCACTCCTACTCTTTGCTTCCTGTCTGCCAGCCAGTTCTCTATCCACATCAATACTGAACCACCAATACCGTGTGCTTTAAGTTTGTATACCAATCTCTTGTGTGGGACCTTGTCGAAAGTCCAGATATAACACATCCACTGCTTCTCCCTTATCCACTCTACTAGTTACATCCTCAAAAAATTCAATAAGATTCGTCAGACATGATTTTACCCTTCGTAAATCCATGCTGAATTTGTCCAATGATTTCACCACTTTCCAAATGCGCTGCTATCCCATCTTTAATAATTGACTCTAGCAGTTTCCCCACTACCGATGTTAGACTAACTGGTCTGTAATTCCCCGTTTTATCTCTCCCTCCCCTTTTCTCAGGAACTACTCCAGAATCTAAAGAGTTTTGAAAAAATTATTACTAAGGCATCTGCTATTTCTGGGGCTACTTCCTTAAGTAGCCTGGGATGCAGCCTATCTGGCCCTGGGGATTTATTGGCCTTTAATCCATTCAATTTACCTAACACCACTTTCCGGCTAACCTGGATTTCACTCATTTCCTCCATCTTATTTGACCCGCGATCCCCTGCTATTTCCGGCAAATTATTTATGTCTTCCTTAGTGAAGACAGAACCAAAGTAGTTATTCAATTGGTCTGCCATGTCCTTGTTCCCCATGATCAATTCACCCGTTTCTGACTACAAGGGACCTACATTTGTTTTAACTAATCTTTTTCTCTTCACATATGTATTTCTCCCAGTCCTCTGGTAGGCTGCTTTTTCTGGCTAATTTGTACGCTTCATCTTTTTCTTTGATACTATCCCTGATTTCCCTCGTTATCCACGGATGCGCCACCTTCCCTGATTTATTCTTTTGCCATACTGGGATGAACAATAGTTCATCCATGCAGTCTTTAAATGCCTTCCATTGCATATCCACCGTCAACCCTTCAAGAATCAATTGCCAGTCGATCTTGGCCAATTCTCGTCTCATACCCTCAAAGTTACCTTTCTTTTAGTTCAGGACCCGTGTTTCTGCATTAACAATGTCCATCCTAATGAAGAACTCAACCATATTATGGTCACTCTTGCCCAAGGGGCCACGTACAACAAGGCTGCTAACTAACCCTTCCTCATTACTCAATATCCAGTCTAGAATAGGCTGATCAATTGATAATTGATCATTCATTTCATCAAATGATCAAATATAGTTCTGCAATTTCCAGGAGAGGAATAGACAAATGGAGGATCCAAAATGGAACTACTATTCCCCTTATATTGTTTTTGCAGCATTTATTTTTGTAAGGGATTTCGATCTGTTGCCATATGTTTGCCTTTATTTCAATATAGCCATGGAATAGTAAGCGGGCCATATTTCATAGCTGGGATAGTTTAATAGCATTTTACTCATTGGTTAGCATTACATCAGATTAGGTCAGATTAGGCAATGGCCTAGTGCTGACACTGTAAATTGCATCCCAGGAAATCAGGAGTATGTTGTCTAAACATGTGCGTATTCTTCTGCTAAGCTTCTAACATTAGCTTTCTGCTACATCCTTATAATTTCTCCTTGTGACTGTTATTTTTAACTTCAAAATGCCGTGCAGCAAATACCCACAATATTTACACCAAGCTATACTGTGAATGTTTCATCAGGTTCGATATTAAAATATGAACTGAATATTAATCTTTCTGGTTATATTTAATTAGCTAATAAAAAAGTTTCCTTTTAATTCAGCCTTTTAAAACTTGTTTGTGTCAGCATTGGTTTACTATGCTGATGATTGCATTAGAGTTGTGGATTATAATCAAATAATTACTGAAGCTCTTCAAATTGTTAAATATGTTTTTTTCAAAATTCTGAAATGAGAAAAAAGTGTATCGTAGTGAAATGTCAAATTTTAAGAGACATATTTTGACTCTTCTCCGGGTGCTCCAGTTTCCTCCCACATTCCAAAGACGTGCAGGTTTATAGGTTACTGTAATTGACTTCTGTAAATTGTCCCGCGTGTGTAGGATAGAACTGGTGAATGGGTGATTGCTGGTCAGCATGGACTTGGTGGGCTGAAGGGCCTGTTTCCACACTGTATTTCTAAACTAAATTTGGGGAAAATAACATTGATATTGCACAAGGCTCAATCAAACTGCTTGTTGTGCTTACCTCATACACTATATTGTTGTAAATGAGAATGAGCATGTGTTTTTTTACAGCCAATGCTTTTGCCTTGGATATTTGTGGAAATGTTTCCCCAGCAACCATCCCAACCCACCTAGTCACACGATATGATGGAACTTTATTTATCCCATGATGGAAATTGATCTGCCAACAGTCATAAAACACAAAATACATGAAGTTAAAGTGCCGAGTGGAAAGGTTGGCTGTGTGCAAAGATTGAGGAGGGGGGGGGGGGGAGTCAGTCTATCCCACGCCAGACAGGGGAGGAGTTGTACAGTTTGTTAGCCCCAGGGAAGAAATGTCTCCTGTGGCATTCTGTCCTGCATCTTGGTGGAACCAGTCTGTTGTTGAACGTACTCCTCAGGGTGACCAGTGTGTCATGGAAGGGGTGAGCTGTATTGTTCAGGATGCTCTGCAGTTTGAGGAGCATCCTCCCCTCCAAGACCACCTCCCATGAATCCAACTCTGCTCCGGGTTGGAGCCAGCCTTCCTGATGAGTTTGATAATCCTATTGGCGTCCGCAGCCTTCACCCTGCTGCCCCAGCGAAGAAGATGGCATTGGCTACCTCTGGCTATCAGCATCTTACTGCAGATGTTGAAGGAGCAGAGCCTTCTCAAAATGTACAGCCGGCTCTGTCCCTTCTTGGACAGGGCCTCAGCGTTCCTGGAACAGTCCAGTTTACTGGCCAGGTACACATAGAAACATGGAAAGTAGAAAAATAGGCCATTTGGTCTTTTAAACCAGCACCACCATTCAATATGATCATGGCTGATCATCTAAAATCAGTACCCCATTCATGCTTTTTCCCCATATCCCTTGATTCCTTTAGCCCTAAAAGTTAAATGTAACTCTTTCTTGAAAACATCCAGTGAATTGGCCTCCACTGCCTTCTGTAGCAGAGAATTATACTCCAAGGTATTTGTACTTTCTTGGCTTTCAAAAGTTTTTTAATGGATCGTTTTAACTCTACATTAATCTCTGACACCATTTTGAGCTGTGTAAACATAAGTACAGATAATTTTATTCTTATCTTTCTTTTGGTACGGGCATGTATATTGCCTTGACTAGAAGAAGCACAGCTTGTAATCCATGCACATTCATTTTCTTTATACTTTACAAATGAGATAGAATGACAGGAGGTAGCATAAACCTCCGGAGGAGGTTCCCACTGGATTTGTAACATGTAGTTTTAAATGTCTTACAGCTGTCAGCTGTTTGCAGAGAGGATAACACAGTTAAAGTAGCTTTAATGAATTGGGACTGTGGTGCAAAGCACTTGGTAAATGGTACAGAGTCACGTATTACCATAATGATTATTCTAATAATAGAACAATAACGAACACAAGTCATTATTGTTCCCTGTGCGCATAATATCACTAGATGCTGAATTCATTCACTTGGTTTACCCAGTAAGTAATATCAATTTCCCAAAAGAGCAATTTCAAAAAAGAATTATGAACTTTCCGTTTGCATGGGTTCTGTGTGAATAAAGGGCCTGTCTCACTGTAGGAGGTAATTCAAGAGTTCTCCTGACTGAGTTTTCCCCTGATTCGAACTCGGGGATTGTCCGTAGCGGGTCCGTAGGAGTTCGCGGATGTCTCGTAGAGGCTCGTACGAGTAAAAAGTAGCAATTTTTTTCATCACAAGCAATTTTTAATTGTGGACATTTTTCACAGTGTTGAAAAAACGTCACGAGTGTACCGGATTTCCCGAGTGCCTACCGTTACTTGTACGAGCCGCTATGGACATCACGAACGCCTACGGACCCGCTACAGTCTTTCTCCGAGTTCGAATCAGGGGGAAACTCGGGAGAACTCTTGATTTACCTCGTGCAGTGGGACAGGCCCTTTACATGCACAGGTTCTGCAAGTAAAGGCAATGCAGATGAATGTACGAAAAGAGACGAGAAAACAAATCTTTGCCTAAGAACGTCACTCTGCAGCTATTCATTAAATTAACCCAATGGAAGACACGAAAACCTTCCCAAACCCATAATACAATCAAGCAATCTTCTACAGACATTAGTAGATTAACTTCCACTGAGATTATATCCCTTACTGGGATCGGGGGCATTGCCGGTACTTCCTTTGGATTTTTTCTTTGTAAACAGCGTCATAAAATGACGGCTGTGTATTTGTCGGTTGTGCAAAAGAACTTCAATGTGTTGTGCATATGTGACAATAAAGAACCATTGCATTTTTTGCATCTCCACATGGCCAGAAGTCTTTCTCCCATCTAAATTGATGTTAATACATCATGTCTACCATTAATCCAGAGGGTCAAAACCTTCCGGGAAGAAAGATTTGTAGGGGTACAACTTAACCTTTTGACTGCACAAGGTTCTCTAATATTACAATGGGCGGTGTTAACAGCTTTGCTAATACATAGTCAATTCTGGAGCATCATATAATAGAGTGCAAAGCTTAACAGTGGACCACTTGCATTTGGATCTCAGTTAATATAACTTGTTAAGCAGCTTTTGTGAGGCTGAGGGTAGATGTGTTCTTGTAAGGGGAAGGAACTCATACTTGGTTTAATTAATGGTTGATCAAACTAAGGATTGCTCTGGCTAGCTGGAGGTCATTGAGGTTCACCGTTCAGAATTGCCCTACACAGCATCTCTAAATACACGTGAACACCCATGAAAAACATCTCTCCTCGCCTCACTTCATGTACACATTTCAGCGGCAGTGTGGAGTTATACAAACCATTCATCACAGCGTTGGAAGGTCATGTCATTGAGAGGTGATGACATGCAGTAGAGGAACTTCACTTTAATTGACACTGAATATTTATTATGTATAATTCCCCACGGCAATAGAGGCTTCTCTTTTATTATGAGAAAAGGAAGTCCTCAATCTGTGCCTAAATAATTTAAGTGATTCTTTCATACACTTTAATTTTTCATTGGCCTAAAACATCTGGATAATTGGTAAATGTGACAATCAGGAGTATAATTGTGCAATGCATTAGGAATATTTGCAGTAATCTGCACACTAATTTCATAGCCTGGTTATTGGTGCAGCAATGTCACATTAAAAATAATTTGATGAACACAATAATGAAAATGAAACTCATCACATTTATAATATTTGATCATTGAGAACTCAGTTGGCTTCTCTTTATGTGTTTGAATGGTTTGCTGTTACACCAAAATGTGTCCGCAACCTGGCCACAGCAATGCTATTCCCTTGCATAAGGAGTGATTTCAGACATCTGCATGGATGCCAACAATAAATTATCTGCCTCAGCTAACTAGTATGTACCACCATGGGTGGCATGGTGTTGCAATGGTAGAGTTGCTGCCTTACAGTGCCAGAGACCCAGGTTTGATCCTGACTATGGGTGCTGTCTGTACGGAGTTTGTACCTTCTCCCTGTGAACGGATGGGTTTTCCCCAGGTGCTCCAGTTTCCTCCCACACGCCAAAGGCTTACAGGTTTCTAGGTTAGTTGGCTAGAGTTAAAATTGTAAATTGTCCCTATTGTGTTGGATAGGGCTAGTGTATGGGGATTGCTGGTTGTTGTGGACTCAGTGGGCTGAAGGGTTTGTTTCTGCGCTGTATCTCCAAACAAAACTAAACTAAACTAAACACATGCGGTACTGGCTCGAAGAGCCGAATGGCCTCCACCTGCACCTATTTTCTATGTGTCCACAGAGAGGTATCAACAGTGAGCATATTGTCCAAGAGCCTATAGAGAAATACGCAATACTATCATCATGAAGGAGAACTTTCATGGAGTTAGCTTAGACAAGGGTGTGCAATCTATCTAAACGGAACAATTTCCAAATCCGTGCCATATCCGATGATCACATCTTGAATGCCAGCTGCCTGCTCTCTTTGCAGCTCCACTGTGGAATCACAACGATTTGTTCCTGATGGAAATGTATCTGTCTCTGGGTGCCATCTCTCTGACACTGGAGTAAAGCAATCTGCTCACATGGCAGCAACCTGTTTGTGGGTTACAGACAGCAGAGCTCTAATGGGGTCAGTCTGAATGTTCACAGGTCCACACAGGCTTTGAGCAGTCGCTGCCCAAGCCTCAATGAAAGATGAGACCCCCTCAATGAACCTCTGTCTAATCGAGGTCTCACTGAATCCCAACACCCTTATCTTATAGAGGTGTATAAAATCATGAGAGGAATGGATCAGGTATATGATAAGAGCCTCTTGCCCAGAGTAGGGGAATCAAGAAACAGAGGATTAAGGTGAGGGGGAACAGATTTAATAGGAATCTGAGGGGTTAATATTTCAAACAAAGGGTGGTGTGCATATGGAATAAGTTGCCAGAGGAGGTAGTTGAGGCAGGGACTATCACAACGTTTAAGAAACTATTAGACAGGTACATGGATAGGACAGGTTTAGAGGGATATGTGCCAAACGCAGGCAGGTGGCACTAGTGTTGACGGGACATGCTGATCAGTAGAGCCATGATGTTTAGGCACTAAAAAACTGAAATATGCAGGCAAAAAGGCAAAATAAAATTACAAAAAAGGCATGAATAAGGCATTTATTGCCAAAAAAAGGCATAAAATGGCACGTACTACCACAACCAAAATATGGTTAAAAATGCTAATATAAAGTTATACTACATTAAATGACCAAAGTTGCCTGGTTGCATATAATCACTAGCATATTTTTCACATTATCTGGTGTTAAACTATGCCATCTGTCAGACAGAATATGCTTCAGTTGTGAAAAACTTCTTTCTACCTCAGCTGAGGTCACTGGTGCATACCCGAAACAAGCTACAGACTCTATATTCATGTCGATATCTTGTGCATGCCAACTACCTCTAAGAACATTAGCTATGTTTTCTATTTCTTCATGATCTTTATTAGCTAAAATCACTCTCACATTTTCCTTGCATGTCTTTACCTACATCGCCAGGAATTTTACGGATATCTCCAGTTACTTTGTTGAAAACCTGCAAGTTATTTACTAATGTTTCACCACATTTCTCAAGGGAAGTGATAGCTTGTGGGAAGTTTGCAAAATTGGGAGCAATAAACACAAGATCAGAGTGAAGAGACATTTTCTGCATGATTTCACTGATGATCCTGACTGCAGCAGATTCTTCTTCAAAACAGTTAATGATTGATTTTATCTTTTCAAAATTTGCAGCACAGTAGAGTACAGCAGAGAACCATGTACCTCACCTAGTCAAAACGGGCTGAGGAGGTAGCGGAATCTCGGGTGCCATTTCCTTAAACAACTGCACACTGAGGAAGGTGCTCTGAGAAAGATTTTCTTGACATTGGAAACTAGGCGATCGACATTTGGAAACAAGCTACGTATGTGCTTGGCAATTCAATGAAGTCTTTGAACTAAGCATATCAAATACTACATTTTAGGGAATAAACCTTTAAGTGCACGAGTCGGTTTTTTCATGTTCGGAGCTGCATCGGTCACAAACAGAAGAACATTCTCGTGCTTTATACCTTTGGCCAAAGTACAGCAAGTGGAAGATGTAAACAACTGAGCAACAGTTGAGCTGTTTGACTTCTCCAATACATCCGATGTCAACAAATACTCCTTTGGTGGTTGACTTGCCTCCAGTGTACCAATGACCACATTGGCAACATATCTCCCCACAGCATCGGTTGTCTCGTCTATTGAGATCCATATTTTGTTGCATGCAACTTCATCTCTAATTTTCTGCACAACAATGTTGAAGTTGCAGTGAAAATAATTTTTCCGAAATGATGAGTCGCTTGGGAGATTTGCACAGTGGAATTCCAGCATCAATAAATGCCTTGCACAGATCACTCAGATTGGCGACTGGAGCCAGCAGTAAATGTGGTGAGGAGACAAGCTCGAGTATTTCGCTTGGGTAGTCTACACCCCAGCGGTATCAACATTGACTTCTCTAATTGTCTTCTCCCTCCTCCCCTCCTCCCCTCCCTCTTCCCAACTCTCCTTCTAGTCCTACTGTCTCTGCCTCTTCCATTTTCCCATCCCCCCCCCCACATCTGGCTGAAGAAGGGTCTCGACCTGAAACGTCACCTATTCATTCTCTCAATAGATGCTGCCTCAACCTTTGAGTTTCATCAGCATTTTTTGTCTACGTTTGATTTTCCAGCATCTGCAGTTCTTTCTTAAATAGATCTTGGAGAAGACTGAACCAGCGGGCAGCAGCACGAGCGAATGAACAACCGACAGTGGAGCCCTCGGTTTCACCCCGGTGGTGGAAATGTTCTTGTAAGTTGTACTATGTTAACACGTTAATAGTAACTTATTAATATTAATGTTAAGATAGAAAATGTCATTGTAATCACGTACAAGTACATATAGAGAAAATAGCACGACCTTTTAGCAAAACGTCAAAAAAAGGCTGGTTTAGGCGCTCGATCATGAAAGAGGCATGAAAAGGCACATGGCATTTATGGCAAAATCATGGCTCTACTGATCAGTGTGGACAAGTAGGGTCGAAGGGATTTTTTCCACACTGTATGAGTCTATGACTATCTATGACCCTCAGAGTCTAAGTGTGTCTACACAACCTCCTATCATCTCTTGATATCAGAATCATTAATTTTATCAGAAATTCAAACAGTTGAATTACAAATAATTTCTGAGAATGTTAATTCACCTGAATTTATCTATTGCTCAATCAAACCAAATCAATCTTTTCTCAACCCTCCCCACCACGAAAATATTGGACCGAGGTGCCAAGATAGAACTGAAGGGCACCTACTCGTGATTTAATTAATCGGATTATATTTCAATAGGCTGCGGCTGTTTCGATGTCATAATTTTAAAATGTAATCAAAGGAGTAGCAGCTTTCTGTTCTAAGAAGCACCAGATTATTTATTGAACAAACTGATAATGTAACAATGTCATTGGTTATACATGGATACTGTCAAATTATTACATTAAAACAACAGGTGTTACAAGCAACACAGACATCTGGTCATACATTAGACAGAGGGCTATAAATTTGGCTGTAGTTATTACTCCCTGGAAGAAATCTTCATGATTTGCCATGGCTGGAATCCAAAGTAATTATTATCGAGGATTTATCATCTGTTTGTGAAAGGTTTTTTTTTTACTGTGGCTAGATTGATTCTAGATGGTTCTTGAAGATAGAGGGAAAAGTAATTTAACTGCTTTAACTGCTGTATAACGAGGAAAGCTCCACAGAAGATGTATGTTCTCTTCCCCTGAGAGCCAGGGTCATTGTGAGAAGTCTACGGGGGAAAGACAATGAATATCATTGACAAAATGAGAAGCTTTTTGCTTCCCAAAATAGATAAGTGATCTTGGAGGTGCAGGTGATTTAAAATATTTTCATAGCTTGCAATTCAGTGAAAATTGACTCTTTGTTTACAAGTTTAAACGCATTCAATTCAAAATTTATTTTTATTCGTGAGTAATGGATAAATCAGACATGCGAAGGTAGTTTGTTTTAAAAGTAAATAAATCTCAAAGGAGATTATACAGTCAGATATTTTCTTCATGTTATGCTTTTTAGTTTGGTTTAGAGATACAGTGCGGAAACAGGTCCTTCGGCCCACCGAGTCCGCGTCGACCAGTGATCCCCACACAGTAACACTATCCTACACACACTAGGGCCAATTTTACATTTATACCAAGTCAATTAAGCTACAAACCTGTACGTCTTTGGAGTGTGGGAGGAAACTGAAAGTCTCTGAGAAAACCCATCCGGTCACAGGGAGAACTTACAAACTCCGTACAGACAGCACCCATAGTCGGGATCGAACCCGGGTCTCTGGCACTGAATGTGCTGCAAGACAGCAACTCCACCGCTGTGCCATCATGCCACCCTGAATGTTATTCTTTCATTCCACTTCCTCAGATTACATATGGTTTAGAATGGGGATATTATAAACAGAAAATGATCTCCAAACACATATACATTTAATTAATATGTCTGATATTACAGAATTACCAGTCCAATGCATGTGATGTGATATTCTTCCCTACTAAAAGCAGCAGCTGCTGGAGATCTTGACTACATCACGCCAGCATAGTGTGACCCTATGGCATTCAGGCAGCTAAATTAATGTTCAGTTTAGTCCATAATGAATATCCTCACTTATGTCCTTGCATCTCCTGCAACTTCTTTGAAAGTTCATGGGAATTGGCGAATTGGTAACTTTATCAAACTTGTAGGTAAAATTTTAAATTGTATTCAGTTTAAAATCAGAGATATAATAATTGTGCAGGTAGAAAATGGAATAAATCTCTTAATCTTAATGGTTCACAGATTCTAAAGTGACAATCTGAACAGAGGATGCAAACATATTTTTGTTCTGAATATTAACCGTTAAAACATGAAATTACAAAAATGGTTTATAAGTCACCTTGCCCGCCCATCTCTAGCTCAACTGCATCCTTCATGTCTTAAGCAAAATGGTTCTGGTCTTGAAAATGTCATAAATGTCCTCATATCCTCCCTCAATTTCACCAAAGACTTACAACATGTTTTATTCTTCTTTGAGTAGAATTCCAATAAAATCTTCCTTGAGATGATCATGTGCCGGAATATTGTTGGGAATTTGCTTCCAAATTTCCATTTGGTTGCTGTACCTTACCAAAGACCAATTTACAGTTTTCCACTCATCTTCATATTCTTCTTCAAGATACTTAATTCTTAAACTCACAACGGTGTGTGCATGTTCCACATTTGTGTGTGTGAGTGTGTGCATGTGTGCGTGTGTGCGTACGTGTGTGTGTTTGTGTGTGTGTGCATGTGCTTGTATTTGTGTGTGCATGCATGTGCGCATGTGAGTGTGCGTGTGTATGCATGTCATTTGCTTATGCATGCGCATGCATGTATTGCTCTGTTTATTTCGCGATTTTCGACTATGTCACCAAGCAAATGTTTATTTAGCTCAACATGGAGGAGTTGCTTGACTTAATTATTACTAATTTTTCTGACTTTCTGCTCCATACTTTGTTTCAGGGTATTAGCAATAATGAATTACATTCCATCAGTTTTATTGTTTGTTAATTTGATACTGTGACTTTCAATTTTGTATTGGTGGTTCAAATTAAAAGCCTCTAATTGCAAATGAACACAATTGCTTTGACAATAAGCGTGTTCAACATCTCAAAGGATGAATAATAATCCTCTCAATCACTTCTCCAATGAAAATAGATTAATCTTTGTATCACTTGCAAAGGAGACTTCATTGACTGATATTTTCACCTCATGGTCTCTTTTCCTCTTTTTGTGATTTTCTTGAGTCCAGTAACTCTTTGAGATTTCTGTATTCTTCTATTTTTAGGCTTAAACATCCTTGATTTTAATTGCCCCATAACTGATTGCTGTGCCTTCAACTGCCTACACTCTTAACTGACGTTCTCCTTTCTCTACCCATGTTTCCTCATTAAAGCCTCTTCTTAATACCTCCTTGATGAGCTTTTGGCTTTCTGCTTTATTAACCCATAATGTAACTTACCGTTGAATAAACTCCCCTGAAGTGCCCCTTGCATGTTTTGTATCGGCAATGATAGTACTTTTATTTTGTTGTTTGCAAATGTCTGCAAATCTTCAAAATAATACAAGAGGCACACAGAGAGTGATATTTTAATTAAATAGTGTGTGCTGCATACATTATTAAATTGTAACCTTTTCACACAGTGGTGCTTTGGACATTTATGTACAGTATCAAACTAATCAGGGAGCCATCTGCCACAGTCGAGCCGGAAAAGCCTCAGTTGAAGCCAAAGGTCTGTGCAAGGGAACAGCTCATCAGAGAGCCTGCCCGCTCCCACAGCACAAGAAGATGTCGAAGAGAAAATCATCAGAGGGCGGAGAGAAGAGAGGAACGTCTGTGGTGAAGGAGGGAGTGGGGGACTGAGAATGAGGCAGAGAAGCTGTGGCAAGGCAGGCTTCAGTCTGTGAGATGGTTAGATTATAATGAGGGATGGGAAGGTATAGGTTGGCTGTTGTCACATGTACCAAGGTACATTGAAAAGCTTTGTTTTGCATGCTATCCAAACAGATCAGATCAGGGCAGCACAGTGGCACAGCAGCAGTTGCTACATCACAGCGCCAGGGACCCGGGTGCGATTTTGTCTAAGGGCGCAGAGTTTGTACGTTCTCCTTGTGACTGGATGGTTTTTCTCTGGGTGCTTCAGCTTCCTCCTGCACTCCAAAGACATATAACAAAGCTCTTGGGGCTAGCGGAATCAAGGGGTACGGGGAGAAGGCAGGTACTTTACCGATTGTGGATGATCAGCCATGATCACAATGAATGGCGGAGCTGGCTCGAAGGGCTGAATAGCCTCCTCCTGCACCTGATTTCTATTTTTCTACGTTTCTAACCTGCGCTTAAAGATTATAAATTTTATTGGGGAACCATAGTGCTTAGGAGGTTTCGAATATTTGTTCAGGAGTAGACATGCAACTGAAAGATATTAAATGCATCATTACGAAGTAATATACAAACAAATACATTGGCAGTGTTTTAATATAAATTGCTGTTTACTTACTTCCCATTAGTGTGTTTGATGACTTTTTAATGCAACTTTAATAACTATTATTGCTGGTGATAGAAAATTTCAGGGCTCTGATTTCTTCATAATGGGTTATTAATACTAATCTAATTGTCTTGTATCACTCCAGGTTTAATAGATACATGTCATTGCATTGTTTGTTAATGCATTGTACCCTGTCAGGGAGACAAGCTTAAATTGCATTGGAAAATAGTCAGACTGGTCACGATCTATTGAACAACAGTCACAAAGAGTAGGCAAGAGTGCAAATTTGGGTATGGCTAAGATTTTATAAGTACCTTCAGGTGAGTGCATGGGGAACCAACCTAACCTTGACAAGGAAGATTTATGAGAGTGGCCTTGTTATAGTTTGCAGGCACCCCAACCCTTATATTGAAGAGTCAGTCAAAATTCAGTTATTTTCCATTTTTTAATTGTTATTATTTTAACCTGAAGGACACTCGCCACCAGGGAACACCCCTATATGTGTCATATTATGACAATTGCTGATACTGTTTAATAAATGACTCTTTTTGTGGGCTATTCATTCCAGTTATTAATCTGGTCCTTGGGAGAGTAGTTTTATTTTGTTCAAAATACAAATTATTAACAGCTCACAATATGGATATGCCTAATCTGAAAACTGTACCACTTGAATTTGCGTTTTGTTTGAACCAAAGCTTTATTTTCCCTTTAAGTTAAAGAGCTTCTTCTAAGAGGGAAATATAGTTAACACTCGACTAAGTGGGACCCGTTGGGTCCCATGTTTACACGGGAGGGCTAGTCCCCCAACGCAATATTCCACCTCTCCACCAATTCCAATATTGGTGGCCAGTGGGGGGGGGGGGGGGGGGGGGGGGGGGAGGGGGAGGGGAATAAGTGCTAGTATGGACATTGTGGGCCAAATAGATTATTGGGGCGACAGCTCAATCACTCAAGCCTAATGTGCTGGCAGCTCACTCTCGGCTAGCGGGCGAGTAGTTGACTCACGGGTATTCCTTGAAATTCCATTTCAAGCAGGGTGCAAGGCCACCAAATTCAAATGCAGTTTCCTACCTTCAAGCAGTGTGCAAGGCCACCAAATTCAAGTGCAGTTTTTATGCCACTTCAAGCAGGGTGCAAGGCAACCAAATGCTAGTGCTGTTTAATGCCCTTTCAAGCAGGGTGCAAGGCCACCAAATTAAAGTGCAGTTTCATACCACTTCAAGCAGGTTGCAAGACAACCAAATTAAAGTGCAGTTTCATACCATTTCAAGCAGGGTGCAAGGCCACCAAATTCAAGTGGAGTTTCATACCATTTCATGCAGGGTGCAAGGCCACCACATTCAAATGCAGTTCCATTTCATGCAGGGTGCAAGGCCACCACATTCAAATGCAGTTTCATACCATTTCATGCAGGGTGCAAGGCCACCACATTCAAATGCAGTTTCATACCATTTCAAGCAGAAACCATCATAAACCCCATAAAACCACACAAAACACCACATAAACACCACACTCACAGTTCAGTAGCCATTCAGTGTGTTCAGTTGATTCACAGCTCAGACAGTCGTGACCTCTCCCTCCCACATCTTGCAGAGACTGAGCTACACACGGGTTTTATAATCCCTCCCCCTCCCACCAGAGGGGGGCGTGGCCTTCATGGCATGATTGACAGGAGAGAGATTCTCAACATTGTTTTAAACACTAATAACACTTTTATTTTTCAGTGATGGGAAGAATCCTCTGCACCTGATGAGCGGAGGGGGACTGAGTAAGATGGCCAAAGATCACAGCCGTAAGTGGTAGTGTTTTATCTAAAATCAATATACAGTGCACACAGGAAGTTGTCACATTACCATCAGCACCAACAACCATTTGCAGTGCAGCATTTCAAAGCAGTTACCAGCACCAACAACCATTTGAAGTGCAGCATTACAAAGCAGTTACCAGCACCAACAACCATTTGCAGTGCAGCATTTCAAAGCAGTTACCAGCACCAACAACCATTTGCAGTGCGGTATTTCAAAGCAGTTACCACATTTTCATTTTCAAACCACATTAAGGGCACTCACAGCTGAGTAGACACGTGTTCAGTGTTATTCTCAGCCCAGAGAGACGTGACCCTCTCGCTTCCTCCATCTTGCAGAGATCGAGTGAGGCACAACACCTCCAGGTGTTATAGTCCCTCCCCCTCCCACCAGCAGGGGCAGCAGAGAGAATGTCAACATTTTTAAAACATTAATAATTCTTTTATTTTTCATCGATGGGACAAAATCCTCTTGTCCTGCGCAGCGGAGGGGGACTCTGAGTAAGATGGCCAAAAATCACAGCCGTAGCATTTTTTCAAAAATCATGAAACAGAAAAACAGGAAGTGGTCAAGATCTTACTTTTAGTAATATAGATTTCATCGGAGTATGTTAACTGTGTTTCTACTTGCTTAAGGAGATTATTTCACTTTCCTCTTTGAGACCTCACATTTTCTTTAATTCAAACCTTCAGTCAAGTGGATAGGAGTAAAACCCACTTTCCAAGGTAAAACCTAATTTAATTTGATTAATTATGTGATTTAATTTGATTAATTTGTGCTGTAACAGGTTCAGACAGCATTACTAGAGGTGATGTTTCGAGGTCGTGACCCTTCTTTAGATTTTCTTTAAACCTGAATTTGATTCATTTGGTTGTGGGTTTCTACAGAGTATAATCGATTATAATCTACAGGCTTTCAATTACAATTCAATGGATTTAAGAAGATTAGCTCCTCTTCAGCTATTTCCACTTTACCTGTCTTCTATGCTTATCTCTGCAGCCCAATGCACACATCGTCATGGTCTGCATTGGGTGGATCCAAAACTTTTGTTCACCTTGGGGGAAGCTTTTCAAAATAATGGGAAGATAGCAATGACAGTATTACTGTAAATGTGTTTTATTTTTGGCTGACTGATAAGAAAGCTGTTTCATGTGCAAAACATGAAACTGGACAGCAAGACAAAAGGTAGTTTGACCGGACTTTGGGGATTTCCTTTGTTGATGATGAAATTTACAAAATAATTAAAACCTTCACACCACGAAACTCCAAAGTGGAAGAAAATAGGCATGGATCCTGAAAATCGATACGTTAGTCAATCCATTAAAATAGTAAGATTAAACGAGAACTTACCAAGTTTCAAGGTTGATCTTTATTTTATGAGGAATTGCGGTGAGGGAGTTCGTGAAGACCCCGCCAGCACGCATGCGTGACATCCTTCAAAGCAGTGGTGTGGAATCACAGAATGCACCATGACTGAAAATAGTAAGATTAAGAACGTAGAACATACCTGTTGACCTTATGATAGAGGGTGGTAGAGGACAGCATAAAATCCCTCACCGCAACTCCTCGTAAAATAAAGATCAACCTTCGAACTTGGTAAGTTCTCGTTTAATCTTACTATTTTATTTCGGAGTCACGTGAGTGACTTCGTGAAGATTTCAAAGCTCTGTGATTTCACGCCCTGGACAACGTCCATGCTATCACACTGACGCAATCCTGATGGAGGAAGGCTGTTAATGCAGTTCAGTCGGAACAGGCTGAAAAATAATGCATATTTATTGCACAAATAATAACAACAAATAACCCCGAACCCGGGGACAAACATTCACTGAGCGGCACCCAGCACGGCTTCTGCGAATGTTGCGGGGGGACCAGTGGTTTGTTGTAGAACCTTTGGAAGGTTGCTTCACTAGCACAGCCCGCGGTGGCGAGGATGTGGTCCATGGACACCTCCATGGCCCTCGCCGCTGATGTGGATGCAGCCCTAGTAGAGTGAGATTTAAAAATGTTAGTAGCGACTCCTGCTGCACCCAACCCTGAGCCACCTGGCGATAGTCTGCACAGTCACCCGGTGATGCGGAGGTTTGTGGCTGATGAGGAGCCCCTGCTCCATCTTCCTGATGGTTCGTGTAGTGCGGATGTAGAAGCGGAGATGGGTGACTATGCAGAGGGTGGCACCAGTGGGGTACGCCCGAAACTCCAACTGCAGCCCATGAGCCCCAGGTCTGTGCTGCTTCAATAGGTCCTGGACAAAGAAAGTCACCTGTGTAGGGGTAGAGACCATGCTATCCAGCTGCAGCTTTTGTAATGCCTGGACGCGTTGAGCTGTAGTCAGTGCCATCAGCATCACCACTTTGAGGGTGAACTGTTTGAGTGGTAACTCGGTCATAGGAGACCAGCTCCTCAGTAGGGTCAGAACGATCCCTACGTCCCAGGTGATGTTGTATCTGGGCCGTGGAGGGTTGGTGTTAAACACTCCCCTCATGAATTTAGACACCAGGTGGTTGGAGCCTATACCTATGTCCAGGTATGAGGACAGTGCACTCCTGGCACTGTTGATGGCACTGTAGCTAAGGTCAGCATCGAAATGAAGGCGCGCTAGGAATTCCAGGACATCAGGGATTGTTGCCGAGTTGGAGGTCATGTTGGTACGGGAGCAGAATGCCTCCCACTTCCTGATCTGTGTGAGGTACTGCCTCCTGGTTGATGCTCGGCATGATGCTGAGATGAGTTCCATGGCTCGTGGTGATATGCCGGCCTTGACGAGCGGCCTCTTTAGAACCTGCAGGACAAACATGTTTAGGTGACCATGGCATGGGTGACTGTCCCCCGTAATGGGGTTTGTAATTAATTTGGGGTGTTTACCAATCAGAAGCCATGGATGTTTCAAGATTTTGAGGACCATCGGGTACCATGGCTGTGTAGGCCAGTCGGGGATGATCAAAATGCCAGTTGCAGAATCCAGTTGAATTTTCTGCAATACCCGACTGATGAGGCAGAATGGTGGAAATGCCTAGCAAAACCATTTCCCCCAATGGATAGAAAAAGCATCCATAGCTACTGCCCCAGGGTCTGGTTCCCAAGACACATACGTTGGTATCTGATGATTCAACCTGGACGCAAAGAGGTCAATATCTGGTGTCCCATAGTGAGCTATAATATCAGCAAAAATTTGGGGGTTGAACATCCACTCGATGTTGTCATTGAACACTCGTGACCTGGTGTCCGCCACTGTATTGAGCTTCCCTGGCAAATAGGTCGCTGTGATCCAAATATTTCTCTTGATGCACCAGTGCCAAATTGTGTTTGCCAATTCATCACAAGATAACGACCTGATACCACCCATATGATTGATATAAGCCACCACCGTTGTGTTATCTATTTGGAGGCGAACATGTAAGTCCCGTGAGTTAGTACAGTAAGCCCGTAGTCCATGGAAAGCCCCTAACATCTCCAGATAATTTATCCCTTGTGTCTGGAGGAGGGTAGACTGATGAGAGTCCCATCTGCCACCACAACTGGACATGGTGTCAGTTGCACCCCAGCCTTGTGCGCTTGCGTCAGTCTGTAGGACGACGGATGGGTTGCTAACAATGATGGGTCTGTGACACTCACTAATATTGTCAAGCCACCATTGTAGCTCAGTTCTAGCCTGTTGTGGCAACCGGATTGGTCGATCAAAGTGCCCAGCATTTGCTTTTAATGCTGCGATCTTTGCTCTTTGTAAATTTTGGTAATGTAACGGTCCGAATTGCGCAGCTGAGAATATAGCTACCAGCTTCCCAATCACCTTTGCCGTTTGCTGGATAGTCGGATCCCTGGCGCAAGCAAGGCTGTGGCACGCTTCTTTTATGGCTAAAGCTTTGTTGGTCGGGATAGTGATCATCATTAAGGTTGTGTCAAGGGTGAAACCCAGGTACTTAATCCATAATTTGAGAGGGGTGCAGTTTGGATTTGTCTGGATGTGTTACAAACCCTAGCTTCTCGAATAAAGATTTGGTCGCTGTAACTGCCAGTGTAGCCAATTGGAGGGTCTGACCCACGATAAGGATATCATCTAAATACGCCATGACATTATAATTTATCGTATCCCAAGCTCTCCTAAATGCCCGCAACCGTCCCCCGACTTGTGCAGGAAGAAGTGCAACTGCCTGAGAGGAACCAGACCCCCTTACCTCCATAGTTAGCGGCGGGTCCCGGCGTATGGCGTTTTGGGGGGACGTTGCGGTGGTTGTCGGGATGGCGGCCGCATCTTCCATGCGGGCCGCTGCAGGCCTTGCCCTAAAAAAGGCCGCTGTGGTTGGGGAAGTGGAGGGGGATAGGTCCTTGGTGCCCTATCCGGCTGGCGCTGCTTCCAAGTAGTGTGTGGTTGTTGACGGTGATATGGTTGGGCTTTAGCCGGAGGAGGTTTCATAAGGCCTACAGTTTTGGCCTCCTCGTCGAGTTCTTTGACTTGCTTGGAGAGATCTTTCCCAAACAGTTGATGAGGTGGTGGAGCAGTGGAGGGACGGCACAACCCCGCAAATTTCGGGTTGAGAGTGGGCCGGATGGAGCTCTTGCGCAGGCAGTTGATTTCAAACTGGGCGTTGCATAGAAGTGCCAGGGCATCCTGCTGCTCGCTGGACACATTATCCCCATCGAGGGTCCTGGCATACGCCACAATGCCCGTCGAGAGGAGCTTCAGGATCCGCTGGAGACGGACGTCCTGCATCTTGGTGGTCGTGCTCAAGTGTCGCCAGATCTGGGCATTAACTGTAGGAACACTGAGATTGATGCAGTTCTCAGGTGGTTTAAATTTATCCATGGTCTCATTAAGCACCTGACCCTGAAGCTGGTGAGTGTTCAGGTAAGTAATGGTGCCTGCCAGTTTGTGGTGCAGTGGCTCCCCAGTGTGTGTGGCCATGGCAAATTTGCCCACCACGTCCAGCATGTCCACATCGTGCTCTGGCTCTGTGGTCTCTGGCAGTCCCGGGTTGTCTTCGAAGGCAGCGGCCGGACAACTGCTGGCACTCCTGGCTGGAGAAGACGAGAGGCTGAGCGGGCTCCTGGCGTGGCTAGTGGAGGCCCGAGACTCCCGTTCATCACGGTCCCTGTCCCGCTGGAGGAGTTCCTCCACCAAGAGCTCCAACCGCTCAATGCGACCGTCCCCGCTACTCACGGCGGACAAGCCGACTTCCCCAGGCTCTGCAAATTCTCTGGGGCTTCCACGAATGGACCACACCTCCGTAAGATGCAGACTAGGGTCCGACGGCAGGTTGTCGTGGCCTACCACCCCTGTGGGCTCATACTACTCCCGCACGGACTCTCCGCTAGTTGGCCTTCGAGCAGACTGTGGCGGCCCACCTGCCTGGTAGGAAGGCAGTGGAGATGAATCAGCGCCGGCCCCCGGAACCTGGCTCCCCGGAGTCCGTGCAGGCTTACCTCCACTGTCGCCCAATGTTCTGCGTGGAGGTGCATGGTCGGCAGCTGCCAGAGCTAAGCTAACCAACCGTCTACTGCTGCCACCGGCGCCCTTGACCGCAGCCTGACGCGGTGTTATGTCGGCAGCACCTGCTCCTGCAGGGCTGCTCGACGCAGCAGTAGTTCTGCCAGACTGCCCTTAGGCAGATATCCCCAGCAGCTGTACGTGGCGTGCTGCGGCTGCTGGGCTCCCCTGTAGCGCAGCCGTTCCCCGGCCCGGTCCCCGTGGATCCACTGCAACTCGGGGTGAGGCGCTGGCGATGAGCGAGGCACCTGTCCACGTACTTGTCTTCTCCCCCGCTTCCTGGGGGATGGGGGCACGAAGTCTGGGTCGGTAGTATCCAGCTCCTGTGCGGTCAGCCATTCAGGTGATAAGTCGGGTGCTGGTGTAACGGAAGCGCCCAACTTCCGCACTCTTCTCCCCGACCGTCCCAATGCTGCCGGTGGTGCTCACGGCTCCGGTGAAAGAGGCCGCTGGCTTGTTGATGCCCCGCGGCTCCTGGAGAGCGTCACCTTCCGTTTGCCTTTGGCGTCCATTCTGTACGAAGTAAAGGTTAGTGGACTTACCTGACGGCCTTTTGAAGGAGCTGGTGAGCGCACTCCTCCCCCCCAGCTTGTCGAGGCAAATGCGCGCGACGATATGTCGCGCATGCATGCTGGCGGGATCTTCACGAAGTCACTCACGTGACTCCAAAATAAAATGAAGACATTTTGCACAGGTTACTTAAGTTAAAAAAAGACACAAAGTGCTGTAGTAACTTAGTGGGTCAGGTAGCATCTCTGGAGAACAAACTGCAATATCTTCTATTTCTAAAAAGGATTAATCTATTCTTCGAGGGCCTCCTTTGTCAGCTGTGTTAGCGTTTACCCTTACTTTAGATACGACCAATTAAAGTTAATGAGATTATATTTAACAATCAGGTATTTTAAGTATTCATTTGCAAAATTACAAAGACAAGCAAACCTCATTATAAATATAATTATGGAACTTGTCATAGAGGAATAAAATGTCAAAATATGAGAATCATAAGTCAGTTTAGAAAGCCAGATAGTGTGCAGATGCAGTGTTTGAAAATATTAAATATTATCAGTAAAGTTGCTTGTTTGATTTAAAAGTCCTTTGTAACTTATAAGGAATCATATGCTCAGATGCCACACTGTTGTTTCTTTATGAAAGCAGTAGGTGATCCTGTGAGATGAATTTTAATTTCAAATGCTAAATTCAAAAACATCATTTGCCAGTCATGTCATGTTTGGAGCACAGCTTCAAAAGTGTTTCATCTATCAAGTGAAGACCTCTTGGTCTTGGCCCCACTCTAAGGTTGCAAGTAATATATTTGTAAATTTGAAAAAGTCTATATAACTCAAATTATTTTATTTTCCCTCCTGCTCATCTGCTTAAACCTTCAGCTACTGCTTTTGTTCTTTCTTCAACTATCAGTATCTTCAGCTCTCTCACACCTGTCCCTGACCCCTGCTGTTCTTGCTGTCTTACTGGAGCTGCTTTGCAACCACAAGGCACTCTCCTTTTCACTCATCCACTCCACTCCTTCCTCATCTTCTCCAACACCCCAGCTGCGCAGGATTTCTAACAGCAGACAGGAACATTTTATGTTTTGAACTGCCTGTCCATAGGATAACATTTAAAATACCACACATGCCGGCACTGTTACACCACAAGGAGGCAGTAATGGCTGACTCACAGCAACCGCCTTTGAGTTGCAAGTTTTGTGGGTTCAATTCTTACAGACCTGAACGCAATGAAATACTGATGGAATGCTGCACAGCTTTAGGTGCTGTCATTTGAATAAGACACGAGGCCTAAACCTCTTTGTCTTCACAGCCCATTCTGTAACATCTAAACATCTGTCCTTGCTTTGTTGGGAAATGTCCAGATACCTTGTTTAGCTTTTAGTTCAGAGATGCAGTGCGGAAACAGGCCCTTTGGCCCACTGAATCTGCGCTGACCAGTGATCCCTGTACACTGACACTATCCTACACACACTAGGGACAATTTACAATTTTACCAAAGCCAATTAGCCTACAAACCTGTATGTCTTTTGAGTGTGAGAGGAATCTGGAACAGCCACAGCACCTGGAGAAAGCCCACGCAGGTCACGGGGAGAACGTACAAACCCCATACAGACAACACCGGGGTCAGGATCGAACCCTGGTCTCTGGCGCCTGTAAGGCAGCAACTCTGCTGCTGTGCCACCGTGTTTTGCGACCAACAAACAAAATACTGGAGGAACTCAATGGGTTAGGCAGCATCTGAGGAGGGAATAATTCAGATCTAGACACTGCATCAGACTGAAGAAGGGTACCGACCCGATACGTCACTTGTCCATTTCCGCCACAGATACTGCCTCACGTAAGATTCCAGCATCTTAAATTTCCTGTGTCTCTAATCTACTCTTTTCAACTCCTCTGACCACATCCAATCCACACGCATTTAGCATATACACCAGGAACAGATGAGAGCTGGTGAAGGACAGCAGCAATTCCAAGCTCATGTTTCCACACAGAGACCCAGAGTGATAGGTCCAGGCTTGCTATCATCATTAAAAAAGCTGAGCTTGAGACATTATTAAATGGGTGATTGAAATGATTGAGCAGAAAGTTTGATGTTGAGCTTATCTTGCAATATCACACAAAAAAATATATTTCAGTTGTTAATGCTTAGTTGGGCACTGAATAACTACGACACAATAGGATTAATTCACAGAGCCATGGTTGGATATGGGCTTTTGGTCTGATGAACAACTTAAGACTGATGCTTGAAGTGGTGGAAGGGGATGAAACACGAGCCTGCGGCCAGCTCTTGAAGAGAACCGCTGTGGCTCACAAGAGTGTGCTTTGTCCAATTTCTGTGACGTGGCACTTAATGAGGGAGTAGTGTCTGAACTCCCATCTTTCACAGTGAGTTTGAACCTCTGCTGAGGTTCCGTGCAGTTTCTTTCTCAGAGAGACATAAAAGATCTCATGTCGCTGCTTTGAAGAAGTGGGTAGTTATCCTTGTGCCTGGTCAACATTTAGCTCTCAAGGAACACAGCAAGAGCTGATTGTATAGCCATTTTCACATGACTATTTTATTTGTAACACCAATCAACGGCTATCAAATGCTGTAAAAATAATCGAAATCCTTCTCTTTTAAGCAGCTTACTCGTGCTTCAATTGAACCTTTCCTGCATAAGAGGCTGCAAGTCATTAGCTTCAAACATTGCTATTATAACAGGTAAGCTGCTATGATAGGTACTGTATAGTCGCTGGAGGTAGATTTTACTAAGCTTTATAATGTTAAAACATTACAATACAATACAATAATAATTTATTAGCCAAATATGTTTTGCAACATACAAGGAATTTCATTTGCCAAGTCAGTCATACAAATAAAAAGCAACGGAACACACAAAATACATTTTAACATAAACATCCACCACAGTGACTCCTCCACATTCCTCACTGTGATGGAAGTTGAAAAAGGTTCAATCCCTTCCCTTCGTTGTTCTCCCACAGTCGGGAGCCTCGAGTCTTCCGTTGACAGGATGATCTTGACTCCCGTAGCTGGCGGCGTTTTGGGCTCCCCCGTTGGGGCGATCAGCTCCTGCATCGGGAGGATGCCAGCTCCCCCCGTGACGGGCGATCGGACCTTGGGTCGGGACTTGTCGAACCTCTGCATCGTTGGAGCTCCCGACTCGGCCTCTCCCGAGACCGCAGCTCTGCGACTGTAAAGTCCGCAGGCCATGGTTGGAGTGATCCCAGTCAAGGGATCGGCTCCGATGTTAAGCCCACGCCCCGCGGTGGGGCTCAAAGTCAGTCCGAGGAGGCCTCCAGCTCCCCGATGTTAGGCCACAGAGCGACCGGAGATACGATCCAGAAAACAATCACATCTCTGGCAGGGTAAGAGATTGAAAATAAAGTTTCCCCCGATCCTCTTCCCCTTCCCCCACAGAAAACAAACCGGAGAACATTTTCACAAACTCTTTAAACACACTGAAAATAACAAAAAAGACAAAAAAACAGACAGACTGTTGGGGGGGGGGGGCTGCCAATCGTGTGGCACCCCTGGTGGATTATAATTGTTATAATCCAGGGGAGGACACCTTAAGTATTCTCTTAACCAACTCTATTGAACTGTCAGTTGCTTCAGTATGTAGGGTGGAAAATGGATTAATATAGGCTCCTGAGATACCTCTCGGCATGCAGACTCCAGAAACAGTCCTGAGATGGCCTTTCTGCGGGTTGCATGATGTAATGCCTCTGTGTAGGAAGGAACTGCAGATGCTGGTTTACACCATAGATAGACACAAAATGCTGGAGTAAATCAGCGGGACAGGCAGCATCTCTGGAGAGAAGGAATGAGTGACGTTTCCGGTCGAGACCCTTCTCCAAACTCTGCTTATTTGTTACTTATCACTAAGCAGCATCAATTTGCATTTTGTGTGGATAGGAAATGGAAATGGCCAATAAACTTAATAGGTGTTGTCTCCAATGTGGCCAATGTGGTCATCACATGGCTCTTTTTAAAATAGAATTAAACAGCAGAACCAACTAAAGAGGCACAGCGGTTGCGATGACTGAAAAATGCAGAAACATTAGGAGTAGGTGTTTAAAAATAAAAAAAAAACATATAGTGACGGGATGTGGTGCTTAGTTTGATCTTACTCTGAATGTAGTGTCAGGGATGCAATAAATGCAGGGCAAAATGGAGAGCCATGCTTTTGTGGTAATTGTGGACATGCAGCCAGCTCTCCTGATAAAAATGGTCCATCGTTTTGTTAAAAGAGCTAAGTATCTGGGAGGAACTGGGAAAAAAAGGCGACACTTATGGTTTATCGAAGTGACAATATCACATTTCAGAAATGTACCATTTCTTTTTATGCTGGTTGTTAACAGAATTGTGCTTGAATGCTTTTTAAAAAGACAAAACAAAGAATACCCCTTGAGTCTGCAAGAGCGGGGGCGGAAGATGACTCATCGACAGACCACACGGCAACAGACCTAGGAACGGAATCGACTATGAGTATTATAACTAGCACAGCATTTGACAAAGCAGCAGCACTGGCAGGACATAAGTTACAAAGTTGTATCTGTGGCTGGGAAAAGTTAACATCAGAGAAGGGTCTCAAGATCCACCAGGGCAGGAAAAAGTGCCTGAGAGAGCTTGGTGTGGGGCCTCGCATTGACCACTACTTTCTAAGAGGTAGGCCAAATCAGTCGAGTGAAGCCCAGTGGCAGGATAACCCCCACAGTCCACAGGGTATCAGCACCCCACGCGAAGCTCAACCAGGTACAGTACCACCAACGGACACAAGTCCAGAGCCCAACCAGCCACAGTCACCGGTAGAAAGAAAAATGGAAGGGAAAAAGCATCAAATCTTGTGGCCTAAATACTGCCAGAGGAAAGAGTGGGAGACCGTTAACACTGACCTCGTTCTGGAAGGATTGAAAGGAAGTGTGGAAAGAAAACTGGAGAAGATGGGAGACACCATATGCAACTATGGGGCGGAGAGATTTGGGGTGAAGGTCGTGAAACAGAGGACACTGAGGACATACAAGTCCAGGAGGCAGCAGGAGATCAAAAGACTGGTGAAAGAAAGGAGGCAGCTGAGAAAACAGTGGAGGAAGGCCCCTGAGGCAGAAAGGAAAGGACTCGAGGCACTGCAGGCTGAAATAAAGCAGCACCCGGCAATCCTGCAAAGAGCAGAATGCCTGAGAAAGCAACACAAGAAGAAAGAACGGGCGAGCACAAGTTTCTACAGAGATCTGTATGAGTTTGTCAAAAGCCTCTTTGTCAAGGAAAAGAGCGGGATCCTGAGAGTACCTGTAAGGGAACTGGAGGAGCACCTGAGGAAGACGTACTCTGACAACCTGAGGCATGAGCCAGTCACCATTCCAGATGACACCTATCCACCCACCCGAGCACCAGATGGACATAAGGCCTCCTACATTGAAGGAGGTGGAGAGCACAGTCAAATGGGCAAGAACAGCATCAGCCCCAGGGCCCAATGGCATTCCATACAGGCTCTATAAGAACACCCCTGGTGCCCTGAAATGCCATTGGAAGTTAATGAAAGTGGCATGGCGGAAAGGAATCATACCTAAGGCATGGCAAAGGGCAGGAGGGATCTTAATTCCCAAAGAAAAGAACTCCTCAACCATTAGCCAATTCCGCAGGATCAGCCTTCTGAACGTGGAAGGGAAGATCTTCTTTGGTGTTGTGCCCCAAAGACTCTCAGCATTTTTGCAGAGCAACAACTTCATTGACACGTCAGTGAGGAAAGCAGGGGTACGTGGTTTCTCAGGATGTTTGGAACATGCAAACGTCATCTGGCACCAGATACAAACTGCCAAGAAGGAAAAGAGAGATCTGCATGTGGTTTTCTTAGATCTAGCCAATGCCTTTGGTTCGGTGCCCCATGAGACTCTTTGGGCAGCGTGTAATTTCTTCCAGGTCCCAGAGGTCATCACAAAGCTGGTAAAAGCTTACTTCCAGGACCTCCAGTTCTGCGTCACAACACAGGACACCACCACCGCCTGGCAGCACCTTGAGGTAGGCATAATGGCAGGCTGTACCATTTCCCCTCTGGTTTTCACCATGGCAATGGAGCTCATCATTCGAGCATCATGATGGGTGGTAGGAGGGGAACGCTTGAAGAGTGGGCTGCGTCTTCTTCCAATCAGGGTGTACATGGATGACATGACCACAATAACAACAACAAAAGCACGCACCAAACGCCTGCTGGATAAACTCCAGGACAACATCAAATGGGCACGAATGGAGATTAAACCCAGCAAATCCTGCAGTATTTCCATTGTCAAAGGCCGGCTCACTGACGAAAGGTTCCGCATCAATAACGAGACTATACCAACTGTCCTGGAGAAGCCTGTCAAAAGTCTTGGGCGTGGTACACCGCATACCTCAAGGTGAGCAGAGCAGGTGGATCAACGCAGGCAGGATACAATCAGTGGCCTCAAGCAAATCAACAATACTGCTCTCCCAGGGAAGCTGAAGCTTTGGTGCCTGCAATTCGGTGGCCAATTACCATCTATGAGGTCACTTTATCCCATGCCAACCAGCTGAATTCACAAGTACAAATGCGCCAATGTGAGGCTGGACATGACACTAACAGAATCCCGGGACCCAATAATAAGAGGTGTCACTCCAACCCTAGCAACAGGGAGGAAATGGACTCCAGCAGCAGCGGTACTGGACGCAAAATCCGCTCTCCAACACAATGTCCAACAAGGCCGAGGGGGCTTTGGCCTGGGAGCAATGAAACCTACCTGGCAAAAGGCGACTCCAGCTGAACGTCGGCACCTGGTGGTGGAGGAGGTGTGCCACCAGGAAGAAGCAGCCAGGTGTGCCAAAGCCATATCCCAAGCCAAACAAGGGCGCTGGATGACGTAGGATGGCTTTGGGAGGAGGAAGATCACATGGAGAGAGCTGTGGACCATGGAGTGAAATAAGTTGAGCTTCATTATCAGAGCCACATATGACGTCCTTCCCTCTCCCACAAACCTAAATCTTTGGCTGGGGGAGGATCCAGTCTGCCCCCTCTGTGCAGTTCCAGCAAACCTCAAGCACATCCTGGTTGGTTGTAAGACCAGCCTAACACAAGGCAGATACACCTGGCGACACAACCAGGTGCTGAGGTGTTTGGCAGCTGAACTCGAGTGCAAGAGAGTTACCACCAACGTCATGCCTATCAATGCCCAGATAACATTCCCGCAAATACCATCCTTCATCCGGGAAGGAGAGAAACGGAGGACTAGCCCCTCGCCTCTCAACCCAGGCCCACTGAACGCAGCCAGGGACTGGGAAATGCGTGTTGACCTGGGCCAGAGGCTTTCGATCCCAGTTGAAATCGCAGTTACCAACCTGCGACCAGACCTCGTTCTCTGGTCCAAACAGAGCAGTCACTGGCTGTGGCTGAAGAGGAAAGATGCTGTCTGGGCTGCCACGTGACCATCTAGACGCTAGCAATAAGACACACACCCAGGTCTGATCAACCTGTGGTGGGCCTGCCTAGACTGAGAGTGTCTTGTGGTAAAAGGCCGAAACACCCAGTGACGTTGAGCTACACAACTGAAGATGTGTCTGATTGTTAGCAAAATTCACCTGGTGGTCATACCCAAGAATGTCAATTGTAGTGAAATCTTAGGGATTGTAACATCCAGTCCTGCTAACCAATCTTATTCAACCTCTTAAAATAATTTAACTATGGCAAGTTTTCAGGAATTTCATCGTGTGGTTTGGGCATTTAAAAAACATATCTTTCCTGCAGCATGATATCGCTCGCTACAGTTGAGCCATACGTAATGGCGGTTTGGGTAATGGACAATCACAAATCATAGAGTCATAGAGTCATATAGCACAGAAACAGGCCCTTCACCCCAACTTGTCCATGCCAACCAAGAGCCTGTTTCCACACTGTATATGACTATATGATGGTGGTTCCAAGGGCCATTAGTCTGGACAGTAAATGTTGACTTTGTTAGTGCTCCATGTGTCTTAAGAATGAATATATTACTAGCAAAATAAAAGGAGAACACTCGAAGGAAGAAAGACCGCTTCGAGTGGGTGAGCATTTGATGTCGAAATGAAAGGATGCGGTTCTTAATAGAAAGGTGAACAGATTTCTGAAGTAGAACAACTTATGGCAGGATGCATCATTAGTATGCTGCCTGCATCTGTAAACCTGTGTGAGTGAGCTGCAATGGGAAATAGTATCTGACTAATCAAGCCCATTTCCCTGATGGTCTTACAACATTAATGGCACACTTGGGGGCACAATACGGTTCAATTGGGAGTCTAGAGGTTGCAGAAGTTGCCCTAAAGCAGATGCAGTGCATCTTTATAACTGGAAAGGAAAGGAGAAACAAGCTGAAATTGTAACTGTCCAGAGGCTCATAAGGTCATCTGTAAAGACAGGAGCCTTCTGCAGATATTCTGAACGAATGCAAGTCAGAAAAATGGTTAATTCATCACTTACAGGAAAAATATACTAAGAGCCTTACGTTATTCCTTAGACCAATAGCTTGATTAAAATTATTTTAAAAAAGATTGAATAAATCTTGGGTTCTAGCATTTGGCTTTTTGCAAAGTAACACTGTGAATCTTTGAAATATCATGTATTCTTCAAGTGTGCTTCTAATTAAACAATGACCTTTTCCGACCACATGATTACATCCTCGTAGGCTGTAAATAAAGGATGATGGAATTCTATTTACACTTCAAGAACCTCAGTCGGCGACAGTCGGCTGCTTGGATCTTGGGACCAAGCTCATTCCATTGAAACTGCAGAATGGGACACATAATTCAATTATTTCACGGTATTTAGATTTGAGAAAATTCCCGTACTGCAGTTGAAATTAAATGGAAAGTACAGAACCCTATGACAAATGGTGACCTTCACACTGAATTCTGCTTTTCTTTCATTTGTACCAGAACGAGGACATTGTGGTCTTTTGAAAGCTGAATCTTAATGCCATATAGTGACTGATTCGCAGTTGTGCACTGGGGCAGAGCAGGGATGAGTAGTGCAATTTGATGGAAAGTAAAGCAGTTGCGTTGTAAAGGGCCTGTCCAACTTAGAATATTTTTTTAGGCGACTGCTGGCGACTAGACTGTCAGCACACGGTCACTGGGGTGTCGCCTGTATGGTCCTGAGTAGTGTCCTCAGTCGCCCAAACAGCCGTAGCGTTTTTCTGGTCGCTGCTGGATTTTGAAATGTTCAAAACTTTTTGGCGACAGTCGGCGACAGTCGGCGACCGTGGACTTGTCATAGCTTGTCTTCTCCTGAAGTAGGTACTGTCGTAGGTTGATGCCAGGATGGCGTAGGTTGTTGCCAGGATGACGTAGGTTGTCGCCAGGTGACGTGGGTTGTCGCCAGGTGACGTGGGTTGTCGCCAGGTGACGTGGGTTGTCGCCAGTGCTGACTTCAGTGAATTCCATTGTCGTAGTCGCCAGCAGTCGCCTCAAAAATCATCTAAGTGGGACAGGCCCATTAGTCCAGTCGCCGGTTTTTCAGTGACCTGCTACCACTATGACAGTCACCAGCAGTTGCCTAAAAATTGCCTAGTGAGACAGGCCCTTAAGTGACAGGCTGCTAAACAAAAACCCATGTTGCAAGGTGCTCAGCACTACCAAATTGTCTCACCCTCTGCAGGACACAGGATTTCACAGTTGGAAGCACATAACCTGATGACAACAAAGACGACGGGAGATTTTTAAACTAAAATGGTACTTAAATTTAGTCGCGTCGCTGTTCTGCTTCAAATTTCTGGAGGATGTAGGCAAGCAGCAGTGGGAAGTGGCCCGAGATGTCCATGCACAATGGTTGTAGGTAAACACGATGGGTCACAATTCTCATGTAAATTCTCATGCATTGATGATCTGATCCAATTATTGTTGAATTGGACAATGGCAATGTAGTCTATATTCATCCCTCATGGAGAACCAACCATTAGCAGCAAGAAGAACCGTCCTCCAGCCCATCTTTTCACCCTCTACTTGTGCTGTTTTAAAGAGTCATCAATTATTTACTGATTTGTCAGCGTCGTATTTGTAGGAATGTTGCCTACCTCAGTCATGAAATAGAGTTGGCTGAAATTTCTACGTTATAAGGGATTCAATCCATGGGCAAGATTGGAACTCAACTTATGCACGCAAGTTTGCTGGCAGGTCTGTCAATGCACCAAGCAGTTCATTGTGTCCAAGAGCCGTGTACCTTCAATACTAACAGGTAATTTGCAGGGTTTATGCACGTCTTTAGGCTTCAGCAAAATGTGTTGCTCTTGAGATCACACCTTTCCTAGCCAACAATGGGCCTACCAGGGCACCACCCAGCCTGAGATCAATTGTGGCAAGCCATGATTGTTCCTGGTCTCTTCTTGCCACCAGCTCTTCCCCCACCCACCCCTACTTTAAGTGAAGAAGGGTCCCAACCCGAAACGTTATCTATCCTCTTTCTCCAGATCTGCCTGATCCGCTCAGTTGCTCCATCATTTTGTGTCTATCTTTGGGTCTGAAGTGGTGCCTGTGATGTCTCCTGTAAGACCGTCGTGACTGGCACAATGAATACACGTCTGACATCTTGTAAGAAGGATTTAATCTGCCCCACCCAGAAACTTCTAGAAGGTCACCTGACCTCAGTCACGAGGCACAGGCACATTTGCCAGCTTCAGCTTTTGGCCTCAAGGGGCACTGGCATTTATATTACATATACATCACATCTCCCCCTTCACTTTAATTACATCACATCTCCCCCTTCCCTTTAATTACATTACATCTCACCCATCACTTTAATTACATCACATCTCCCCCTTCAACGGTGGTCAAAACCAATAACTTGAACCTTTAATCAATGTGGATAAAGTACCACAAATAACACAGTGCTCTTCATACTACAAAACTATAAAATCATTGCCCAACAATTTTATTCAGCTTTTGGCCTCAAGAGGGCACTGGCATTTATATTACATATACATCACATCTCCCCCTTCACGTTAATTACATCACATTTCCTCCTTCCCTTTAAATACATTACAGTGCCTGTGTATGTTGAGCAGGTGACATGATGCCTCCTTGTTATTGTCATTATTAAGAGGTTTGGACGAGCTTTAGCTGCACCAGCAAGCTTGAACTGGTGTTTGCCATTCACAATATTAGGACCTGTGCTGATTCACAAAGGATTGCAATAGTGCACTTGAATGTTGGTGGATCACTGCGATCAGTATAGTGTGGTCACAGCACAGAATTTGTGTGCAATATTGGATCAAATGGGCATGGATTGATGGTGAATTGGTATTCTTGTTTTCGTTATCCAGCGCTGACTAACTTTGCTGTTAATGTGTATTTTGCTCACATTTATTACTTCTTGTACCTTGGTCATTCATGTATTTGGCCCTTGGCAGAAGTGAACACTTGAAAAAATAATGTGAATTATTTCCCAAGGGGGTTGGAAAATAAAGAAAGTCATCCTTCGGAACATTGTTCAACTCGAAGGGAAAGGAATATGTAGCCATGAGTTGCCCAGGTAGGCCCTATAGCAAGTGTGCATATTTGAGTAATGATAATAACATTGGGTACACAGTTCAAATTGGATGATTCATATTAATTTAGTCATGTTTAACTTTTGAGTATATTATGTTTTGTAATTAGGTAATGAGATTGTATGGTCTACCAACCAAATTAATAAAAACACAGATGATTTCTGTCAGGGAAATATTAAAAATGAAAATATGAAGACCAAATGTAACCCCTTTTGGATAATTTGCATGATTAATATGCCTGTTAAATCACCTATTCAAAGCATGAAAGAGCAGGGAATGATTAGTTTGAATAGGCAATTGTGTCAGAGAATTTGCAACAAAAGCAAATGAAATTCAACGATATCAGATTATTGCTACGGTTCTAGATTAATTGCACACAAATTAATAATGGACTTTAGCAAGGCCACTTGGTGGACGTCTGGAAGGTTAAATCACATGGGATTCAATGTATGCTAGAGTCAGGGGATGGTAGTGGAGGTTTGTTTTACAGATTGGAAGCCTGTGACCAGTGGTGTGCTGCAGGGATCGGTGCTATGCCCGCTGTTGTTTGTCATGTATGTTAATGATTTGGATGAGAATGTAGGTGGCATTATTAGTAAGTTTGTGGGGTGAAACCAGCATTGAAGGTATGATGGACATTGAACAATGTTGCTTCTAGGATCAGGATCTAGATCAATTGGGAAATTGGTCAAAGGGATGGCAGATGGAATTTGATTCAGACAAGTGCAAGGTAATGCTATTTGGGAACTTAGACCAGGACAGAGCTTAAACAATAAATGACAAGATCCTGGGGAGTGTTGTAGAACAGAGAAACTGAGGGGGATAAGGACATAATTCTCTGAAAGTGTGAGACACGTAGACAAAGTGGTGAAGAAGGCATATGGCATGCTTGCCTTCATTAGACAGGGAATGGAGTACAAGAATAGGGACATAATTTTACAGCTGTACAAGATATTGGTAAGACCACACTTGGAATATTGTATGCAGCAGCATAATCAAGGATGAGTTGCACCCTGACCACTCACTCTTGTCCCCTCTTGTCCCCTCTTCCATCAGGCAAAAAGTATAGAAGTGTGAAAACACAAACCTTCAGGTTCAGGGACATTTTCTTCCCAGCTGTTATCAGGCAACTGAATCATCCCACCACAACCAGAGAGCAGTCCAGAACTACTATCTACCTCATTGGTGTCCCTCGAACTATCTTTGTTTGGATTCTGCTGGCTTTACTTTTGCACTAAATGTTATTTCCTTATCACGTATCTATACACTGTAAATCTCTCTCTCTCTCTCTCTCTCTCTCTCTCTCTCTCTCTCTCTCTCTCTCTCTCTCTCTCTCCCCCCCCCTCTCTCTCTCTCTCTCTCTCTCTCTCTCTCTCTCTCTCTCTCTCTCTTTCCCCCCCCCCCCTCCCTCCCAGCGCATTATGTGATTGGACATAATTCCTTTAGAGACAGCGGTTGATTGTCCGCCAAATAATCGGGCACCAAAATTTGAAAATAGGAAAACAATAAAATCAGAATTGCGATTGAAATCGGAGAATATCATGCCTGTTTTGCAGCAAAGATACTAGTACCTTTGATCTGCAGTTCCTTTCTAATGAAGAAGAACCCTGGCCCGAAACAACTCCTAATCCATTCCCTCAACAGATGCCACCTAGCCCGCTGAGTTCCTCCAGCACTCTGTGTTCTTTATTTCTCTTGAAATTGAAGTTAGACATTAAGCTGGAGTAACTCAGCGAGACAGGCAGCGACTCTGGAGAGAAGACCATTCTTCAGATTGAACTGAACTCTCGTCGGTGAGAGTACTTGTGATTGAAGAAGGGTCTCGACCCGAGACGCCACCCACTCCCCAGAGTCGCCGCCTGTTCCGCTGAGCCACCCCAGTCCCCCGTGTCCACCTTCAACTACAGAGCCAAATAAAAAACACAGTGTGCTGGAGGAACTTAGCGGGCCAGGCGGCACCCACGGAGGGAATGGCACAGGAGCCGCCATGGGCCAAGGTTCCCCCCACCCCCAACAGGAAGGAACCGCAGATGCAGCAATCCCCGCAAAACGCCAAATAATTCTGGGAATGCCGAGGCGAGAGGGGGAGAGAGAGGGAGTTAGAATCATAGAAATACAAATAAAGTCTATTATAAACTTTATATCTCTATGGTAGAATGGAATGTCCACTCAAAAAGTACCTGTGAGTTAATGGACCAAATAGATCTAAGCTACATTTCAATATAAAATTGCATATATGTACCTACAAGTAACAAACAAAATGTGTAGATCATGTCTGGAAAGTACATAGTTACAATACCACTTGTTTTAGTGACTGTGAAATGAAAAAAAAAAAAAAACTAGATCCTGGAAAAACAATACCTATTGGCGAAAAACCAATCCAGGCATTACATTTTGGGCTTCAGCCCCATCCTACCCTTTGGGCTTTTACCCCATCCTAACTTAGTTGTGTGTGTGAGTGTGTATGTGATAGTTGTCAGTGCATGATGTGTATGTGTTAGTTGTCTGTGCGTTATGTGTGTGTGCGCGTGGGAGGGAAGGAGGGGAGGGAGGGAGGGAGAGAAGGGAGGAAGGAGAGAAGGGAGTGAGGGAAGTAGAGAAATAAGGGAGGGAGGGAAGAAGAGTAGGGAAAAGAGAGAGAGGAAGGAGGGGGGAAAGAAGAGAAGGGAGGGAGGGAAGGGAAGGGAGGAGAGAGCCGGCGGCAGGAGCGGATGCCGGGGTGTGAGCTGAGGCTGAGGTTTGTAAACGTTGCTCCAAACCCTGGCCCGGCCCTCCGTGTATTAATCATATAACCATATAACAATTACAGCACGGAAACAGGCCCTCTCGGCCCTTCCAGTCCGTGCCGACCATTTGTTTTCCCCTAGTCCCATCTACCTGCACTCAGACCATACCCCTCCATTCCCTTCCCATCCATATACCTATCCACTTTACTTTTAAATATTAAAATCGATCCTGCCTCCACCACTTCTGCTGGAAGCTTATTCCACACAGCCACCACCCTCTGAGTAAAGAAGATCCCCCTCACGTTACCCCTAAACTTATGTCCCTTAATTCTCATGTCATGCCCTCTTGTTTGAATCTTCCCTGCCCTCAGTGGGAAAAGCTTATCCATGTCAACTCTGTCTATCCCTTTCATCATTTTAAAGACCGCAATCAAGTCCCCCCTTAACCTTCTGCGCTCCAAAGAATAAAGTCCTAACTTGTTCAACCTTTCTCTGTAACAGAGTTGCTGGAACCCAGGCAACATTCTAGTAAATCTTCTCTGTACTCTCTCTATTTTGTTGACATCCTTCCTATAATTAGGCGACCAAAATTGTACACCATACTCCAGAATTGGTCTTACCAATGCCTTGTACAATTTTAACATTACCTCCCTACTCCTATATTCAATGCTCTGATTTATAAAGGCCAGCACACCAAAGGCTTTCTTTACCACCCTATCTACATGCAATTCCACCTTCAGGGAACCATGCACAGTTATTCCTAGATCTCTCTGTTCCACAGCATTCCTCAATTCCCTACCATTTACCATGTACGTCCTATTTTGATATGTCCTGTCAAGATGTAGCACTTCACACTTATCAGCATTAAACTCCATCTGCTATCTTTCAGCCCACTTTTCCAAATGGCCCAAATCTCTCTGTAGACTTTGAAAATCTACTTCATTATCCACAACACCACCTATCTTAATATCATCTGCATACTTACTTATCCAATTTTCCACCCCATCATCCAGATCATTGATGTACATGACAAACAACAGTGGACCCAACACAGATCCCTGAGGCACCCCACTGGTCACCGGCTTCCAACCTGACAAACAGCCATCCACCATTACTTTCTGACATCTCCCATTCAGCCACTGTTTGATCCATCTTGCTACTCCGCCATTAACACCCAAAGATTGAACCTTTTTAACCAACCTTCCATGAGGAACCTTGTCAAAGGCCTTACTGAAATCCATATAGACAACATCCACTGCTTTACCCTAATCAATTTCCCTAGTAACCGCTTCAAAAAATTCAAGAAGGTTTGTCAAACATGACCTTCCAGGCACAAATCCATGTTGACTGTCCCTGATCAGACCCTGTTTATCCAGATGCTTATATATATTATCTCTAAGTATCCTTTCCATTAATTTGCCCACCACTGACGTCAAACTAATAGGTCTATAATTGCTAGGTTTATTCTTTGAACCCTTTTTAAACAATGGAACAACATGCGCAGTACGCCAGTCCTCCCATTATTCCCGTTTCTAATGACATTTGAAATATTTCTGTCATAGCTCCTGCTATTTCTACACTAACTTCCCTCAATGTCCTAGGGAATATCCTGTCAGGACCTGGAGACTTATCCACTTTTATATTTTTCAAAAGTGTCAGTACTTTCTCCTCTTTGAATCTCATAGTTTCCATAGCTACTCTACTTTTTTCCCTTACCTCACAGAATTCAATATCCTTCTCCTTGGTGAATACCGAAGAAAATAAATTGTTCAATATCTCCCTCATCTCTTTTGGCTCTGCAGATAGCTGTCCATTCTAGTTCTCTAATAGTCCAATTTTATCCCTCGTTATCCTTTTGCTATTAATATAGCTGTAGCAACCCTTTAGCCTTCCTAATTTTTTTCTTAAGATTCTTTTTACATTCTTTATACTCCTCTAGCACCTCATTTACTCCATGCCTCCTATAATTATTGTAGATATCTCTCTTTTTTCAAAACGTGTCCAATTTCCCTTGAAAACCATGGCTCTTTCCAATTTTTACTATTTCCTTTCAACCGAACAGGGACATAAAGATTCTGTACTCTTACAATTTCCCCTTTAAATATCCTCCATTTCTCTTCTACATCCTTCCCATAAAACAAAGTATCCCAATTCACTCCTTTTAAATCCTTACGCATTCCCCAAAGTTAGCCTTTCTCCAATCAAAAAATCTCCACCCTAGGTCCAGTTCTGACTCTCTCCATAATTATATTGAAACTAATGGTATTGTGATCACTGGTCCCGAAGTGCTCACCAACGCATACCTCCGTCACCTGACCTGCCTCATTTCCTAACAGGAGGTCCAGCACTGCCCCTTCTCTGGTCGATACCCCTATGTACTGCTGCAAAAAACTATCCTGCACACATTTTACAAACTCCAAACCATCCAGCCCATTTACAGAATGTGTTTCCCAGTCTATTTTTGGAAAATTGAAATCTCCCACAATCACTACCTCGTGCTTACTACTAATATCTGCTATCTCCTTGCATATTTGCTCTTCCAATTCTCGCTCCCCATTTGGCCGTCTATAATACACCCCTAAAAGTGTTGCTACACCATTCTCACTTCTCAGTTCCACCCAAATAGCCTCCCTAGACGAGCCCTCTAATCTATCCTGCCAAAGCACTGCTGTAATATCCTCTCTGACAAGCAATGCAACACCTCACCTCTGGTCCCTCCAATTCTATCACACCTGAAGCAATGAAATCCTGGAATATTTAGTTTCCAATCACAGCCCTCCTGCAACCATGTTTCACTGATTGCCGCAACATCATATTTCCAGGTGTCAATCCAGGCTCTAAGTTCATCCACCTTTCTTACAATGCTCCTAGCATTAAAATGTACACATTTTAGAAACCCACCATCCCTTATTCTCTGTCTATTATCTTTTTCCTCTTTCTCGCCTACATTTTGGGTCCGAGTGCTTCCCTTCTCTGCCTCTTGCCCCACACCGTGTCCCCTAGCCCCCTCTACACGAGTCCCTCCCCCCAGCCTTACAAGTTTAAAGTCTCCCCAGTAGCCTTTGCAAATCTCCCTGCCAGGATATTGGTCCCCCTCGGGTTCAAGTGCAACCCGTCCTTTTTGTACAGATCATGCCTTCCCCAAAAGAGGTTCCAGTGATCAAGAAACCTGAATCCCTGCCCACTGCACCAGTCCCTCAGCCATGCATTTATCCTCCACCTCATTCCATTCCTACTCTCACTGTCACGCCGCACAGGCAGTAATCCTGAAATCGTTACCCTTTTGGTCCTTCTCCTTAACTTTCCCCCCAACTCCCTAAATTCTCCCTTCAGGACCTCGTCTCTTTTTCTGCCTATGTCATTGGTACCTATGTGTACCACAACATCAGGCTCCTCTCCCTCCATTTTCAGAATCTTTTGGACACGTTCCGACACATGCGAGACCCTGGCACCAGGGAGGCAAACTACCATCCGGGTCTCCCGACTGCGTCCACAGAATCGCCCATCCGAGCCCCTAACTATAGAGTCCCCTATTACAATTGCCCTCCTCTTTTTGCTACCCTTCTGAGCATCAGGGCCGGTCTCTGTGCCGGAGACCCGGCCGCTGTTGCTGCCCCCAGGTAGGCTGTCCCCTCCAATCGTACCTTCCCAGGGAGAGAGAAGGGTGCAGCCGGGGCTGTGTGCGTGAAGCACGGTGACTGGAGGGGCGGGAGCACTGTCCCGGGACCATGAGGGAATGACCCACCTCTACTTCTCCCCCTTCTCCATTCCCCCTCACACCCCCTCCCCGTCTACCCCTTTTCTCCCCCTCCACCCCTCTACTCTCTCTCCACCTCTCTCTCCCCCCTCCACCCAGGGTAGATCTACCTGAGCCGAGAGTAGATTACTCTAGCGCGAGGCGCCCTTAGGCGCGGGGCCCAATTGGGAGCAATTTGTCCAATCGGCTTAAGGCCGGCCCTGCCCACTCCCCCTTCCTTCCGACATGGACATGGAGCGATTGCCGGCCCCCTTTTTATTGTTAAACATCTATTTCCTTCATGTGTTTTAAAAAAAATGCCCCTTACCATTTCCGTACTTTTTCGACAGCTGCCATGACCCATATGATGTCATCCTTCGCCCTGCTCCTGGCCTCGGCCTGCACCGATCTGCCAGACATGCTGTGTGTGTGTGTGTGTGTGTGTTTGGTGGAGTCTGAGGGGAGAAGCGCCGGCACCAAGAGCGAGCGAACGCGCAGCCAGACGGACGAAAGCAACGATTACAGAGCCGAATAGGTGACATTTCGGGTCAAGACCCTTCTTCAGACTGCCAGTCAAGGAAAAGGGAAACGTGAGGTATTGGCATATCTTCCATTCATTTGTCCTTAGTACTGTCTATACCTCTTGTTCCTCTTTCCCCTGACTCAGTCTGACGAAGGGTCTCAACCCGAAATGGCATCTATTCCGCTCTATGATCGTTGCTTTCGTTCATCTGTCCGCTCGTTCCCTCACCCTATTAAGTAGTGCAAGATAAAGCTGCAAATTCATGCACAGGATGGAAACTGGAAACTGAAAAGTAGGGGAACGCCGTCCCCCTGCGTACCCCCCCATTTCCATCACTGAATAGCACACAACAAAAGCTTTCCACTGTAACCCGGACCACGTGACAATAAACTAAACTGGATCTTGTCACCATACAATAGGGAGGATGTAATTAAGCAAGAGAAGGTGCAAAGATTCACAAGGATGTTGCAAGGAATGGAGTGTTTGAGCTGTAAATAAAGATTGGATATTCTGGCAATGCTTTACATGGAGTAAAGGCTGCTAAGGGAAGACCTTAATAGTAAAAATCACGAGTCTCATTGATAAGGTGGATGGTCACAGTCTTTTTTTACCAGCGTAGGAACACCTAAAACTGGAAGACATAGGTTGTTAAGGTAAGGGAGAAAATATTTAAAGGGGACCTGAGGGGCAGATTTGATGCAGAGGGTGATGAGCAAATGGAATGAGCTGCCAGAGGAAGCGGTAATGGTGGACAGAATTATAACATCTAAAATACATTTGGACGGTTACATGGGCCCGACACAAGGAAGTGGGATCAGCTTAGAAAGACACCTCGGTAGGCATGGAAGAGTTGGGCCAAAGGGCTTCTCTCTGTGCTGTATAACTTTAGCACTCTAATTTCTAATACTAAAATTACTTTTTTTTTAGGTTTTGAGGATATATTGAAATCATCTTCTGGAAAATGCATGTTCTTAATTGTAAAGTTGACATACCTCATTGGGCCTGGATTTTTCTCATCCACAGAAAAAAATATGGCTATTGTTTAATAGATCATCCTCTGGAGGGCTGAAATAATGTCAGCCCAACCATGCACAGTCTCAGTTAGATTGCTTTTATTTACATTTCTTGTTTCTGTTTGGAAATGTTTGAAAATTACATGCAAATAAGATGCAGGCAGGGAGAGTCATACAGCACGAAAACAGGCCCTTCGGCCCAATTCATCCATGCCGACCAAGATGCCACATCTAAGCTAGTCCCATTTACCAACATTTGTCGCCTAATGCGCTCATCCTTTCCGGTTCTTCTACCTGCCCAAATTCAATTCAATTCAACTTTAATGTCATTGCACAGATACAAGTATGGGTACAACGAAATGCAGTTTAGTGACAGTACAAAGTGATAGCAATATATAGGTAAATACAGATAAATAAATACAGATGTGGAAATCTATCGGCGGGACTCCGAGTTCAGCAGTGCGATGGTGTTATTATAGAAGCTACTCCTCATCCTGCTGGTGCGGGACCTGGGGCTCCTGTACTGCCTCCCCGATGGTAGGGCAAACAGTCCATGGTTAGGGTGGGAGAGGTCCTTGATGATCTTCCCAGCCCGTCTCAGACACCGTTTTCGGTGGAGGGCATCCATGGCAGGGAGCGGGGCACCGATGATGTGCTGGGCGGTTTTCACCACCCGTTGTAGTGCCTTCCTGTCTGCTACGGTGCAACTGCTGTACCATACTGTAAAGCAGGTGGTCAGGATGCTTTCAATGGTACATTGGTAGAAGTTGGTCAGGATCTGGGGGGACAGGTGGGCTTTTTTGAGCCTCCTCAGGAAGTAAAGGCGCTGCTGCGCTTTTTTGATCAGCTTGGAGGTGTTGAGGGACCAGGACAGATCCTCCGAGATGTGTACCCCGAGGAATTTGTAGTTGGAGACCCGCTCCACCTCAGTCCCGTTTATATGGATGGGGGTGTGTCTGTCCCCTCTGTTCTTTCTGAAGTCGACAATGATTTCCTTCATCTTCTGGGAGTTGAGGACGAGGTTATTATCGGCACACCAGGTTGTCAGGTGCTGGACCTCCTCCTGTAGGCTGACTCGTCGTTGTCACTGATCAGTCCTACCACCGTGGTGTCGTCGGCAAATTTTATGATGGCGTTGGAGCCATACTTAGGGATGCAGTCATGGGTGAAGAGAGAGTAGAGGAGAGGACTGAGCACACAGCCCTGTGGCACGCCAGTGTTCAGTGTTATAGTGGAGGAGGTGAGGTTGTTGACCCTAACAGACTGTGGTCTGTTAGTGAGGAAATCCAGTGTCCAATTGCAGAGGGAAGTGGAGATGCCAAGACCGCTGAGTTTGGTGATCAAGCTAGCGGGTATGACAGTGTTAAAGGCGGAGCTGAAGTCAATGAACAGCAACCTGATGTAGGTGTTATTGCTGTCCAGGTGGGTCAGGGCAGAGTGTAGGGCCGCCGATATGGCGTCCTCTGTAGACCTATTGGTCCGGTAGGCAAACTGATGGGGGGTCCAGTGTGGGGGGGAGGCTGGCTTTGAGGTGAGCCAAGATCAGCCGCTCGAAGCACTTGGCTATGACTGGGGTGAGTGCCACTGGCCGGAAATCGTTGAGACTCCCTGTCGCTGATTGTTTGGGCACTGGCACAATGGTAGATGTCTTGAGGCAAGTGGGGACGACACCCTGGGCCAGTGACAGATTGAAAATGTCAGTGAGGACCAGGGATAGTTGTCCAGCACATGCCCTGAGCACCCGCCCGGGGATGCCATCGGGGCCGGCAGCTTTGTGCTCATTCACCTTGCTCAGTGCATCTTGTACAGCAGAGGTGGAGAGACTGAGGGGTTGTTCATGCGGGGGTGGAGCAACTTTGATGGCTGGAGTTTTGTTGTCCCGGTCAAAGCGGGCTTAGAAATGGTTTAGCTCGGCAGGAAGGGAGGCATTGTCTGGGGGGGGGGGGTGTTGACTTTATGGTAATCGGCAATGGATTTTATTCCTTGCCACATGCGCCTGAGGTCAGAGTTGTTTCGGAAATGCTCCTCGATCCGCCGTTTGTGATTGAGTTTAGCATTCCTAATTCCCTTTTTCAGATTGGCCCTGGATGAGCTGTATCCCTCAGCATCGCCAGATTTAAAAGCGGCGTCGCGAGCCTTCAGCAGGAGTCTGACCTCCCTGCTCATCCACGGCTTCTGGTTAGGGAAGGTCTTTATCTCTTTGTGGGTAGTGACGTTGTCCATGCAGAATTTTATATAGTCCAGAACGGTTGAGGTGTAGGAGTTGAATGTGGGTGGCAAACAGTTGATGTTCACTTCTGTTTGCTGAAACTGTTCCTGTAAGACAGAGACAGCCCCCTCAGGCCAGACCTTCACTGTCCTCACGGAAGGTTTCACACGTCTGAGCAGAGGTGTGTATTTGGGGAGCAGGAACAGAGAGAGGTGGTCAGACTGTCCCAGGTGGGGGAGGGGGAGGGCTTTGTATGCTTCAGTAATATTGGTGTATACTAGGTCCAGAGTCTTGTTTCCTCTGGTTGGGCAGGAGACATGTTGGTGGAATCTGGGGAGTACAGTTTTAAAGTTGGAGTGGTTAAAATCACCTGCAACAATAAAAGCCCCCTCTGGGTGTGCAATTAGTTGTTTGCTTATAGCATCTTGCAGCTCCTCCATTGCTAGCCTGGCATTAGCGTCTGGGGGTACGTATACTGCAGTGATAACAATCGATGTAAATTCCCTGGGCAGATAGAAGGGCCTGCACTTTATCATCAGGTATTCCAGGTCAGCAGAGCAGTGGCTACCAATCCTGACAGCATCTGTACACCATGAGTTGTTCACATAAATGCACAGTCCGCCGCCCTTGGTCTTACCGGAGTCCTCCGCTGTTCTATCGGCCCTGAAGACAGCGCGCCCCTCCAGCTCGATGGCATTGTCCGGGATGTTGTCGGAGAGCCATGTTTCTGTGAAGACCATGGCGTTGCAGTCGGCAATCCGGTTGTGTGTGGTGATCCGCAGCCGCAGTTCGTCGATTTTACTCACCAGGGACCGGACATTCGCGAGGAAAATGCTGGGCAGAGCTGGCTGGTGCGGGTTTGATCTCAGCCTAGCTCGACAGCCTCCGCGCTTCCCACGTCTTTGTTTGCGGTCCCTGCGCCGCATCCGGGCACTTCCTGTCGGGGGAGCTGGCCCGCTAGACCACGGTGTCCTGACGATCTCCGGCGGCCGTTGAAAATCGCTACTGGGGCTCGTTATGTGGAGACGGCCGAGCTCCAGTAGCTCCTGACGGCCGTACAGAGTCTCCGCTGGAGTGCACCGGGCGAAAACTAAGTTAATTATTAACAGAATTTAAAAAAAATTGTTAAAACTACGGAGACACAGAGCCTCGCGTTGTGCACGCGACGCCATCTTGGAAAAGCTGGCGTCGCATTTAAATGTCTTTTAAATGTTGATATTGTACCTTCCACAACTAGTGCACATATGACTGCGGGTCAGTGCGGACTCGGTGGGCAGGAGTGCCAGTTTCCGCGCTGTATCCCCAAACTAAACCAAATCTATTTCCTGTCACCTTAAATCTTATTCCCTCCAGTTCTTGATAGGCCTTATAGTTGTCTATCACTGCACAGTTGAAGAAAAAAAAAAAGAAAATATGGCAAATTATAAGTTTGCGTAGGACATTGAATGCATTTTCTGCATTCGATTTTTCCTACCTGCCTCTTTTTCCAAAACATGGTTCCAGCAAAGGGAACAGCATGGGAATGGGTACTATTTGGCCCTTAGCATCTCTCGTATGAGGAGTACAGTAGGCGGACATGAGATAGCGATCAGCCTGAGAATTACCTCCAAATTTACTCCTATGTATAACCATTTTTGTTGAATTTAGCTGTGATCAGGTTAAAGGCAGAATTCTGCTGGTTTGTGTGAAACTAATTATCACTGAAGAGCCAGAGAGGAGTGTCTATGTTAATATTAAAGTAAAATTATATTCAAGCCCATTCTGGGTTTTATTATTACTTTTTCTTAGAGTAGAACTTCAGTGATAATGTATTAACATTAATATATGAAGCAAGTGATTCATCACTTACCGATGGAGAAAGTTATGTTACGGGATTTATTATTTAAATATTATAAGAAATCGATAAATTCTAATTTTCTGTTAACATTCCATCACTCGTTTTTAAGCAAGTTATCATTCATTCACTGGTCACTGCATTTTTACGCAGTCTCTTGGAGTTCTTTGGATAGGTTTCCTCTTTAAAATGACATTTGGTTTAGTTTAGAGATACAGCGCGGAAACAGACCCTTCGGCCTAATGAGTCCGCACCCAGTGGCGGACTGGGTCTAAAAATATTGGTTGCCAGGAGATAAAGGGGGCCCACTTCATCAGGGGCCCACTTGATATAGGGGGCCCACTTCATCAGGGGCCCACATGCCATCGGGCAAGCTGACACCCTGGCCAGTCAGCCACTGTCCGCACCAACCAGCGATCCCCGCACATTTACACTAGGGACAATTTACATTCATACCAAGTAAATTAACCTAGAAACCTGTACTTCTTTGGAGTGTGGGAAAACCCAAGAACACACAAACGGGGAGAACGTACAAATTCTGTATGGACAGCGCCAGTAGTCGGGATCGAACCCAGGCCTCTTGCGCTGCAAGCGCTGTAAGGCAACAACTCTACTGCTGAGTCACCATGCACTCAGCCACTGTGAGACTGTTGGGGAATCCCAGGACTATGTCCATAAATAGATACAAATTTATTGAGCAGCATTAAAAAGAGATAAAGCAACTGTAAGATTTCACCCAACGAGATACTTTCTCGTATATTTTGTTAATATCTAGATATACAGTCTATGTGATGGTACAGTTACATTTCGGTTAAGTTACTCCAGTAATATCCCGAGACTGGAATTAATTATTTAGATGTACAAATTTGAATCCTAACATGGCTGCTGGAGAATTCAAAATCAAGTAATTAAGTAAACCTAGAATTACAAAAAAACATCTACTCTTTGCCACAGTGAGCATAAAGTTAGGATATTGTCTTAAAATCCCATTTGGCTCACTGTATCTTTAAGTGAAGCAAATCAGCCTTAAATGGTTTGTACAATCTGGAAAAGGGGAGAGACAGGACAAAGCTTGACAGGAAAAGGGGAGAGACAAGACAAAGCATGACAGGAAATAGGTCGACACAGGAGGGGGGGATTTCTTGACAGGCAGAAGATTGGAACAAAGGCCAGTGATACGAATAGTAGATATGAGACAGGTTTGAAGAGTTGCGGATTGTGAAGCCACGCAGAGGAATGTACCGGGAGTGGAGGGATGAAATAGGTGGGAGTACAGGTGGGGCCCAGGAGAGTGAAGGGGAAGGGTTAGAGAATACCTAAAATTGGAGAATTCAACGTTCATGCCATTGTGTTGCAAGCTACCCCAGAGGAATATGAGGTGCTGATTCTCCAGTTCATATGTGACACTCTGGCAATGGAGTAGTCCCAGGACCTCCCCCATACCCTACCCCTCTGTTGCGCCCCCCCCCCAACTCGTTCCCTTCCATCCCCTCCCAAAGCACTGTGATCAACGAAAGTTGTTTTTTAAATATGTTATAGAAATAAAAGTGACTTGACTTGACCTAGACTCCCACCTCTCCTCTTCTCTCCACCTCTATCCCACCACGTCCTTCCCCGGCCACTACTTTCCTTATCTCTGGCCTTTCTTCCAACCATCTGCCTGTAACAAATCCCCCTCACTGTGTCAAGCTGCTCTGTCCTGTCTCACCCCTTTTCCAGCTTTATTTTTCCAACCAACAATCAGTCTGAAGAAGGGTCTCAACCTGAAAAGTCACCTATCTATGCTCTCCAGAGATGCTGCCTGACCCGTTGTGTTACGCCAGCACTTTGTATCCTTTTGTAGAAGAACCAGTATCTGCAGTTCTTTGTTTCTACTAGTTTATGCAATAACTGATTTCAAATCTACAAATGCAATTAATTTATTTTTCACCTTTGAAGTGGTCAAAGAAGCTATTCAGTTCACTGACAATAACAAAATGGCCAGTGAATTTTATCCATCTTCCATCATGTGAATGTATAAAATATATTGTCCTCTGCTTGAAGGAAGGTCCTAAATCAGCTGAAATACTTGCTGGAAAAAGGTAGTGAGACTATATTTCCAATTGCCTCTACTATTCGTTCTTTGCCATCATTTTTTTACACTAAAATGTGCTTTGGAGTACCTACCTCCCAGTTCCTGACCTTGGTGCTGTCAGTGTGGAGTTTGCAGATTCTCCCTGTGAATGAATACACTTCGTCTGGTGCTCTACTTCCCTCCCACATCCCAAGGATAAGCGGGTTGGTAGATTAATTGACCACTATAAATTGTCCTTCATTTGCAGGTGCTAGGATGTGCAACCGAGAGGTGTTGCACTGTATGGAGAATAAAGTGGGATTAGTCTAAATGGGTATTTGATTGTCGGCATGGATTTGTTTGAAGTTGATTTGGCTGAAGGGCTTGTTTCTTTGCTACAATTTATAAAATAAACTAAAGTTTATGCATATTAAAGATGCAATATATACAAAATATTTAAAACAAATATAGACACCAGAATGATAACTCTCTCAGCAGTTATTTTATATAATTTGCTTAACAAATTATTTGTTTAACATCTATAGCTTATCTTCTAAATGTTTGACAAAATGTAATTGCATTAGGCTTTAAACAGTGTGGAAACAGGCCCTTCGGTCCACCGAGTCCATGCTGACCAGCGCCCACTAGCATTATCTTACACACACCAGGGATAATTTACAATTTACAGAAACCGAATAACCTGCAAACCTGTACATCTTTGGAGTGCGGGGGGAAATCAGAGCACACGGAGAAAACCCACGTGGCCACAAGGAGAACGTACAGACCCATACAGAGAGCACTCACAGTCAGAATCGAACCTGGATCTCTGGCACTGTGAGGCAGCACCTCTACCGCTGCGCCACCATGCCACACAAATGTTTTGTCTGAAGTTGACAGTGACATACAGGTGTTTCATTGGAGGATGTTTACCCCGTTGTATTCATGGTAAATGCGTGATGTGCTATGGTTCTTTTCTTGATTATTTTCTTTTTCTTTTTTTTCCTCATCTTGCATCCGTCAACTCTACCCTGCTGAGTAGGTGACTTGCCTTAATGCTTATTCAGATATGCTTTTGAGCTGTGCTCTGAGACATTAAAAAAGAGACCTTTTATTTTCTCTTTTCCTGGTGGAAAGCACTAATTTTCTACACTTTATCAACCCGCGATGGCCTGGGTTTTAACAGGCAATCCAATACAAAGCCAAAGCCTACCATTCTGCGGCTTGACATATAATCATCATGTCACCACATGGAGCTTTCCTTGGCTGATGATTGACTTCAATTTTCTTTACAGATTTATCCAGAAGTGCAAAATGAAATTTTGTCCTGCCAGTGCCTCTCATTTTCAGTTTGAATTGCTCCCTTTCCTTCATTATAGATCTCTGATTTTGTCGCATTTTGCTAAAAAAAAAGTCCTCTTTTAAATTACTTTATTAATTATTTCATTCACATTATGAATCATGCTCCTGCTGTGGCCCTATTTTCCGCAACTGTAACATTTCTCCTTGAAAGTGCAACCTAGTTCAATACTTGCATTAGCCTGCACATGATGGATCCAGAGAGTAATTTCCCTCTTTCTATGCATCAGTTGCACCGTGACACCTTTCGTGTTGGTATTCACAATGCACAGTTCATGGAGCTACTACGGTTGAAGCAGTGCACTGAACCTATGTCCATTTATGTAGTAAATTAATAATGACATAGCTGCATTACCATATCCTTTCTTCGCTGCCAGCTTTCATCAGGCAAAGGTTTTAATTTACTTTTGGAGGCACTGGGTATGTTAAAGCATGGAAATCAGCGCTTGGGACTTTATCCGGAAAGGAAAATGCCATTTTAGATTTTAGTATGAATAAACTAACGTGTGATTTGTCATTCCAAATTGATTCAGCTTCTGTGCAGCTACCAATAAATATTGTCCTGTTAATGCAATTCTATATTTTCTTTAATTTTAAACAAATACAAAATTAGGATTTAATTAGGATCGGCTTCCCTTTTAGCTAGTCTCTATTTTTAGAGTGTAATTTTGAGAATGCTTTGCTTCTGCAATAAGCCATTGTGCTTTAATGCAGGAAAGGGCTAAAAGATTGTGTATTCACTATCAGGAGAGATTAATGGTAATGGATGATTCTATAAATCTTTTCAAAATCATTATTTCAGCTTGAGTTCTCTACAGATCTGGCAAGCTCCACTGAGGGTTAGTCCTGGAGTGAAGGAACATTCATATGCTCAACATGCATCAGTGTTGTGCCCAAGTAAATGTATACTGAATAATGGTGTTGGGATGGGAGGACTGCACATTTATTGTACAAGTTTGTCCACTTTGTGGAACAGGAGACCTTGAAATAAAAAAAAGTAGGAGCAACAGCACACTGACACAGTTGGTAGAACAGTTGCATCACAGTGCCAGAGACCTAGGTTATATCCTCAACATGGATGCTGGCTGTGTGGAGTTTGCACACGCTCCCTTTGGGTGCTTTGGAGTCCTCCCAAATCTCAAATATGTGCAGGTTTGTAATTGACCTCTGTAAATTTCCCCTAGTGTGCAAGGAGTGGATGTAAATGTGGAATAACATAGAACTCCTATGAATGGGTGAATGATGGTCGGCATGGACTCGGTGGGCTGAAGGGCCAGTTTCCATGCTGTAGCTTTCAGTCAATCAATCAATGAATCCATCAATCAATAAGTGATTAAGAAAGTCACCTTTCTCAAGTAAGCATGCTCTCTGGAGATGGCATAGCTTAAAATGGATTGTGTAGAGTGCCAAGTTTCAGTTTCACTGATGGGTTTTTCAAAAAACTATGATATACATCAGTGGATGATCCCAGTGTGTGTTACTTTGAACAATCTCAATAAGTAAACAAACATTTATTGGGACTATAGACTCAGAGATGAATGTACACAAATACTAGAATATTCAAGAAATATATTGTTTATCATTCCATAATATTCTTTATATAGCTCAAGTTCAGGTTGAAGTTTAATGTAGATAGACACAAAACACTGGAGTAACTCAGCAGGGCAGGCAGCATCTCTGGGGAGAAGGAATGGGTGACGTTTCAGGTGGAGACCCTTCTTCAGACCCTTCCTCAAGTTTATTGCCACATGTACGAATATGGTGAGGTGCAGGTACAATGAACTAGCTTGATTGCTTGCTGCAGCATCACAGGCACACACTTAGATAATCATACAGACATAAATTACACATAAATTATATATAAATTGTAAATAAATTGCATGTAAAATACTTGAAGAAAGATGTGCAAAATGCAAGACGTGAGTGCACATATATAATTAAAAAGAAAAACAAGTCCACAGTAATGCAATATCTTGTACAACAAAGCTTTAACGAATATCTGGGTGTATACCGGTACTTGCAGTTTAAATATATTAAAGTGTTAATTTTTTAATATCGCAAATATCTTTACTGCAATGGTTGTAATAGAGCACAAGATAATTTCCATCTTAATGTCTAACTGTGAGGATAAGAAGGATTAGACAGCCCTGTCTGATGTTGTTCACTGCATGACTCACTGATTGATGCATTCTATGTACTTCATCATTCTCCAATTATAGTAAAAACAGCCCTGGGTTAAATGTGACTAGTGGAAACAAAATGATGTTATAAATATATTCTTGAGCAGATTCTTTTTAATTTATGTATCAGAAGCGTACAAAGTTTTGCTACATTTCTCTCTCCTATCTCTCTCCCCTCTCTCTCTCCCCCCCACCCCCTCTCTATCCCTCTTCTCTCTGACATGACTGTATTCTATGTGCTAGAATCACATCTCCATATTAGCAACTAAATCTTTGAAACCTGTTTACATCATCATTAATTTCACATTTTATTACTCTTTCCTATTTTTTCATTATTTAATTTCCTGTTTGTCCTGTCCTAGGTGAAATATTATTTTTTCTATAATATATTTTTATTCAAGGTTCATCTGTAGATGGCATTTATGTTGAAATAAACACGATGCCGTCATCTTTTTTGCCCTCATAGAGATATTCATTTCCCTTGCTTTATGGAAGTAATAATTTTCCTGTTATAAGGATCATCAAAATGAAAAAAACATTTTCATCATAATGGCATGAACAGTTGCAGGCTTCAGGTATTGCATTGCCATTATTTTAAAGAGTACTTATTTCAAATATATAGCAGTGGATTGAACGAGCACATTACATTGGATATTTGACCTGAGATATTTAGAATACTTTAAATATGTAACAGTGGATTTACCCAGCATATTACACTGGATAACTGACTTAGGATAATTCAATTGAAACCATTATTTCCAAATGTTAAAACCCATTATAGTTAGTTTGAATAAATAACTCTAAAATGTACAAAATCTAATTAAATAATATTTAAAAAATGTTAGGCTGCATATACATTCTTTCTCTGTTGTTTTGTTTCTGGTTACAATTTTCCCATTGCGAAGTCCTTATGTTCGCAGAGATAAATGGGAAATGTTTATCCAATTTTTTTAACACTATAATTAGACCTTCCAGTCAAGGATGAGGGGTGACCTTATAGACGTAATAATGAGAGGAATAGATTGGGTAGAGGCAGAGTCTCTTGCCCAGAGTAGGGGAATCGAGAACCAAAGGACATAGGTTTAAGGTGAGGGGGGAACGATAGGAACCTGAGGGGTAACCTTTTCACACAAAGGGTGGTGGGTGTATGGAATGAGCTGCCAGAGGAGGTAGTTGAGGCATTTAAGAAACATTTAGACACATACATGGATAAACACAAGCTGGTGGGCCTAGTGTAGACGGGACACGTTGGTCGGTGTGAGCAAGTTGGGCTGAAGGTCCTGTTTACAAAGTGTAAGACTCTATGACTCTAATAATTTTTGCAACTCTCAACTACTCAGCCTACTCAGCTGCTCAAACCAATTTCAAATCAATTTGATAATCAAAAACATTGATTTTCAAATTCATGTTTATTTTTGATTTAACTATTAGTTTCAATGATTTCAACTCAACATAAGGACCAGAATGGGTAACTTCCAAATGGAAATTGCGTTTCTTATTGAATATCACTCACCATTTGACATCATTTCAATTAGCCCACAGATGGCCAATGCAATCTCAAATGGACTGAATGTTAACTTGTCATTGAACATGAACCAGGAGGTGAAATGGGTCAACAAAAGGCTGGAGAAACTCAGCGGGTGCAGCAGCATCTAAGGAGTGAAGGAGATAGGTGACATTTCGGGTTGAGACCCTTCTTCAGGAAATGGGTCCAACAACTGTGGGAACTCTGAACAATTCTGTCAGTTGTTTTTTTAATCCAGCCATGCTTTAATATTTGGTAAATAAAACTAGATCATATGAACAAGGTGAATATAACTAGAGGACAGAATATAACTAAACATCATAGAATTAGGGGAATGGTAAATGGAGATCTGAGCGATCACCTAGAGAGCATTGAGTATCTAGAAAGCACAGCTAGAGAGAGTGGTGAAAGCAGAGTTACTATAAAAAATTATCTGGGCAAGCAGTTATTTTGACCAGGCATAGAATAGTCCAGAAGATATACACGTAATGCTGGAGTAACTCAGCGGGTCAGGCAGCATCTCTGGTGGGAAGGAATGGGTGACGTTTCAGGTCAAGACACTTCTTCAGACTTCTCGACCCAAATCATCACCCATTCCATTTTTCCTGAGATGCTGTCTGTCCCGCTGAGTTACTCCAGCATTTTGTGTCTATCTTCAGTGAGAACCAACATTGCAGTTCCTTCCCATATATAAAATAGTCCAGTTCAAATGTTGTGAGATAGGATTCATATGGATATGTGCCCACAGGTTGGTATCTACGTATCTGATCTGTTTGGATTTGCTCTCGTCTCTGTATTTCCTAATCTACATAAAGACAGCTGGCATTTCTCTTAAAAAGTCAATTGTTTTAAGTGACTCATTGCTGGATCTCAGATTGGGAGCTGGGCGGGCAGGCAGGGTGTTAGTCTTTCCTACTGTTGGATGGAAGAAATATATCAGTGAGGTGACCTAACGTCACCTGCAGCAATGAGAAACCAGACCTGAAGTCAATGCTGAATTCAATAGTTCAATGACCTTATCAGAACAGCAAAGGTGGGCACAGCAACTCCTTTACTCTTCATCCTGATCTAGATACTATTCCAGCTCACTCACTTTGTTGTTTTGAATCTAATTCAGCTTTTCATGCCCAAAAATAGTTTACCCTGCAAGTGCACCCATCCATTCAGTCTAAAGCTAATGCCCAACAACCATTGACATCCAGTCACCCTCTCTCTTCTCACTGTTTATGTAGCCTCCTGCCAGGACCTCAACAAATTCCCTTCATCCTTCTGTTCAAAAGATGCCGTTACCCCTATTAAAAAGACTCTTTAATCTTTCCTGGCAGGAGAAGAGAACACACAATATTAGGCAGTAGCAGTCAATTGGAGGCACCTCACATATATCTCAGGACTTCCAGATATGTGGTCATTGGATATAAGGAGAAGGAAGCCACAAGGATTCCTGGTGACAAATATTCAAACTTAAGCAAACCCATTACCATCGTGACTGTTGAACGACTAAGATAAAATAATCACAATTGATTACACGATTAAAATAGTTAATATCAAGTTAGCTACAGTTTCAACCAAACTGTTCCACGATAATAGAGAAACAATATTTTTGAATGGTCCATTGGAAACGATTTGTCTTCACAATCTATAAAGATAAAAGTTAAAATTCATATTGTGATCACTATGGACTTTTGCTTGCCTGTGTCTGTCACTTCGTGCAGCCATATAATCCTCTGATCTCTGTACTCCTCCAATTTTTGCTTCTTACAGTACCTATGTCCAATTTCCTTTTCCCTACCATTGATGGCTATAGCTTTATTGCTCCACTCAGTTTCTTCAATAGAATAGTTTTTTGAAGAGAATACTGCAAGTGATGAGAAGCCCAGTACTTGGAATGTTAAAAAAAAAAGCCTTTGTAACGATTACCTCAAAACTTGGCTTGTCCTGAAAATGTACATGCTTCACTAATGGAGATTTGCTAACCTTACTGGTTGGGCCCGTTTGTGAATCCTGATCCACAGTAATTTGTTTGACTCTCAACTGCCCTCTGTTGCATCAAGCTACAATGTCACCTCCTGCATCTTCACCCTCTCGAGTTAAGTGTGAAAGCTACAAGGCTAGAGGCAGCTTCTGACAAGTCATCATTCCCAGTACATTTAGCACCCCGGAACCCACTCCTACACGCACATGGTCAGGCTGAAGTTCAGTCCCATGTGTGCATATTTTCTATCTACAAAGCATATTTTTAATCACACTTTAGTGTACTTTCTCTCCCTCCATCTTTCGCTCAGCTTAGTCAGCCTGCTAGTTTCACTGTTCATACCCCCATTATCACCTCTTGCACAGCCAACAATGGACCATTGCGGGCTCCATCTTTCCTAGTTCTTCGGTGCTGGCTCTGATTTGTCCGTACCTTTTCATATCTCTAGTTTCTCGCTCGCCTGATTCTCAGTCCGAGGAAGGAGTTCAACCACAAAGATCACCTGTTTCTTTTCTCCAGAGGTGCTGCCCAACCTGTTGAGTTACTCCAGCATTTTGTGTCTATCCGGTGTAAACCAGCATCTGCAGTTCCTTCCTACACTTAGTGTCTTCATTTCTCATTACAAGTCCCTGGATCAGGTTTATAAAAAATAAACTCTGTCAACCATTCTCTTTGATCTCTGGAGATTCTGTGGTGCCCTCTCATCTCACAACTCCCAGCTATAAGCTGCACTCCTAGCAATTCAGATTTGAATCTGTCAATATCCAAGTGCTGACTTTTTGATGGAGGTGCAAGGGGAAAAGGGAACTGAGGCAGGTTCCAGACACAAAACCAATAGAGAGATTGATGGATAAAAAACAGAACCCAGAGATTCAAGATCAAAAATTGCCCTGGCCATGATTCTGCTGTAAGGACGTGTTTTGATGCAATCTTTAATTTCAAGGACTATTGCTTTAAATTTGCAGCAACTGTTTCATGACAAATTATAAACAAAGAAAAACGCATGATCAAATCCATCATTTGTCTACTTCTTTCTGACAAGCACTTTTTAACTATTACTTCCATCTCATTATGTCTGTTTGAATGATGAATTTGTTTGGAGTGATGGTTTATTCTAGTCCTTGGTTCATTTGGTCTGTGCAAATTACACAGTATTTTGCATTGTACAAAACTGGCCCTTTGTGTATCAAATGCAGTCAGTTTTTTTATCAAAGGAGATTCACAAGATAATCATCTTCCAACATTATTCAGAAAAAAATAGATTTAATCTGTTTAGCCTAATTGTAAGTGACATATTTTGTGTTGAGGAAAGCCAAAGTACACCATCAGAATCGTTTCATCCGCTGCCTGCGGTTGGTTGTTTATTCAATTGTTGCATTGATACTTTTGCTGTCTCTCTCTCATCCATCACCAACTCTGGCTGTACTATGAGCTTGAGTGGCTCTCAATGACACAGCCTGCCTTGTATCGTGACCTGTCGTTCATGCTCCTGCTGTTAAGGGAAATGTCTGGCAAACGAAGCTTAGCTCAGGCTCTGGACAGGCTGCCTTAGTCAAATAGCCTGAAACCTGTTACTCCAGCACTTCGTATCTTTTTTTTAACTGGTTGGAATTAGTCTTGTTTTATTATTGTCATGTGTACCAAGGTATAGTCAAAAATAGATATTGTTTGCATGCCACCTAGGCAAATCATGCCATTTGTCAAGGTCAAGATTATGCAAAAGAGAAAAACAGAGTACAGAATATAGTGTTAAAGCTACAGAGAAAGTGCAGATAAATAGGAGTGTGGGGGTGCAAAGAGGTAGATTGGGAGATCAAGAGCTTAAATAGTGTCTGCATCGTTCATTGAACCATTTAGATTTTATATCTGATTCTTTAACATGTTTTAGGAAAATCTGCATTTTCTCAGCTAGTCAAAATTTTAATTATCTACGAGCCAGAAGCAAAACCTAACACGTCCTTATATGCTGTGAACCGTGTAAACTGGAAATGTAATCTGACCACAGGAACAATTAGTACTGGTTGGGAAAGGAAGAAAGATACTAGTGAGAGAGAAAGAATAAATAGTTAACCTCAGGCAGAAAAAAGTCAGTTTTATCATAATCGTTGATTTTTCTGATTCCACACTATTGTCAATTTTAAGTTAGATTAAAAAAAAAGTGAGATATCCAAATTAATTATTTGGTCAGTCACCTCTTCTCAAGTCTCCCTCCTTGCAGATTGTAGAGGCAGTTCTTTGTGCGGATGTACAAAGCTCTGCCTCTGGTAGATAAATTACAAATACTTCCTCAGACAGAGCTGCACTCTGAAAATATTACAAGTATTCTGCTTCACTTAAAAACAAAATATCTCCCCCACAATTAAAATGTGGATTATGGAAATGTCGGAGACCCTACACATGGAAAGAATCAGATTTGCCTTAATGGACAAACAAGAAGTTTTTGTTAGAATACGGTCTTCTTTCATTGATTACTTAAAAGGGTAGAATGGTTCGGCAGGGAACCTTAACTGAAACTTGGATTTAGGAATAGATGAAAAGTTATATTTTATATTCCTTGATCTTATCTCCTACGATGTATTAATAGTAAATTATTCCTTTCTTTATGATTTTCTTTTTCGATGTTGATTTTTAGCTTATTTTTCTTACTGTTCTCCTCTCTTTATAAAAAAAACCTATTAGAGTCAAAATGATACACTTGATAATATTAATAATGTATGCTTGTTGAACATGAAATATTGCTATCATAACATATGTTTGCTAAATCACTGTCTAAATACTCTAATAAAAATATATATTCTAAAAAAACCCAAAATATCCATGACGTACAATGAATCATCCAAACATTTTATAGCTCTTGACTAATATGGAATACATGAGAATGCTGAGATTGTGTAATGTTAACCTCAAGTGGATACAGCCAACTCCACCCAGTGGATTTGTGCATTACCGCATTCCTGATTCGGGGGTGGCACGGTGGCGCAGGGGTTGATATGCTGCTTTACAGTGCCTGAGACCTGGGTTCAATCCTGACTCTGGGTGTTGTCTGCATGGAGTTTGTATGTTCTCCCTGTGACTGCGTGGGTTTTCTCCGGGTGCTTCGGTTTCCTCCCATTCCGAAGACGTACAGGTTTGTACGTTAATTGGCTTTGGTAAAATTGTAAATTGCCCCTAGTGTGTGTAGGATAGTGTTAGTGTGCAGGGACCGTTGGTTGGTGTGGACCCGGTGGGCCGAAGAGCCTGTTTCTGTGCTTTATCTCTAAATTAAAATTAAACTAAAAAAAAAGATCCTGACCCGACTCCGTTGTTGCTTCCTAACTTTCATGTCACTGTAACACCACTGGTCACACATGAAACAACCACATCCGCTACCACCTTTTGTCTACTATGGCCAGGCTAGTTTTGAGAAGTCTCTGTGGATCCCTGGGAAATGGGACTGGGCTGGATATCTCATTTCCAGCATGGACAAAATGCATTGGGTGGCCTTATAGATGTCGAGTCATGTTGTGATTCCTTGATCGTCTAGATACTGCTTTAATCATGAGACCTTGTGGACATGAGATACAGATGGGAAACTTCCTCCCAAGACTGGAGTTGTTGCTCTGGGAAATCTTATATAACCAGGATCATATATAAGCAAGTTATTAACATCTCTATATATTAAAAGTTAAAGAACTAATTCTGATGCAAAGCACACAGTGGATCTGGTATTCAAAATAGTGGATTAATTTATTTCAAATCTAGTTGTAAAGGCACATTGTGGTGGTGCAGAGAAGATCAATTTTCCTTTGAGTTATGTTTTAGCGAATATAATTTTCAATTTATTTCATCTCAGAGCTGCCCAGTTTAAACAGCTGATTTTCTTCACCCTGAGTGTTGCAATCAGCATTCAGAGAGAGTAGGACCAATGCGGGCTGTGACTCCATTATTCTTTAGCATGGTATGACATTATGAAGTTATTCATCAATCAACGTTTTTCAGGAAGCTGCCGCTGTCGGAAACTCAACAGATGTTTACATTTCATAATGGAATGAAAGTGATTGATGGCAGTAAAGACTTCAATCTGCATATTATGCAATATGTTGTGGTTTTGCGGTGGATCATTTCTATGTTATCCCACATTTATATGCACTCCTTACAGTCCACTAGGGGCAATGTACAGAGGCCAATTAACCTTTAAACCCGCACATCTTTGGGATTTAGGAAGAAACGGGAGCACCTGAAGGAAACCCAGGCAGTGAGAGGGAGAATGTGCAAACTCCACACAGACATCACACAAGGTCAGGATAGAACCCGGGCCTCTGGTGCTGTGAGACAACAGCTCTTTAGTCAGAGGTGGCGAATCTGTGAAAATCATTGCTGCAGACGGCTGTATTTGGGTATTTTTAAAGCAGAGATTCACAGATTCTTAAGGGTGAGGCTGTCACAGGTTATGGGGAGAAGGCAAGAGAATGGGGTTTAGAAGGAAAGATAAATCAGTCATGATTGAATGGCCAAATTGCCTAATTCTGCTCCTATAACTTAAGAAATGTATGAACTTGTGAACTCTACCAACTGTGCCACTGTGCCGGCTCAAATTTACTCATTGCTCACTTCCAGCATGTTCACAATATCATAATGTAACATTAAATTCACCTTTCTTGGAAATTAGTTAAAGATGTTGCTTTATTAATTACATCAATATTTGTACTGTAAAGATTATGAGATTTTAATAAATTCTCCATTGAAAGTAACTCCTTTTTATGTTAGGAACGACAGCCTGGCTATTCTGTACAGTCAATGTCAAAACTCTCTTCAAACGACATGAAAGACTAATGATGTTATTGAAATGGAGTAGCTGCTTATATTTTATAAAAACTTCCTTTTATGTGTGAAAGATCTTTCCAGCAATCTACATTAACCAATCCTTACCTCTATCCATAAAGATTAAAGCTTCACCAGCTTGGCTTTAGTGGTTGTTTTTTTAAAAATATATAAGGATCCAAAATCAAGCATTCACAATATTCAACAAGTTTTCTTTGATTGCATCATTACAGGCAATCCAATCAAACAAGTTAATTTCCAGGTCTTAGAAGAAGAAAAAAACACTTTCTGTTTTAAAAAAACTTAAAATATCATTTGATAGTTGGTTATAGATTCCACACATATCCATTTGTCAATGTTTGTCTCTTAAAAAGCAGATAGCAACAAAATTGTTAAAGGTAAACCATGGCAATCTTTAGTTGATTCGTCAGACGGGAGTGGCAAGATCTACAATGAGCACAAACGTTGCTCAGTGCTTCTAGGGCTCCACTCACAGTACAAAGGAAAGTTACCGCAATTATACATATTGCTTATCAGTAAAACACTCCTACCAAGTCTGAATATGGCATGACTGAAAGACTATATCCTTTCAGATTATAGGAAAAGCTGGGTCCAAATCAAGCTCATCCAATAACAAGTTATTACTTATCTCTGGAGCGTCAGCTATTTTTTTCAATCTTGGCTTTTTATGGCCTTGAACGAACAGATGTTATTACGTAGGTTTCCATCCTAATATCTTTATTAAAAAGACAACCCTCCTCCATATAATTTACAAAGTCATTCAGACTTGGCACCGTGCCATTCTTTTGTTCTACTAGACCATGCTATTGTAGAAGAATGACTCAATTTTGTAAACTATATTAGCTTTGACTATTAGCTCTTTCATTCCCTCCTTTTTATCAAACATGATAACATTCACAGTCCTCGGTAGGTACACAAAATGGTTGCAAGCATTAGAGCAATGGTTAGCAGAATGTTAGAGCCATAATATTTCACCAAACCAAAGGTATGGCTATCACTTCAATAGTACCACAAAGTCCATCAAACCAATGGTATGGCAACCAGTTCTCACTCTCTTCATTGACAACCATCCTGATGAAGCTTGTTTAAGGTCGATGGATCATTTTCCACCTGTAGGTGGTGTAATCCTTTCAGCCGATATTGGGGTTGTGCCACAAAGTTCGTACCTGTTTGAGGATGTCGCCGGTATCTTAGGAGAGTTTTGCACATGGCTGAGGTCGGGCTACTGAGCAGGTCGATTTCAAACCATACTGAGTAAAACCAGGTATCGTTTGCCATGCCACTCAAAGATGTCGGCTGCTACTGTGGACCAGGGTAAGTCCGGTGTGGGGTGCGGAGAAGTGGTTGTTTCTGTTGGTGCAGGGTAAGCTATTGCAGATCGGGCAGGCAGCAACTTTCTTGAGAATGTAGTTAGCCATGTCTGGCCAGAACAGCATGCCTTTTGCATGTTGAAGGGTTATTTCTGCAGCAGGATAGCCCCCATGGACAATGTCGAAGTACTTGCTGTGAAGAGATGTTGGAATGACTGCCTTAGGTCCTTTCATTATCACGCCATCCTGAATGACCAGTTCGTCGCGGACAGGGAAAAATGGGCGGACAGCTTGTGGCAGGTGGTGCTGTTTATCTGGCGAGCCGCGGTGGATGACAGTGGCCAGCGACTTTAGCGTTTCGTCTGCAGCTGTTTGTGACACTAGGATGTCTAAACTGGCAGATGGAAGGCAGGAGACCATCATAACCGTGTACCCCTCGTGCTCATCATCAGACAGGTGTTTTTCGCAGGTTGGGTGAGGTGCCCATGAGAGGGTGTCAGCTACGTGCATGTCCTTACCACATTTGTAGGTTAGTCTGATGTCATATCTCTGTAGTTCTGTCATCATGCTTTGTAAACGTGCTGGTGCCGTGTGGATCGGTTTACTGAGGATACAGACCAGGGGCTATTACACCCAGTGTTTCCAATCTGTCTAGTTCAGCTTTGATGCTGTCCTTCATTGCATGCAGGATTCGGTGAGGAGAACGAACGACAGGTATGACTTCCTTGTCCGTTACATTACTGTATTCTGTGGGAAGCTAGCCCAGCTGGTTGTCTAAAAGATCTTTGTATTGTTCAAGTAGTTGTTGAGTGGGACTTTGAGAGGTCAACAGCTGGTAAGCAGTTTTGCTGAAGAAGACTAAGTTCATATTACAGCATGCACCATTGCCCAGAAGGAGGGGCACTTCCCCTCTAACAATACAAAATTCCAGGTTGTTAATTTGGGATGTTAGATGGCATTGTAATGTAACCGTACCAACTGATTGCAACTCCCCACCCCCCAAATGGATGTCACTTTGAGTTTGTTTTCAGAACAGTTTCGTTGTTGTGAATTCTTTGGAAGTTAGATAGAGAAATCACGTTACACCTCGCTCCAGTATCTATCTTAGCAGCAACCCTGGTGTTGTTGATACTGAGCGTTGTCATGGGATCACTGTCTGTAGATGTAGAACCGGGAATACAAGAATGTATGTTTTGGCTGACTTCTTGCAGGTGCCGCGGTTGTGGTTCTGCTGTTTCAGTCAGTGCCTCATGGGAAAGTGTGGGCTCAAGTGCATAGAGAGATTGTTGTGACTGGGCCCTGTTGGCACAGGCATGACAGCACCGGATAAAATGGCCTTTCTTTTTACAATAGTGGCAAGATTTGCCACAAGCGATGCATTGCTCACATAATTTCGGGTGTGAGCCACCACAAATACCACAGTTATTGACTAGATGATCAGTTACCCTCCCTGGGGGTTTAGCCAATTGTTGAGGCTACTGTTAATGTTTGTCGTGGGGACCTATAGATGGCATGGACGTCGTAGGCAGAGTGTGGCCCCCGGTCCCAAGGCTTTGGTATGGGTGTCAGTGTATTCTGCAACCTGGCAGGCGCGTTCAACCTTGTCTAGTGTAAGCTCCTCATCCCAGAGTAATTGATTTCTCACCTTGTCATTCATGATGAGTCTGCCACAGATGAGTACATCATGGTCTTGGAAGTGGCATCTGGATGCAATGTTCTTGAGGGCACCAATGTAGGATTCAATCGTTTCGTCCTCTTGTTAGCTGTGGGAAAAAAATTTGTGGTGCTCCATGATAATGTTAGTGCGAAGTTGGCACAGGTCTCTGAACTTTCAGAGAAGGCAGACTGGGTCTCTGATGGACTCTGCTGGGGCCACACCATGTGTTACCGCATCGGTATGTTCTGGGGTGTAGTGGAAATCCTGTGCCCACAGGGCAGCCTCTGTGCCCACCACATTGAGGAGAATTGATGCAACAGGGTGGGCAGCATCAATGAAAATCCCGAATTCCACCTCGAAGATGCGCCAATATTCAGCAAGTTCACTGTCGAACACCAAAGGATCTGGATTACGGAAAGAACCTGCCATGGTTCGTTGTTAAAAAAATAAATTAAAATAAATTCAGGCAAAAGAATTGGAGAAGTGGCTCAAGACTCTGACACCATGTTTATTAATGATCCACAACAACACACACATGGGGAAATCAACCTTTATTCCATAGGCTAACAGGAAAATTCAAACAGCCAGCTGCTCGCGTCTGGCTCCGCTGGCTTGTGAGCGAGAGAGAGTGAGAGCCAGTTAACTGTCCTTGTGTAGTACCGTAATACCATGTGAAGGGTGGCATGCACATATTTGTGGTGAATGTCATAAATGGCATGAATTAATAAGGGTTAATCTACAAAAGTCGTCCTTGCAGGTGTCTCCTCTGCCGTCCCAATCGGCATCAATCTGGTCAGGGTTGGGAATAAAACGGCAATTGTCCTTCTCATCAGAAACGCCATCATTGCCATCCGCATCAATGTCCTGATTTTCATCACACTGATTACCCACCAGGTCTGAGTCATTGTCTTCCTGGATAGGGTTATGCATAATCTCTGTCAAGAGGTCCATCTGTTTCAAAATTGTTCAGCTTCTCTCTCTCTAGACCCTTGTTCATACGATAGAGCGCAAAATGCTTCAAGATTGTTGATCAAATGTGGTTTGTCTTTCCGAAGTTGTGACCAAAGGCTTTGCACTTCCTCCTGATCTGTAAAGATGTTCTTTCTTCTGTATGGATCAGCTTTACATGGTGCTGCAGGTAGCGATCAATCAGAAACACATTGTGACATCCTGGGTGGGGGCAAGGTGTTTCACGCACCTCTTCATGCTGCTCTTTTATGTGTTTCTTAAGTCCATCAACTCCTCTGTAAGCACCACAGCAACCCTTACACTGACATCGATACACGGTGGGAAATCTTCCCTTTCCATGTTTGGCTTTGGTTTCCGGCCACGTTTTTGTCCAGATTGTTTCTTCACATCCTTAATATTGCACTTCTTAACACCCCCCCCATGTCTCTCTCTCTCTCTCTCTCTCTCTCTCTCTCTCTCTCACTCTCTCTCTCTCTCTCTCTCTCTCTCTCTCTCTCTCTCTCTCTCTCTCTCTCTCTCTCTCTCTCTCTTTCTCTTTCTCTTTCTCTTTCTCTCTTTCTCTCTCTTTCTCTTTCTCTTTCTCTTTCTCTTTCTCTTTCTCTTTCTCTTTCTCTTTCTCTTTCTCTTTCTCTTTCTCTTTCTCTCTCTTTCCCTTTCCCCTCTCTCCCCCCCCCCTCGAATTACCGGTCGGTTATCCTTGATTCTGAAAACTACGGCCTACCTTTTTTTCCCCAATGAGGCAATGAAAATCACTGTTCAGTACCGGCTACAACCTATGGAACCTCAGAGAACCTTTGACCTCCTCTCCACCCATTAGGACCTCCTGGCGACCCACCTATGGCTCGAGAATTCTCACTACTCTCCAAGTCGCCGCATATTTTTCAACATGGGGGGTGGTGGGAAGATTTCTGTGCAAAATAGGCATTCATTTAGTTTCAAATTAAAAGTATGTTTCCCAGCCTAAACCTTATCTCTATTGATAGGGGCAGCTGGGAGAGGCAAAGGTAATCAGAAATAAACTGAGGTTCAAGGTTATTTTGGGAAATAATCAAAAATATCAAATCAATAAATATACATTATATATACAAAGTACTCCCAACAGAGTGTGTTATTTTGTTAGCAGAAACCAATCTGAAGATTAGCCAATAGGTTAAAACACTGTAACACATCAACTAAGTGTTTTCATGGTAATGCATATATTTCCATTCAAATTTGCTCAGTTTTAGCTTACATGCTATAGTAATTGTTTCATTGGATCTTTGTTATTCTTCTCCACATCACATGGTTGGACTGCTCTTTTATTTTCATTATTGATGTATAATGGTTGGAAATTCAGTTACTTTCACAGATTCATTGTCATGACATTAAAACCAATATTCTTCACAACCTATTTAGACCATAAAGAATCACTCAATGACTTTAACTGATTGTGAAACATATTTCACATCCAACAATCTGACGAATGTCACTGAGGAACTAGATAAAATCTATCTGGGGGTGTTCCACAATTTCTTGATAAAATTACCTGGAAAGTAATATACTTTGTCTCAATAACATTCTCTGAGAACTTATTGAAATAATTTAAACCACTGTGAAATAAACTTTGTCGTAGTTTTATGTGTTGCAGAGAGTAGCCTACATATCACTCCATTATTGATCAAATTGTGGAATTGTAAACATATACACTTGTTATTGATCTGCCTTACAATTAAAGTCATAATTTCTGAGTCAAATTAGCAATTTTCAAACCAAGGATCTCAGAATTAACGTAGGCAGGGAAAGTTGAAACTTGAAAAAAACAGATAACTTTTCCACCATAAAAGTCTCTTAGAGCTGTTTAGAGCTGTGATATAATTGAGATTTATGCCCAAAGCAGGTTGGTAAAATTTGCAATAAATTGTGATTAATTCTCTAAATAATAAAAATCGAACCTTTTTTAGATCCATATCTTCCAAAAATACTTTTATATGCAACAGTGCTACATTCCAACGTAATGAAGTTAATTTAGTCTGAAACAAAACCAAATAAAACATGTTTGCAATGGTCAGAATAATTTCCTCTCTTTATATAAGAGGGAAAACAAGTTTCACAGGAATGCTTCATACAAAACGTAAGCTAATAGTATTGGTGCCATGGAAGCTAAGGAGAATGGATCTGTGGTTTCATAACCTTCCAATAATTGGTACTTTCACTATATAATTCTGGCAGCAGCGATAATTATTTCAAGAACAATTTTGTTCCAGGAGCATTTACTGTAAGTTGCATTAGAAAAATGTTTGATGCGAGTCCTCCATGATTTCTTAATTTTGTTCTATCATTTTGACTGATGTCTTTATGTCAGTTCTTCATTTGGAGTAACTTGGAGGTGCCTTGTAGCTCTTCAGACAATTTGTACATTCCCAGCTTCAAAGGCCATCTATTCTTCAAAACTGAAAAGATCTCTTCTTCAACTGACTTTAATGATGAAATCCATTATATTGCTCTCCTGAGATCTGCCATGTATTAAATGGTAGTTAGGTTAAAACGCAATGCGTCAGAATGATAGCTTATTAGAACTGGTGGAATTTCCTTATTTTCTACAGTTGATGTTATTAGGCCCTGTATTCGCTGGTTACCTTGAAACTTGATTGCATTGTGCATTTTATTTATGAAAATATTATTTGTAAGATTGCTTTTACAACTTGTAAAGAGTAATTATTACAACTCCAATCGGAATGGATTTCCCCCTTTTCAATATCATATAGCCTGTTTTCTTTCTGGCAAACAAAAATCAGAATTACAATATAAACCTTTCTGCCTTGAATATCATCTTCAGATTTATGGGCAATAGAAATTATTTTTAAACTATTTTTTATCTGGTGTGAACTCTGCTTCGTCACAAATGAAAGTTTCAAACAAACAAAAAGGAATGATAACCTATGAGGTGATGAAATGCTATGGATTCATGTGGAGTTAAGCAATAGAGAGTAAAATGGAGTCGTGTGGAGCAAGGAAAGGCGAAACAGTCAAGTAATGAAATGGATTCATGCGGAATGAAGCGAAGGAAAGTGAAATGGAATAATTTACTTGGAAGTGAAGTTAAGTGAAATTAAGCTGAGTGAAAATAAGTCGTGTGTACAGAAATGGGAAGTGGGAAGTAATAAGTGTGTGGGAGTTGGGTTTGGAATAAAAAACCTTCAGCATATGTTAATCTGCTGCAAAAAATTGACTCAGATGAAAGAAGCTGTAACTGTTTTTCAAAAGGCACCAAACGTAGACCTACACAATTCAATCTGTTTATTTATGAATGCAGAAATTATTAGTCAGTAGAATTCTCTGGAAATATACTTAGACATGATGGTATTTTTTAAAATATTCAGGCATGACTTTACCAATTACTCACCTGACATTGATTTTATTTTATGACTTGGTGGCTGGAGACAATTCCTTACTAACATTAGCATTACAATGACCATTAGAAAAATGTCCATTTAAGAATCTGACGCTTTTAATTTCAATAAATTGCAATCAATGTGCTTTCAACATTTTTTATGCTAGTACAATTTTGTGCTTGAGTGTTTTGGACAAAATGATAAATTATCTTTTTAAAAGTTTTTTGCGTGTGAAGATATTAATCAGATTTTTTTTGGACATCACTGTTAAGCATTGATTGTTTACATAAGAGAGTCAGATTTGAATATCAAAATTACTACTGCATGTGGACCTACACATTGGTGCCAGGCTATGGGAGCAGCAGTGAGGTCTGGAGTTTGTGAAGCCTACTGTGTACCATAATCGTCTCATGTTTTTCGTTTGTGTAAAAGCTTGCTTTTATTAGTCAGCCATTTTCCCACAGGGAAAAGAAACAGCATGTTTCTTCATCCAATCAGATAGATAAATCTTAAATATCTGCATAAAGTCTTAGAGATCCGACCTGGGTTATGAACACTAAGCAATTAGATTATACTGGATGTTTTTGACAATATGTTTTAAAAAGGACTGTGACGTAGAAAATAGCATTGATCCTTTTTTCAGTATGTTAATCGGGTGCTGCATGTAGCTCTGATGCACAGTTGGGTGAAATCAGGAAAATGAGGAGAAAACACAATAAGTAAATAATGAAACAAGTTTTTATCCAAAATCATGCACTGATATATTACCTGTTCATTCCCAGTCAGAGCTGTAAAATCAGCTCTGCTCTGATTATCATGGTTAGGCCTTAATGAATACTGTCCTTGGCAGGCACAGAGCAGCTACAAGAAAATCTGCAGAGAAATGAGGGAAATGCTAGTGAACAGTTCTCTTCAGTGACATTTGCACAGGTTCATGAACAGGTTTAGAGAGATATGGACCAAACACAAGCAGGTGGGACTAGTATAGATGGGGCATCTTGGTCGGTATGGGCAAGTTGGGTCGAAGGGCCTGTTTTAATTCTGTATGACTCTACTCAGTCTTGAATCCCCAGACCCACACAGTCAGCTGCCTAATTGCACCCTGTGCTGCAAATGGTGCCAAGCGACTGAGAGTACAGGCTGATTAATCAGGCGGATATTGATGTGCTGCTGCATGTAAGAATGTCATTGTTCTGTTTGGAACATATGACAATAAAGCACTCTTGACTCTCTTGCCTCTTCACTTGGAGATTGCAGCACTAAAGAACACAACTTAAACATGTTGCATTCATCAATAAAATAAACACAATGATGCTTATGTACAGGTAACCAACATTGACAGGTGCTGTGATCAAAATATTGATGCCACACTTTCACTCATGTCTCTTTGTTCAGCATCTGTGGAGTTTATTACTTAATTTTTGCGGAGTGCCAAGAAATGGTTTTAGGTTGCATTATTCAGTCAGTGAACAATGCACTGAATGAGCTGCACTGTATATTTATAACGATGAAAATTGGCACTGCACACTTGTTGCCATCAATAGGTTCACCTCTAATGCCAGGAAAACCTCAGGCAGACAATTGTGAATCACACATGGAGATAAATCATTTCAATGTGTGCGATTTAAAAAAAAAGATAGATTCACTTTGTAGGCACATACATATTCAGAATAGCAATACAGCATTTTCTTAAACTTTTGATTATTTGAACCCTTTCCTCACCCTAGCATCTTACTGGCCAATATACAGTCCCTAGATTAAAAAAACACAGTCCCCAGGACAGCACAATGGTGCAGCGGTAGAGTTGCTGCCTTATAGCAAATGGTATGTTAGCATTCATAGCACAAGGATTTGAGTATAGGAGCAGGGAGGTTCTACTGCAGTTGTACAGGGTTTTGGAGAGACCACACCTGGAGTATTGCGTACAGTTTGTCATTCCTCAGGAATGTCATTCCTCCAAATCTGAGGAATGACATTCTTGCCAGAGAAGGGGGTACAGAGCAGGTTCACCAGACTGATTCCTGGGATGTCAGGACTTTCATATGAGGAAAGACTGGGTAGACTCGGCTTGTACTCGCTAGAATTTAGAAGACTGAGGGGGATCTTATAGAAACTTACAAAATTCTTAAGGGGTTGGACAGGCTAGATGCAGGAAGATTGTTCCCGATGTTGGGGAGGTTCAGAACAAGGGGTCACAGTCTAAGGATAAGGGGAAATTCCTTTAAGACCGAGATGAGGAAAACATTTTTCACACAGAGAGTGGTGAGTCTATGGAATTCTCTGCCACAGAAGGTAGTTGAGGCCAGTTCATTGGCTATATTTAAGAGGGAGTTAGATGTGGCCCTTGTTGCTAAAGGGATCAGGGGGTATGGAGAGAAGGCAGGTACCGGATACTGAGTTGGATGATCAGCCATGATCATGTTGAATGGCGGTGCAGGCTCGAAGGGCCGAATGGCCTACTCCTGCACCTATTTTCTATGTTTCTATGTTTCTATAGCGCCAGAGACCAGGGATCGATCCTGACAATGGGTGCTCTCCGTATGGAGTTTGTACGTTCTTCCTGGGTTTTCTCTGTGTGCACCGGTTTCCTCCCACATCCCAAAGATGTGCAGTTTTGTAGGTTAATTAGCTTCTGTAAATAGTCCTTTGTGTGTAGGATAGAACTAATGTATGGGTGTTCGCTGGTCGGCGTCGACTCGGTTGACCTCAGGGCCTGTTTCTACATTGTATTTCCAAAACTAAAACTAAAAAAGTAAGATTGAGGACTTTTGGGCAAGCTTACTTTACCAAAGGGACATGAGGGAATGCTGTGTACTCTGTTACACAGAGGCATGGCATACCCCAAGCTTTCCAGACTTGGCCTTCCAGCCCAAAAGCTTTTGTTCCCCTATATGGAACATCTAGTGGTGAAGTGCTATCCCTTCCAACTTCCAAGGGAATTCACCTCCATCATCATGACTTGTGGCTGGCAGACATTCCGCTAGCACCGGTGGAGCTGCACGCATGGTCATCACATCCCAGACGGCGTATCCCAGTGCTTTTCTCATTATAGTTGAGAACTTCAACGGCCTTGTTTGAAGAAGTCACCTCCTAACCACTACCAGCACATGTCCTGCAGGACCAGAGGATCAAATACTCTCAACCACTGCATGGTACATGGTGCATGATACATGGACAGGATAGGTTTCAAGGGATGAGGGCCAAATGCAGGCAGGTGGGACCGCTGTAGATGGGACATGTTGGTCATGTGGGCAAGTTGGGCTGAAGGGTCTGTTTCTACACTGTATTACTCTTTGAGTCTATTGCACTGATAATCCACTATCAAGGATTCCTATCACTCCATCCCTCGCCTTTCCTTTTTAAATTCAGACCTCCAGGCTGTGCTCTTTCTTCCTGCGTACAGGCAGTGACTCAACAACGCAGCTTCTGTGCTGAGCATTGGACATAGCTGGTCAGAGGAGGCAGTGGAAGGACTTCAGGACTGCTTACAGTCGGTAGACTAGACGATATTCAACAACTGGACACTGAATCTGAATGAATACGCCACGATTATTACTGACTTCATCAGGAAATATGTGGAGGAATGTGTTCCCATAAAGACCATCTGCGTATTCCCTAACCAGAAGCCTTGGATGAACCAGGAGATCCATAATCCTCTGAGGAACAAATCTTGGGCATTCATGTCAGGCAATGCATGGTTACATAGGAGGTCCAGGTACAATATCAATATCCATCAGAATAGCAAAGATGCACTTTTGCTCCAAAATGGGGGGTGAGATGGTTTGGCAGTTGTGGCAGTTGTGGCAGAGCTTGCATGCCATGATTTCCTACAATTCTGTTAAACCGTGGCAGCTGAATCGATACGTCAAGGCTTCACTCATCAGATGAGCTCAATGTTTCTTATGCTCACATTGAAAGGGAAAACATCAATGTACCATTTCAGGCAGCCATAGACCCTGGCAACACTGTATACTGTAAACTCAGTTAGCAGGGACAATGTCGGAAGATCCTTCTTGAGGATGAACCCTTGGAAAGAGTCCACACCCAATGATGTACCTGGCATTAATAAAACCTGCATGGACCATCTGGTTGGAGGTTTTACGGAAAATTTCAACCTGTCATTACTAAGGTCCAAGGGTTCCCACCTGGTTTAAAAGAACATCAATAAGTGCACAAGAATTGTAAGGTGACATGCCTAAATGACTAACTATCCGTGGCATTAATGTCCATGCTGATGAAATGTGTTGAGAGTTTGGTTGAATTGATATATGTATTCATGTCCTTCACGGTAGACACAAAATGCTGGAGTAAGGTGTGAAGAAGGGTCTCGACCCGAAACATCACCCATTCCTTCTCTCCGGAGATACTGCCAGAGTTACTCCATTATTTTATGTCTACCTTCGATTTAAACCATGATCTGCAGTTTATTCCTACACTAACCAGTAAACCAACTTACCAAATAAAAATGTCAACTAGAGCAAAAGGTCAATAATGTGAGTGAAAAATGCCGTGAAAATTGGTTTTCTATCTGCATGGCAGACCCACATTTCATGTGAAAATTTATTACATGTTATAAAACGGTAGAGATAGTTTGTTGATATAATTTTCATTTGTTCGTTAGCATGAACATTTGGTGTGCCTTTGATTCCCCACCAACATTTAAACTCTTTGGAATAGAACTGGATTTGACTGTTTAACTTGTTTTAATTACTGGATTGGAAACTCCTCTGCGAAATGTCTTTTTCAGTCATTGCATGCTCACTGATTTTATTTGCCTCCAAATATTTTGTGTATGCATCATTAAACTGCATGGCCAACAACATGTTGTTGAATTCAGAGCTTTCTGTATCATGAATTACGTAAAACCCTTTTCCTTTTTGATTGTCAGAGGATCAGTATGACTATTATGGGGTTTATGGGTTCTGTGTTGCTACCAGTCTGTGGGCCGAGGAGCTTTTTCGTTCAAGTTTATGACTTAACTCACAGAACTACCTGAATTTTTAACATATTGTGTAAAAATATTATATAAATCATACCTGAAACTCGTCAAGACCAAAACCTGCACATATTTTTAAAATATGAGAAATACCTCAAATTTTCCGAGTAGTAATTGTCACGTTTGATATTGAGGTCGGACGCAAATTGACCAATCCTGTGCTATGTTTTATGGTCGCTAGGCAGTGAGGACCCTGGGATCATGGCTGCCTCCTAATTACATCAAAACATTGGGTTAGGATTAGGATTATGGTCAGTTGTTCAGTCAGTCGATAGGTCAGTCAGTCGGTCAGTCAGTTATTCAGTCAGTCAGTCGGTCAGTCAGTGAATTGGTCGTTGGTTGGTCGGTCGGTCAGTCGGTCAGTCAGTCAGTCAGTCGGTCAGTCTGTCGGTCGGGCTGTCAGTAGGCTGATGGATGCCGTGGAGGATCGGTTGGGCTGTTGGGCCGTCGGGCCGCTGGTGGGTGCTGAGAGCAATGGTCGGTCGGGCCGCCGGTAGGTGCTGAGAGTGGTCGACCGGATCGGGCCGCCGTTGGGTGCTGCGAGTGGTCGGACGGCCGCTGTGTGCTGTGAATGTTCGGATGGCCGGTGTGTGCTGCATGTGGTTGGTTGGGCTGTCAGTTGGCCGGTGTTGCAGCGAGCGAATGGGCGGTCTGACGGAGCCGGCACTATGGTGGTGCTGAAGGTGGCCCGGGCAGGGAGGTGGGGAGCAGCGTGCAGGGCAGTGCTGCTCCCCACCATCATCACCACGATGATCCAGAAGGGCATGCTGGCCGAGGTGGACGCTCTGAGGGACCACACGTATGGTCCCAAAGTGGCTCCAGCTCCAGCTGTGGGCATCTATGGAAAGGGGGCGAGTTAGGATTAGGGTTAGGCATTTTTCTGTCAGTGGAAGATGCCTTAGACTTCCCCCAGCCTGGCACTGCCCCAGTCCCACTATGGCTGTGACCCCCACTCTGCACACTGGCAGTCAGCGGGGTTCAGTAAATGGGGGAACCCACAGGAACTGCCCTTACCCATTAATTATGTGGGTTCAGGAGCCGGACCTCTGCGGCAGTCTCTTTCAAGATACACACAATTATATTAATTATATTATTTTTATATAATATAATTATACATATTTATATATGATTACAGTCATGTTCATGTCATATATAATATACATATGGTATAATAAATGGTTTAAATGGACCACAGCACGGAATTAGGCTCCCCATGGTGTAATATGGGCAATGGACATTAGATGGCACTTACATTTTTGATCTAATTTTCTAATTAGTTTAATTAATTAATGTGCAACATTTGGCACTGATGAGTTATGACTTCCTTCTCACTTATATTTTATCTAAATCTGTGCAAAATTTCATGTAGTTCCGAGACATGGATCACAAAAGTTAAATTCCAGACATATTTTCGTTGCTCGGCCCACAGCCTATACCATCACAGGCAAGATATGTAGTGAATGTAACATGCTTGCAAAAATTAGATGAATTTGGATTTAATTGCAATACACAGCCAACATAACATGACTATTGTGTAGGAAGCAACTGCTGACAAAATGTCATAGAATCAAAGAGTCATAGAGGGATACAGTGTGGAAACGGGCCCTTCAGCCCAACTTGCCCACATTGGACAACATGTCCCAGCTACACTAGTCCCACCTGCCTGCATTTGGTCCATATCCCTCCAAACCTGTCCTATCCATATACCTGTCTAGCTGTTTATTAAACTTTGGGATAGCCCCAGCTTCAACTACCTCCTCTGGCAGCTGGTTCCATACACCCATCATCCTTTGTGTGAAAAAGTTACCCCTCAGATTCCGATTAAATCTATTCCCCTTCACCCTAAAACCTATGTCCTCTGGTCCTTGATTCACCTACTCTGGGCAAGAGACTCTGTACATCTACTCTAACTATTCCTCTCATGATTTTATACACCTCTATAAGATCACCTCTTATCCTCCTGCGCTCCAGGGATTAGTTCCAGCCTACTAAATCTCTCCCTTAATGGGAATAGTATTCAACAATGCGAGGAAATATTCTCCACCTCAAAAGGTTTGTTTAGTTGCACTGCACTTAGTGTCATAACAAAGTCCAGTGCCACTAGATTACAGCACAGGATTGGGGGGCAGCACGGTGGAGCAGCGGTAGAGTTACTGCCTTACAGCGCCATAGACCTCGGTTTGATTGTGACTATGGGTGCTGCCTGTACGGAGTTTGTACATTCTCCCCGTGACCAACGAGGGTTTTCTCCGAGATCTTCAGTTTCCTCCCACACTCCAAAGACGTACAGGTTTGTAGGCTACTAAGCTTAATATGATTGTAAATTGCCCATAATGTGTGTAGGATAGCGTTAATGTACGGGGATTGCTGGTCAGTGCGGACTCAGTGGGCCGAAGGGCCTGTTTCCACACTGTATTTCGAAACTAGCTCAAATTATGTCTGAAATATATTAGTGAAACAATACAGCCAACTGATATCACTGGAACGACTGTTGCTCACCACAGTCTTCGAACTGACAAGGACAGGTTGAACAGATAGTTAGAAAATAAAGATCTCCTTTGACAGGTTGTGGATCCAAGGATAAGACAAGCCACAAGAGCAACTCTTGTGCTAACTTGTAATGACAACAGAAAAGAAGATTTTGCAATCATTTTTGACGGTCATTCGGACATTGAGGAACTGGGATTGTACGTAGGGTTGCCAACTGTCCCGTATTAGCCTGGACATCCCGTATATTGGTCTAAATTGATTTGTCCCATATAGGACCACCCTTGTCCCGTATTTGACTGCTACTACTCGGTCGAGGGGACTGTCGGGTCGGAGCGCTGCATCCGGCCCCTCCTCACCCATACCGATGTAGTGCAGCCCATGGAGTGCAGCAGCAGCGCCTCGCCCGTGTCCCTGTCGTTCGGCAGCCCGGCCAGCTATCCGACCTTTGGACCTTTGCTTACTGTCGACACCATCACCCCTCCTTCACATGGCCAATCATCGGTTCATGATTTGGATGGGGTGCCAGACTTTGCGTGCAGCAGAGCCCAGAGTTTTGGCCCGGGCCACGCGACGTCGCGTGCAAAGTTAACGAATTGCCGTTGTGAATTTGTCCCTTATTTTGACCTTTTTTCCCTTATTTGGGAGTGAGAAAGTTGGCAAACCTAATTGTACGGTGTGCCATTGTCAGCAGCAGACAAAATCTTGAATCAAGGCACTTATTACAACCAGAGCATTGACATGAATTATGCCATAGACTGATAATGAATCAGGACATTCACTTTATACCATTGACAAAAAGCACAGTGAAACTGAAAAGTTATTCAGAACAGAGTGCACGCAGAAATACAGTAGCCAATTAATATAGCTGTTTATCATCTTATCAAACTACAAAACGAGGACAACTTTCGTGGGGAATGACATACTGAAACCACTCAAAGCTATTGAGAATTATTTCAATACTTATGGTTTGAAGTCTTAACGATATATTCAGGGCTCTCGCTTAACTTTTTTTCCCTGTTGCCAGCCGGGCAACATTGACAGCTTTTTAGGTTGCCAAATGACAGTTTAGGTGGTCATTTAAGACGGTTTGCATGACGTGTGTGATAATGTGCTCGGACGAAGTGCGTAGTTACCAGTCAGAATTATGCACAATGAAGCATTCACATATTATGTTCAAGAAGGAACTGCAGATGCTGGAAAATCGAAGGTTGACAAAAGTGCTGGAGAAACTCAGCTGGTGCAGCAGCATCTATGGAGCGAAGGAAATAGGTAACGTTTCAGGCCGAAACCCATCAGTCTGAAGAAGGGTTTCGGCCCGAAACGTTGCCTATTTCCTTCGCTCCATAGATGCTGCCGCATCCGCTGAGTTTCTCCAGCACTTTTGTCTACATTTACATATTATTTCTGCTTCAAATAACTCACAAACTAAATATATTCACCAATCAAGACATGATATATACCACAATGACATGCAGCAAAATTGTAATACAATATCTCAACTCTTTTTACACATTGCAATTAATGCAATTTATATTAGTTATTTCCACTTCCAAACAAAAATGTGGTTGGATTATTCAGCAAGTGATCAACCTGTGTCAATAAATTCTGGACCATGCACACTACAGATTGATGCAAGCATGTTTTCTGTGAAGGACCGAAAATTACCATGACATGGCCATAGCATGGGTCGTTATTGCTATTGGCACAGAAACACTCGCTTCCCACATAATTTATCCATAACAAAATATACAGGTTGCAAGGAAATTTCTAAAGGCATATTATGATAATAGCTGTTAAAACCAACTATACCCATATGACAGGTTAAACATTACACTAACTGACAAGAGATGGCCAAAGGACATAACTGCAGCAAATGTTCTTTTGGTAATATGTTTAAAGGTGTCAAAACAAATAATAACATTGGGAATTAAAATACATTTGATTGCATTCCGTTATCAAACATAGTCAATGTACGCTCTGAAGACCATGAATCACAATAAGGTCAGGGTGTGTGTGAATCAGTGCGGGGTGGATAGATGGCGGGGGGGGGGGGGGGGGGGGGGGGGTTGAGAAGGCAATCGGTGCGGAATGGATGGATTGAGGCAGGTGAATTAGTACGTGTTGGTTGGAGTATGTAAAATTGTGAGGGGAGAGCACGGAGGATGTCAGTGGTGTTGAATGGGGGATCAGTAGGGATGGATGGGGGGGGGGGGATCAGTACAGGATGAATGGGGGTAGACAAAAATGCTGGAGAAATTCAGCGGGTGAGGCAGCATCTATGGAGCTAAGGATATAGGCAACATTTCGGGTCAAGACCCTTCTTCAGACTGTTCCCCTCATTCTTCTTGAATGGGGGGATCGGTACAGGATGGATGGGGGGGGGGGGTCAGCACAAGATAAATGGGGGGGATCAGCACAGGATGAATGGGGGGGTGGTCAGGACAGTGTGGATCGGAGGGTCTGTGCAGGATGAATGGGGGATCACTACAGGATGAATGAGGGGATCAGTATAGGATAAATGGGGGATCAGTACAGGATGAATGAGGGGTTCAGTACAGGGTGCATGAGGGGATCAGTAGAGGATGAATGGGGATCAGTAAAAGATGAATGGGGGATCAGTAAAAGATGAATGGGGAAATCACTACAGGATGGATGGGGGGTTTGGTGCAGGGTAAATGGAAGGTGGGTCAGTATGGGATGAATGGGGGGTATCAGTGCAGTATGAATGGGGGGGAGGAGTGCAGGATGGAATGGAAGGGGGGTCAGTACAGGATGAATTGGGGGACCTGTGTAGGATGGATGGGGGTGGCAGGAGAATCAATGTGAGGTAGGTAGGGTGATGAATAGATTGGGCGGGGTGTGGGTAGATGGGGAGGGGAGCACAGGGGATGTCAGTGAGGACTGAATAGAGGAGGGAATGGGGATCAGTGCGGGATGGAGAGGAGGGGTCCCAGGATAAGAGGGTGGAGGGGGGCATACAAGAGAGAGAGAGAGAGAGAGAGAGAGAGAGAAAGAAAGGGGGGGGGTAAGAGGCAGAGGAGATGGGGAGGGAGGAAGGTCAGCGCTCCTCAGACCACATCGACCCGCTGTCTTGGCCGTCCCTGTCCAACGCCACAGTGCCACCGCCAAAGGGGGAGGTGGTTGGGAACTCATCACCAGCGCCTCCCCTCCTCCGCCAGCCGACAGGTAGGTGCGGGGCCGAGCGGTGCAGCTCAAAGATCCTATAGCTATAGGATCTTTGGTGCAGCTGCTTCAGAGGGCGGAAGGAGGCCTCCGCCTCCCTCTCTCCTTCTCTCTCCCTCCCTCCCTCCTCCCGGCCTTGACGTGCGAGAAGGGTTGTATTGAAAGCGCCGTTAACGGGTTTGCAGGCAGTGGCCATTATCAGGGCGATAGTGGCCGCTGCCTGAAAATCAAAAGCTACTGCTGCAAATCGACCAACTGCGCTTTCAAAACAACCCCTCTCGCATGCCAAGGGAGAGAGGGAGAGGGAGAGGGAGAGGGAGAGGGAGAGGGGAGGGAGGGAGGGAGAGATAGAGGGGTGCGGGAGGAGGAGGCGGTAGAGCCGCTATCGCGGCCGCTGCTGCCGCTGTTGCCACTGTTCGGGGCCCATCATTTGCCCTGCAATCAAAGATATTAGAGGAATACAGCCGCCGCCAGCGACACGAAAAGTCACGCTCCTATTCTCCAGAGATGCTGCCTGACCCGCGGTGTTACTCCAGTTTTTTGTGTCTATCGGTATAAACCAGCATTTGCTTGCCAAGCTGGTTTAGGTTGCCCGGCGACACTTTGGGTGGTCATTGACACCCGGGCAACTGCTAATTTTGAGCCCTGATATTATTGGGGAAAATATGATGATTTGTTTCGAGACATCTACACCAGTATAAGAGGGTACAATGCAAATATTTCCATCACATTAAATGCAAAGCTGGTCCATAGTGAGGCCTGTCCAGTCCTAAATGCTCTCAAAATAAAGTTAGGACATTTTTTTGTTAGATTGGAACAAAATTATGTATCTGTGAAAACAACTCATAGGGAAAGGGTTATGCTAATTGTTACCATGTGGAGACTTCAAAAACGACACAACATAAAACCAACTTCTGTTTTCCACTTTCGCAAAGTGCAAAGGATTAAAGATATTGACAAAATAGGACCACTTCGAATGCTATGCATAATTGAATGCCAACAAATGCAATCAATAGTACCTGACCATTAAACCGATGAAAGGTCTCCACACATACACAGTTTATCTTGTGGAGCCATGATAAATAAACTCTTTACATTTTCATGTAAACATTGTTCTCACTGAGGGTATAGCAACAGTAAGTGGTTGAAACACTTGCAGTTTAAGATGATAAAGTTTATGGAGCACAATTGTGACTTCAAAGGTTCGATCTACAAGGAGAGAAAATGCAGGATTTAAGCTTAAAGCATCTGAAGTAAAACCACAGTCAATAAAAATCAAAAGCTGTTTGCATCTCCTTTCCAACAAAACAAACTTTCATTTTATTCTGGGTTCACATAGTTTAAAGGGCAGGTCATGTTATCCGAAAGAAGGTAGAAAATGCTATGGAAAATGGCCATTATTGTTTAAGTTCAAAATCTTCAATGCTTATTCTTCTTAAAGGTTTCTACTGAGTGATTAATCAAGGCTTTTTGGTTTACTGAAGAAGGTGTATTTCCTGCATTATTTAATCATGTGAATGGCATTTTACCAGAGTGCATGGAATCTATCTCCACAAAGCAACTAATTAAGAAGACAATATTAAAAATGGACAAATTGAACTTTCTGATGCGTATGTATGATATTGCAACTGCTTGTTATTTGGTTTTGTTAGATCATTGTTATTATTACAATATGCCAAGTAATCAAGAGCATGTGCAGTGTTGTGCATAATTATCCTTTCTACATAAAACAGTTGAATATATTTGGATCTGGTGGTTATAGACATCAAGTCGTCATGATGAATGCAGTCATCAAGATCATAGGTAAATAAGGTGACAAATTAAGCAGCACATACAATATATTTGAGTTGGAAATAAACGACGGTCAATTATTTCATCTTTTATCTCCTGCATAAATAGTTTGTGAATACTTCGTTATTTACTGTATATTACAACCTTAATAACCCCCGAGTGAGAATCATCTTTATTTCAGAGGATGTTATGGCACTTATCAATCTTAATTAAGTCAAAGCATACCAATAAGTGTAGTTGCAATAAAACAAAACTTTTCCTTTCGTGAAAATAATAGGCTCTGTAATTAAAGTAATAATGCTACATACAGTATTTGGGTACATAATTTATGTTAAAGAAAGACTGAAAAGAATAATAATGAGGACTCAGATCTTCTGATTTTTTTTTCTTTAAAATAATGGATTGCATTAAATTACTGAGTAGGTTCATCACTCAATCAAGAACGTGGCACTTGCTAGCATATGCAGCAGTTTAGACACATCTGCTAGATACATTTGAAGGCAACCTTGATAAATATGTAGTCCAGGTACATAGCTCGTTGGAAGTGGGAGTAGAAGTGGGAGTAGACGTGGGGGTGGAAGTGGGAGTGGAAGTGAAAGTAGAAGTGGGAATGGAACTGTGAGTGGAACTAGGAGTGGAAGTGGAAGTAGAAGTGGGAGTAGAAGTGGGAGTAGAAGTGGGAGTAGAAGTGGGAATAGAAGTGGGAGTAGAGGTGGAAGTGGAAGTGGGAGTAGAAGTGGAAGTCCTGCTGCTAGGACAATGTGAACAGTTGTGGAAATATGCCTGTGTGGAGCAGAAGCAATAGATTTCATCAGTCAGACAAACACTCTGCTAATATATAACAAATTCCACGGACTAGAAGGTTCTTCGGCCAACTCCAAAAATCTAGCACAGCGTGGTTGATAATTGTGTCAATCGGGTGCACAGTTATATTTTTTCTTGGTGCCTTTGCACCAATTGGAAATTCATTCTCCTTTGCACATTTTCAATATTTCTAATACATTACTTCCTGCTGTAATACTCCACTGAATAATGTCAAAAATATTTCAACCTCATTGGTCTGAAAATGACTACATATTCATTCATAAAACAACCAACATTTGCCCAACCTGTTTCCCATGGAACTACTTTTTAAAGGACTATTTAACAATATAACCATATAACAATTACAGCACGGAAACAGGCCCTCTCGGCCCTTCCAGTCCGTGCCGACCATTTGTTTTCCCCTAGTCCCATCTACCTGCACTCAGACCATACCCCTCCATTCCCTTCACGTCCATATACCTATCCACTTTACTCTTAAATGTTAAAATCGATCCTGCCTCCACCACTTCTGCTGGAAGCTCATTCCACACAGCCACCACCCTCTGAGTAAAGAAGTTCCCCCTCACGTTACCCCGAAACTTCTGTCCCTTAATTCTCATGTCATGCCCTCTTGTTTGAATCTTCCCTACCCTCAATGGGAAAAACGTATCCACGTCAACTCTGTCTATCCCTTTCATCATTTTAAAGACCTCAATCAAGTCCCCCTTAACCTTCTGCGCTCCAAAGAATAAAGGCCTAACTTGTTCAACCTTTCTCTGTAACATAGTTGCTGGAACCCTGGCGACAGTCTAGTAAATAAAGAATGTTGAAAAATTTTTTAAAGGACTAATGTTTACATATAACTTTGGTGAAATCCATGACCAACAATGATCCCAAATAAAAGCACACAAGTTCCTTGACTGAGGAAATATATTGGCCACTCACACTTTCTTGGACACAAGATCCTACATACTGTTACTGATGATTACTGCCAGATCCCAGGTTTTCTATGTTAACACTTCCATGGCAGAGATCAATCAGATACCATACATAAAGAAAGAGACTCCATCTACGTTTCCTTCAGCTTATAGGAGCAACACACAGCTAGTTGCTTAGATTCACTGGTGCAAGCACCAAGACTACGCTCACACCATATTTTAACATAGGGCCAAAGCTAATTTCATACAGCATTAAACAACAGAAAAAACAAAAAAATATAAATATTCAGTTAAAAATAAAACCATTATAGACAAAAGATATAAAATACAAATGAGATATAAACTTAGAATAATTTGCCCAAAAGTTCAGATGCATTCTACTGTTCTTTTTATGGATTCTCCTGCATTGGTTAATGGAATTAATTATGACTTATTCAACTACCATGAAATGGAACATCAAATGATCAGAATTGATTGTTGCAAATTAAATAAACTGAAATCAAGCTACACACAATGGTACAAGATGCAATCTCTTGACATGGTTGCAGCTCACAATCTCAAGGTAGTACGTTCCTTAAAAGACTTGCATCATATCTGCACAACTAAAAACAAATCTGCTTTACTGAATGAAATGTTATAGTGAATATTTCCAAATTGAATTGTGTCACCCTGAAAATTCAATTGCTACATCTGATCAAAAATCTGTTTTTTCACAAATAACTTAATTTCTGCATTCAATATGCATAAATGGCATCACATAGCAGTGCAATGTTCCTTTCAAGCTTTGCTGAGGAAATTAGTGCACATTGTTCCTGAAGTGCTTATTATTGACACACACACATCATTCCACAACTGCTATGTTCCCATCTCATTTCCACTTCCTCCATCCATTCATTGCCCACGTCTCGTTACTCTGGGTCTCCCACTTTACTTTCCCCACCGCTCAGTTCCACTTTACCCACCATGTCAGGATCTATATTTCACTCCCCACGTTCCTTTCATCAAATTCCACCATTTGCACCCTTATGTCTTGTACACTTATCACCTCCAGCCGTAGTTACTATCTCCACCCTTCTCTCCACACTTGACCCTTTTAACAATCTACCTCTTACCTGGTTCCACCTGTCCCTTGCCAGCTTTTGCCCCGCCCCTTCCTCTCAACGCTTTCTAACAGCTATCTCCACTCTACCCCATCACTGAAGAAGGTTTTTTTTACCTGACAAGTTGTCTATCCATTTCCATCCATCAATAATCCCTAACCCTTTGAGTTCCTCCAGCAGTTTGTTTATGCTCAAATTTCCAGCTTCTGCAGTCACATGTGTCTACAGAGTCTTAATTAGTTTAACATATATCAGATCCACAGCAGAGCTTTACAGAGCTACATTAAAGCTAATGGCACCACTACTAATGGTAGCTGGAATCTGTAAAAATATACTTAGGCAACAAGGCAAGGGAATATACAATAAATCATAAGATGTTGAAGGCATGGAAAAATGGTGAGAGTTTGAACTATGTGTCCACACATCCTTGTCTTGGAGGAACAAGTCAATAAGATGGGTGAGAAGCCATACTTTCCTTTATTATAAAAGCAGAGAAGCAGATAAGCTAGAATTAACATACAATGTAGGGTACACAAAAGGCTGGAGAAACTCAGCGGGTGCAGCAGCATCTAAGGAGCGAAGGAGATAGTTTGGCAAAAGAATAAATCGGGGAAGGTAGTGCATCCGTGGATAACAAGGGAAATCAGGGATAGTATCAAAGCAAAGGATGATGCGTACAAAGTAGCCAGAAAAAGCAGCATACCAGAGGACTGGGAGAAATTCAGAGACCAGCAGAGGAGGACAAAGGGCTTAATTAGGAAAGGAAAAATAGATTATGAAAGAAAACTGGCAGGGAACATAAAAACTGACTGCAAAGTTTTTATAGATATGTGAAGAGAAAGAGGTTAGTTAAAACAAATGTAGGTCCCTTGCAGTCAGAAACAGGTGAGTTGATCATGGGGAACAAGGATATGGCGGACCAATTGAATAACTACTTTGGTTCCGTCTTCACTAAGGAAGACATAAATAATCTGCCTGAAATAGCAGGGGACTGTGGGTCAAAGGAGGAATTGAGTGAAATCCAGGTCAGTCGGGAAGTGGTGTTGGGTAAATTGAATAGATTAAAGGCCGATAAATCCCCAGGGCCAGATAGGCTGCATTCCCAGAGTACTTAAGGAAGTAGCTCAGGAAATAGTGGATGCATTAGTGATAATCTTTCAAAACTCTTTAGATTCTGGAGTAGTTCCTGAGGATTGGCGGGTAGCAAATGTAACCCCTCTTTTTAAGAAGGGAGGGAGAGAGAAAACGGGGAATTACAGACCAGTAAGTCTAACATCGGTAGTGGGGAAACTGCTAGAGTCAGTTATTAAAGATGGGATAGCAGCACATTTGGAAAGTGGTGAAATCATTGGACAAAGTCAGCATGGATTTACAAAAGGTAAATCATGTCTGACGAATCTTGTGGAATTTTTCGAGGATGTAACTAGTAGCGTGGATAAGGGAGAACCAGTGGATGTGGTATATCTGGACTTCCAGAAGGCTTTCGACAAGGTCCCACATAAGAGATTAGTATACAAACTTAAAGCATACGGTATTAGGGGTTCAGTATTGATGTGGATAGAGAAACTGGCTGGCAAACAGGAAGCAAAGAGTAGGAGTAAACGGGTCCTTTTCACAATGGCAGGCAGTAAACTAGTGGGGTACCGCAGGGCTCAGTGCTGGGGACCCCAGCTATTTACAATATATATTAATGATCTGGATGAGGGAATTGAAGGCAATATCTCCAAGTTTGCGGATGACACTAAGCTGGGGGGCAGTGTTCGCTGTGAGGAGGATGCTAGGAGACTGCAAGGTGACTTGGATAGGCTGGGTGAGTGGGCAAATGTTTGGCAGATGCAGTATAATGTGGATAAATGTGAGGTTATCCACTTTGGTGGCAAAAACAGGAAAGCAGACTATTATTTAAATGGTGGCCGATTAGGAAAAGGGGAGATGCAGCGAGACCTGGGTGTCATGGTACACCAGTCATTGAAAGTAGGCATGCAGGTGCAGCAGGCAGTGAAAAAAAGCGAATGGTATGTTAGCTTTCATAGCAAAAGGATTTGAGTACAGGAGCAGGGAGGTTCTACTTCAGTTGTACAGGGTCTTGGTGAGACCACACCTGGAGTATTGCGTGCAGTTTTGGTCTCCAAATCTGAGGAAGGACATTATTGCCATAGAGGGAGTGCAGAGAAGGTTCACCAGACTGATTCCTGGGATGTCAGGACTGTCTTATGAAGAAAGACTGGATAGACTTGGTTTATACTCTCTGGAATTTAGGAGATTAAGAGGGGATCTTATAGAAACTTACAAAATTCTTAAGGGGTTGGACAGGCTAGATGCAGGAAGATTGTTCCCGATGTTGGGGAAGTCCAGGACAAGGGGTCACAGCTTAAGGATAAGGGGGAAATCCTTTAAGACCGAGATGAGAAAGACTTTCTTCACACAGAGAGTGGTGAGTCTCTGGAACTCTCTGCCACAGAGGTAGTTGAGGCCAGTTCATTGGCTATATTTAAGAGTGAGTTGGATGTGGCCCTTGTGGCTAAGGGGATCAGAGGGTATGGAGAGAAGGCAGGTACGGGATACTGAGTTGGATGATCAGCCATGATCATATTGAATGGCGGTGCAGGCTCGAAGGGCTGAATGGCCTACTCCTGCACCTAATTTCTATGTTTCTATGTTTCTATAGGCGATGTTTTGGGTCGAGACCCTTCTTCAGACTGTTCAGGGATCAGGGAAATGAGAGATATACACGGTGATGTGGAGAGATAAGGAACAATGAATGAAAGATATGCAAAAAAGTATCGATGATAAAGGGAAGAAGCCATTGTAAGCTGTTTGTGGTGTGAAAATGAGAAGCTAGTGCGACTAGGGTGGGGGAGGGAGATAGAGATAGAGGGAATGCCAAGGCCCGAGGGCTGAGGGAGAGGTGGGAAGGGGAGGAGACAGCAAGGGTTAACAGAATTGAGAAAATTCAATGTTCAAGCCCAGAGGATGCAGACTCCCCAAGCGGAATATGAGGTGCTGTTCCTCCAACTTGCGGTGTTGCTCATTCTGGCCGTGGAGGAGGCCCAGGACAGAAAGGTCGGATACGGAATGGGAGGGGGAGTTGAAGTGCTGAGCCACTGGGGAGGTCGGCTTGGTTATTGCGGACCGAGCTGAGGTGTTCGGCGAAACGATCGCCAAGCCTCCGCTTGGTCTCACCAATATAGATCATCTGGCATCTGGAGCAGTGGATGCAGTACGATGAGGTTGGAGGAGGTGCAGGTGAACCTCTGTCAGACCTGGAAGGACTGCTTGGGTCCCAGAAAGGAGTGGAGGGGGGAGGTGAAGGGACAAGTGTAGCATTTCTTGCGGTTGCAAGGGAAAGTGCCCGGGGAAGGGGTAGAGCGGGAGGGAAGGGAAGAATTGACAAGTGAGTTGCGGAGGGAGCGGTCTTTGCGGAAGGCAGACGGGGGGGAGATGGGAAGATGTGGCGAGTGGAGGGGTCACGTTGGAGGTGGTGAAACTGGCGGAGGGCTATGTGTTGTATTTGCCAGCTGGTGGGGTGAAAGGTGAGGACCAGGGGGACTCTGCCTTGTTTGCGAGTGGGGGAATGGGGAGAGACTGACTTCATCAGCTCCGGCTCTCTACCCCCCGAGCCTCCAACCTCATCGTTTCCCAGCCCCGCACAGCCCGATTTTACCTTCTCCCCAAAATCCACAGACCCATTGTCTCTGCCTGTTCGTGCCCCACCGAACACATTTCTACATACCTTGACGCCATCCTATCCCCCTTTGTTAAATCCCTCCCCAACTATGTTCAAGACACCTCAGACACTCTCCGTCGGCTCCGTGCATTCCATTCTCCAGGCCCCCATCCTCTCATCTTTACCATGGACGTCCAGTCACTCTACACCTCCATCCCCCACCAGGACGGTCTCAAAGCCCTCCGGTTCTTCCTCGACCAGAGGAGCAACCCATACCCGTCCACTGACACCCTCCTCCGCCTAGCGGAGTTGGTCCTTACCCTCAATAACTTCTCTTTTGATTCCTCCCATTTCCTCCAAACACAAGGCGTAGCTATGGGCACACGCATGGGCGCCAGCTACGCTTGCCTCTTTGTTGGGTATGTCGAACAATCCTTGTTCTCGGCGTACCAGGGCCCCATCCCCGACCTCTACCTCCGTTACATCGACGACTGCTTTGGTGTCACCTCCTGCACCCACACACAACTGACTGACTTCATTCATTTCACCACCAACTTCCATCCGGCACTCAAATACACTTGGACCATTTCCGACATTTCCCTACCATTCCTTGACCTCACCATCTCTATTGCAGGTGATACACTCCTGACCGACATCCACTACAAACCAACTGACTCCCACAGCTACCTGGACTACTCTTCCTCCCACCCTGCTTCCTGTAAGGACTCCATCCCCTATTCCCAATTCCTCCGTCTACACCGCATCTGCTCCCAGGATGAGGTGTTCCACACCAGGTCATCACAAATGGCCTCATTCTTCAGAGAACGGGGATTCCCCTCCCCCACTATTGATGAGGCTCGCACCAGGGTCTCCTCCATACCCCGCAACACTACCCTCTCTCCCCATTCCCCCACTCGCAAACAGGCAGAGTCCACCTGGCCACCCGACTGGTCCACCAGTCGGCAAATACAACACATAGTCCTCCGCCAGTTTCGCCACCTCCAACGTGACCCCTCCACCCGCCACATCTTCCCATCTCCCCCCCCCCCCCCCCCCCCCCCCTGTCTGCCTTCTGAAAAGACAGGTCCCACCGCAGCTCCCTTGTCAATTCTTCCCTTTCCTCCCGCTCTATCCCTTCCCCGGGCACTTTCCCTTGCAACCGCAAGAAATGCTACACTTGTCCCTTCACCTCCCTCCTCCACTCCTTTCAGGGACCCAAGCAGTCCTTCCAGGTCCGACGGAGGTTCACCTGCACCTCCTCCAACCTCATCTACTGCATCCGCTGCTCCAGATGCCAGATGATCTATATCGGTGAGACCAAGCGGAGGCTTGGCGATAGTTTCGCCGAACACCTCCGTTCGGTCCTGCAATAACCAAGCCGCCCTCCCGGTGGCTCAGCACTTCAACTCCCATTCCGTATCCGACCTCTCGGTCCTGGGCCTCTTCCACGGCCAGAGTGAGCAACACCGCAAGTTGGAGGAACAGCACCTCATATTCCGCTTGGGGAGTCTGCATCCTCTGGGCTTGAACATTGAATTTTCTCAATTCTGTTAACCCTTGCTGTCTCCTCCCCTTCCCACCTCTCCCTCAGCCCTCGGGCCTTGGCATTCCCTCTATCTCTATCTCCCTCCCCCACCCTAGTCGCACTAGCTTCTCATTTTCACACCACAAACAGCTTACAATGGCTTCTTCCCTTTATCATCGATACTTTTTTGCATATCTTTCATTCATTGTTCTTTATCTCTCCACATCACCGTCTATATCTCTCGTTTCCCTGATCCCTGACCAGTCTGAAGAAGGGTCTCGACCCGAAATGTCATCTATCTCATTCGCTCCTTAGATGCTGCTGCACCTGCTGAGTTTCTCCAGCCTTTTGTGTACCCTCGATTCTCCAGCATCTGCAGTTCCTTCTTTAACATACAATGTATACTGGGCCACAGTTTCAATTCTCTTCACCACATTCTGTGCAAGATGCAAATGCACTGAAGAGGCTGCAGAGGAGATCTGTGAAGTTATTGTCAAAACAGTAAAATAGTACCAGACAGAAATTGGATAGAGCCAGATTAGTACCGTTGCCTTGGATACACGTAAATGTTTGCATGGTCTCCCGGTGAGTAGATGCATTGGTTTCCTTCATTGGTTAATGTATATCATTCCTTAGTGGGGTCAAGGAAGGAGCGTTCACATCGCGGCCCTGTTTGAACCAATCTTTCTACCACCACGTACAAGAAGCACAAGATGCGACAAGACAGACACCATTGTATGCAGATGCCGAGAAGTGTGTTCAGCTCTGGCTGAACAACTTCTAATCATGTGTGTGGACTCAATAAGAAGAAGATTCCTTAGTGAAGATAAATGATGAAATAACCCAAAAGCACTCATGGATGTGTAAGAAAGAAAAAGAGTAGCAGAGTTGCAGGGAAATATGGAGAGGAAGTAAGATAAATGGGACTGCACTCCTTGCGCTGGAATGGATCTGATAGATTGAATGGCTCCATTTGTGTGCTAATCAGTAAGTAGTTAAGAGTTATTTTCCTTGGTCAGAGGAGACTTTGAATGAATGAATAAATTTATTGGCCAAGTATTCACATACAAGGAATTTGCCTTGGTGCTCCACCCGCAAGTGACATTAAATACAGTGACAGTTAGGAACGACACTTAAAAAAATTAAACATTAATGATAAAACATTATTGATTAAACATGTGAATTAAATAAAATACCAGAGCAAAAGGAGGCTACAGATTTTTGGTTACTTCCTGTCTGTAGGCAGATTCCTCCCCATCCTGGATCAGTCCAATCAGGGTTGTGTCATCCGCAAACTTGAGAAGCTTGACAGAGGAGTCAGTGGAGGTGCAGTCATTGGTGTAGAGCGAGTAGAAGAGAAGGGAGAGTACGCAGCCTTGCAGAGCTCCTATGCTGAGGGTCTGTGGGTCTGAGATGTGCTTCCCAGCCTCACATGCTCTTTCCGGTCTGTCAGGAAGCTGGTGATCTACTGACAGAGGGGCTCAGGCACAGTCAACTCAGAAAAATTGGTGTGCAGTAGTTCTGGCACAATGGTGTTGAATGCAGAGCTAAAATCAACAAATAAAATCCTCGCATAGGTCCCCTGACGGTCTAGGTGCTGGAGGATGAAGTGCAGGCCCAGGTTGACTGCGTCATCCACAGATCTATTGGCCCGATATCCAAACTGCAGAGGGTCCAGCAGGGGATTTGTGATATTTTTCAACTTGGCCAGCACAAGCCTTTCAAGGGTCTTCATGACCACAGAGGTCAGTGCGGCAGGCCTCTGGTCATTAAGACCATTAATCCTTGCCTTTTTGGGTACACGAACAATAGTGGAGACTTTGAAGCAGGCAGGGACAGTACATGTTTTCAGGGACTAGTTGAAAATGTCTGTATAGACTGGTGCCAGTTGTTCGGCACGGAGCTTGGGAGTAGATGTTTATAATAGCGGTAATTGATGTTTATACGATTAGTAGAGGCTCAAGTGTATAAATAGAAGTTTTTCCACCAAAAGAGGGGTCAAAAATCAAATCCTGATTGATTATATATTTGATCCAGTTTTTTCATTACTTACACAGATTATTTATTAAACCAAGGATTTCTGTTTTGTCAACAATGCTGCGCAAGAATAGATTGAAATTAGAAAGACCGTGCACTTCTATTGACTGGTAATTGAATGGAAACTGCTTGAAGTATTCACAATCAGTATGTAAGAATGTAAGCCTTGCTTCAGAGCTGTGATGGAGAAGATTTTCTATTCATGTCCTTGAATTAGCTATTCCCTGGTGAACGTTCCTGTATTAGTCTAATACAGGAGTCAAGAGTGTTTTATTATCATATGTCCTGAAATGGAGCAATGAAATACTTACTTGCAAAATGTCGCAGGGGTAGAGTTGTTGCCTTACAGCGCCAGAGACCTGGGTTCGATCATTCTGTCTGTACAAAGTTTGTACGTTCTCCCTGTGACCGCGTGCGTTTTCTCTGGTTTCCTCCCACATCCCAAAGATGTACAGGTTTGTAGGTTCATTGGCGTATCAAAATTTTAATTTGTCCCTAATTTGTAGGATAATGCTAGACCACGGGTGATTGCTGGCGGCACGGACACGATGGCAGAAGGACCTGTTTTCAAACTGCAAGTCTAATCAGTCATACAGTGAAATTGGAATCTTCGTTGGATTGTGAAATTGGGTAGCGCAGAACTGATAATTTTCTGTAGTATGTGTTCCAATTTGATTCCAATTTTGTTTGTGAATTGCAAGGGCTCATTGGTAACACAACTCATGGCATCAAATTAAGGTGTTAGATATCCATTGCTTATATATGCTAAATATGCATTGAAGGCAGTGGGTGAAATTAATCTACATGCATTGGTGATATGGTGCAATCCTTGCAAAATGATCAAACAAATGCCATTATTAAGGAAGCATGGGAAACTGACACTTAACTGCAGGAAAATCGAATATCCTTCAAATCCTCATCCAAGGGGTGGCACAGTGGCACAGTGGTAGAGATGCTGCCTCACAGCGTCAGAGAACTGGGTTATGATTTTCATTTCGGGTGAACTAATGTACAGGTGATCGTTGGATGGCGCAGACTCGCTGGACCAAAGGGCCTGTTTCCTAACTGAACGAAGCTATATCTCTAACTGAACGAAACTAAATCACCCAGCAGTGCTATTTAAAGGTATCCTGAATGACACTTGAGTCTGAAAATAGTGAATGATTTGGAGTTGAGTTAATTGGTGAGATGTGGAAAAGACCTTTTGGTCCGACATTGACACAGTGTGGCTGAATGTCCTCCATCTGTGACATGAACTGCAATTCTATGATAATCTATATTACTAAAAGTCTGATCTGGACCACTTCCTGTTGTTCTGAATATTGATTTTCGAAAAACGCTGCCACTTATGGCTGTGATATTTGGCCATCTTACTCAGAGTCTCTCTCCGCTGCACAGGACAAGAGGATTTTTTCCCATCGATGAAAAATAAAAGAGTTATTAGTGTTTAAAAATGTTGAGATTCTCTCTCCTGAAAGCCACGCCTCTTCCGGAGGGACTATAAATCCTGGAAGTGTTGAGTGTCTCAGTGAGTCTCTGCAAGATGTGGGAGCGAAGGGTCACGTCACTCAGTCAGAGCTGTGAATAACACTGAACACATGTCTACTAAACTGTGAGTGGTTTTACTGACCTGTCAGTGCCCTTAAGTGGTTTGAAAATATAGTTTGGAAATGCTAAAGCTGTGTTGCCTTAAGTTTGGAAATGCTAAAGCTGTGTTGCCTTTGGTTTGGAAATGATAAAGCTGTGTTGCCTTTGGTTTGGAAATGCTATAGCTGTGTTGCCTAATTAAAGTTGCCTTGCCTAATTAAAATTACCTTGCCTAATTAAAGTTGCCTTGCCTTCTATACAATTAAAAGTCTAATCTTGACAACTTCCTGTTTGCGCTTTATATTGATTTTAGAAAAAACGCTACCACGAACGGCTGTGATTTTTGGCCATCTTACTATAAAACGCGGAAGTGTTGAGAGCCTCAGTCAGTCTCTGCAAGATGTGGGAGCGAGAGGGTCACGTCTCTCAGTCTGAGCTGAGAATAACACTGAACACATGTCTACTAAACTGTGAGTGTGGTTTTACTGACCTTGAGTGCCCTTAATGTGGTTTGAAAATGAAAATGTGGTTGGTTTGAAACCTTCTTTTTTCGTGTGGTGTGCACAGCCCAAAGTTGTAGGACAACTTGTTCCATTTGATCTTCCATTTGTGCACGTCGAGTTGATTGCATTAGTCGAAACAGGGTGGACCACGTGAAGGTTACAATCTTCCACCCCGGTTTGAAATGAAGCACAGCAAATGGTTGGTGGTGGTTGGTTTGAAATGAAGCACAGCAAATGATTGGTGGTGGTTGGTTTGAAATGAAACACAGCAAATGGTTGGTGGTGGTTGGTTTGAAATAGCAAATGATTAAAAGTCTAAACTTGACAACTTCCTGTTTGCACTGTATATTGATTTTAGATAAAACGCTACCACTTACGGCTGTGATTTTGGGCCATCTTGCTCAGTCCCCCTCCGCTCATCAGGTGCAGAGGATTCTTCCCATCAATGAAAAATAAAATGTGTTATTAGTGTTTAAAAAATGTTGAGAATCTCTCTCCTGTCAATCACACCATGAAGGCCACGCCCATTCCGGTGGGAGGGGGGGATTATAAAACCCGGAAGTGTGGGTGTGGCTCAGGCTCTGCAAGATGGGGGAGGGAGAGGTCACGACTCTGAGCTGTGAATCAACTGAACACAGTGAATGTCTACTGAACTGTGAGTGTGGTGTTTATGTGGTGTTTATGTGGAGATGTGTGTGGTTTTATGGTAGTTTTATGGTGGTTTCACCCTGCTTGAAATGGTATGAAACTGTACTTGAATTTGGTGGCCTTGCACCCTGCATGAAACGGTATGAAACTGCATTTGAATTTGGTGGCCTTGCACCCTGCATTAAATGGTATGAAACTGCATTTGAATTTGGTGGCCTTGCACCCTGCTTGAAGTGATATGAAACTGCACTTGAATTTGGTGGCCTTGCACACTGCTTGAAGTGGTACGAAACTGCACTTGAATTTGGTGACCTTGCACCCTGCTTGGTGGCATGAAACTGCACCTGAATTTGGTGGCCTTGCACCCTGCTTGAAGTGGCATGAAACTGCACTTGAATTTGGTGGCCCTGCAGCCTGCTTGACGTGGTACGAAACTGCACTTGAATTTGGTGGCCTTGCACCCTGCTTGAAGTGGTATGAAGCTGCACTTGAATTCGGTGGCCTTGCACCCTGCTTGAAGTGGTATGAAGCTGCACTTGAATTCGGTGGCCTTGCACCCTGCTTGAAGTGGTAAGAAACTGCACTTGAATTTGGTGGCCTTGCACCCTGCTTGAAATGGTAGGAAGCAGCATTTGAATTTGATGGCCTTGCACCCTGCTTGACCCACCGTGAGTCAACTGCCAGCCCACCAGCCATGAGTGAGCTGCCAGCACATCAGACTTGAGTGACTGAACTGCTACCCCAAGAATCCATTTGGCCAACAATGTCCATACTAGCACTTTGGAAACCAGTCCCTTCAGCCCACAACACCCATACTAGCACTCCAGAAACCCCCCCCCCCCCCCCCCCCATTGGCCACCATTATTGGAATTAGTGGAGAGGTGGAATATTGCGTTGGGGGAACCAGCCCTCCCGTGTGAACATGGGACCCAACCGGTCCCACTTAGTCTAATATTCCTTAAATCCTTCGGGAAAAGTGATGGATACATTGATACATAGATAGATGTGCAGACAATAGGTACAGGAGTAGGCTATTCGGCCCTTCAAGCCAGCACCGCCATTCAAGGTGATCATGGCTGATCATCCACAAACATTACCCTATTCCTGCCCTCCCCATATCCCTTGGTTCCGCTAGCCCTAAGAGCTCTATCTAACTCTTGTTGGAATGCATCCGGTGAATTTACCTCCACTGCCTTCTGTGGCAGAGAATTCCACAAATTCACAACGCTGTGTGAAAATGTTTTTCCTCATCTCGGTTCTAATGACCTACTCCTTATTCTTAAACTGTAGCACCTGGTTCTGGACTCCCCCAGCATCGGAAATATGTTTCGTGCATCTAGCGTGTCCAATCCCGGTAGTCTGACGCGTCGATCTCTACAAAGTAAGTGGAGTAGACTTTCTCCCGTAACTATGACGTACCTCTCCTCTTTATCTGCTATGATATTCTTTAATTTGAATGGTATAACTTTACGAATAATAATAGCCATGCCTCTAGATTTAGAAGTAAATGAAGAGTAGTATGTTTGCCCAATCCAATTTGCCTTCAATCTTATCTGTGTTTGATGTTTCAGATGTGTTTCTTGTAAGAAAACTATGTCACTGTTGCTTTTAATTGGGCAAAGATCTTACCCCTTTTAATTGGTTCATTAGCGCCCCTTATATTCCAGCTGCAGAATGCGATTCCTCCAGTTTTCTTTTGTTTATCGTCTTGCATTGTAAATCATGTTAATACCTTTAATTCATATGCTGCAACCAGGTACCTCAAAACTCTATGTGATGGGTGGTCATCCCCAACTGTTAAGTTTTGTCGGCATCTCCCCTTCAAAATAGACCTTAGAAAAGACCAGAAGGTATAAAGTGGCGAAAAGATAATTAAAAAACAAAAAGTGATATTACAATATCTAAAAATAAGGATATTATAATTTAAAAAAAAACACCAACAGGTGGTAGAAAAATTCTTGGTGACTTCTGTAGCTGTTATACATTTCGCTCTGCCCCCTTAACCAATTATCATTAAAAGGAAAAGAGACTGATTCAAAATTTAAAACTATATATAAGATAAAACCCATTTTGAATCTAACTATTGGAATGTATCTTCAAAAAAAGAAAATTCCAATATTAAGTATACACTTAAACATAGCAGTAATTATGTTAGTTATATACCCATATAGAAATATAGAAACATAGAAAATAGGTGCAGGAGTAGGCCATTCGGCCCTTCGAGCCTGCACCGCCATTCAATATGATCATGGCTGATCATCCAACTTAGTATCCCTTACCTGCCTTCTCTCCATACCCCCTGATCCCTTTAGCCACAAGGGCCACATCTAACTCCCTCTTAAATATAGCCAATGAACTGGCCTCAACTTCCTTCTGTGGCAGAGAATTCCAGATATTCACCACTCTCTGTGTGAAAAATGTTTTTCTCATCTTGGTCCTAAAAGATTTCCCCCATATCCTTAAACTGTGACCCCTTGTCCTGGACTTCCCCAACATCGGGAACAATCTTCCTGCATCTAGCCTGTCCAACCCCTTAAGAATTTTGTAACTAAATATCTGCCGATATGCTGAGAATTATTACATTTCAGTCCCCAATTAAGTCTCATTCTTTTGTATTAGACAGCAGCAGGTTCCAAGCGGTTATCCAGATTCAGACCCTTGGATAACTTACACGTATCTGTATCTCCTCCCCCCCCCCATGCACAATTTAAACTAGATCTACTATATCCATAAGATTTGTTAGTATATTGTTAATACTTATCAATCATATTTAACTCATTATTCTTATACTTAGCAATTAATTAACATCATGAGTTAAAAATCAGTAATTATTCCGCATTGCTTTAATATTACACAATAGTGGGTTATTGTTATTGAATTAATTCTATTAGTTATATATTTTATGTTAGTATATAATTGTATGTTTCTTAAGTCATAAATTTCTGTGTACAAGTCCATTAATATTATTTTTCCGTATTCCTAAATTCCGTTTTTTTCCACCACGGTTTTTCTTGTTTTCAAGTCCTTTGTTGAGAGTGAAACATAAAGTTCGACCTTGAGTTAACATTCCAAAGATAAGGTGTCTAGACCGCACCTCATGAAGAATCCGCCATCTTAACAAGAGCAGTCTTTTTTTATATATTTAAAAAAGACCTTTCTTCGCCGCTTCTCCTCTGTATTGTTGTGGGAGACCGACTCCTGTAATCAGTCGGCCTCCTTTGTGATACCTTGTGCATATTTAAATGCCTCTTCTGGATCCGTGAAGGCACATTCAACAGAGTTATAAGTAATCCTCATCTTTGCAGGATATACTATTCCATAGCTTACTCCAGAAATTTATTTCAATATCATTCTTGTCTTTGTGAACATGTCCCTCTTTTCCATGATTTCAGCTGGATAGTCATGAAAGAATCATAGCTTATCCTCTCCAAACATCAAATTCGATCCATATGGAATCCGTTTCATAATTTCTTCCAGGGTAGAGATGTCATAAAAGTCATAATAATCTGTCTTGGGGGGGCAGCTAGGCTTGTTTGAGCCTTACGTCGAACCCAGTGAGCCACGTCTATTCTCGGGGTTTCAGGCAGCTTGAGTACTTGTTTAAGTAAGTTGGCAGCAAACTCCTGAGGGTTTTGTCCACTCTCCTTTCCCTCTTTTACTCCAACTATTCTTAAATTCTGCCTCCTCGATCTTGATTCCAAGTCCAGACATTTATTCTTCATTTTAGCAAGTTGCCCCCCAGCACTTTCTTGTTCCCTTCTTAGTCTCTTTATCTCCTTAGACATCTCAGTCATCGTCTTATCCATTCCTTCCATAGCCGAATCAGTATTCTTGAGCATTGTTTCCAACTTCTTATTATAGTCTTTTTCAAACTGCTTAATTTTTTTGTTTAAGTCCTCCTCAATCTCTGCAACACATTTATTTAAGTTATCAATTTTCCCCATCAATTTCTCATTACTGTGTTTAATTTTTTCAGAGATACTTTTGTCCAGCGCTGCGTTCCCCTCTCGATCACTTTAGAAATGTTTTCGGTAACTGAAGCTGTTACTGACTTTTCCAGTTGTTCCATCTGTCCATCCTTTGAAGTCAGTTCTGTAGAAGGACTTCGAAAGTCAGCTTCTTCTTCTGAGCTTCCAGCTGATGTTTGAGGGGTTTGAGGAGTCTTACCAAGTTTTTTCATGTAGCGTCTTGCAGCAGCTTTTGCAGGCTTCTGGTGAAGTTTCCCCCTTTTCATTTAAAGCTGCCGATAATCTCCGTTTTTTCACGGCAATTTCTGATGACGTCACTTATGCGACGTTAAACAGCTCCGGTGAGTATTTTTAGATTGGTCCCGTCCTCCAAACCGGCTTTTTTCAAGATTTAGTGGGAGCAGAGCTCGATGCTGCACCTTTGTCAGTTCATGGCACCACCGGAAGTCGTCTTTGCTCCTTTACTCAACTCCTCTCGTTATGAAGGCCAACATGCCATTAGCTTTCCTCACTGCCTGCTATACCTGCATGCTAACTTTCAGTGACTGATGTACAAGGACACCCAGGTCTCGTTGTACTTCCCCTTTTCCTAACCTGACACCATTCAGATAATAATCTGCCTTCCTGTTCTTGCCACCAAAGAGGATAACGTCACATTATACTGCATCTGCCATGCATTTACTTTGGCTGTGAATTTAATGAGGAGCAGCTTTAGCTGTAATGTCAACACTTGAGGAATAATCCAGTCTGTGTCCAGCAATAGCTGAACAATATTTATCCATGGGGTGATAATAGTGGCAGTGAATCTGGCCACTTCATTCACATTGAGTCCAGCTGTGATTCTTACTATTTTGTAACAATGGAACAATAAATCAAATCAAAATTGTTAGAAGTCAGTGGTTTGCATGCTTAAACCCCTGTCTCACGGTGCGAGTTGACCCACGAGTGACCCAGAGTTGTCACTCGTGGTAATCACGTACACTAAACGTAGCGGGAACGTCGGAACTCTTGCGAGCAACTTAGCGACTCGTGGTGCTAACGGCAGGTACCCGTGAAACTTGGTAACTCGTGAAAAAAATCAAACATGTTTGATTTTTTCCACGTCAAATTTACAGTTCAAGTTAAAAATTGAAACATTTTAAACTCGTTTATAACGTGGTGGCCCGTGCGTTTACCTTAGTGATTCGTGAGTCTACCGTGGGAACTCTTTTAACTCAGCGGGCAGGCAGCATCTCTGGAGAGAAGAAATGGGTGACGGGATGACATTTCCAAATTTCTCCAGCCCCATGTGTTCACTTTTTTTCAACTAGCATCTGCCCTTTCTTGTGTATGACATTATTTGTATCTACAGTGCCTTGTGTCTTGGCAATTCATGATTCACACACACACACAATGCTGGGGTAACACACACACACACACACACACAATGCTGGGGTAACACACACACACACACACACACACACACACACACACACACACACACACACACACACACACACACACACACACACACACACACACACACACACACACACACACAATGCTGGAGTAACTCACACACACACATGAACAATGCTGGAGTAACTCTCGCACACACACAATTCTGGAGTAACTCAGCGGGACAGGCAGCATCTCCGGAGAGAAGGAATGATGATGTATCGGGTCGAGACCCTTCCTTAGACCACTACCCAGAGATGCTGCCTGTCCCGCTGAGTTACTCCAGCATTTTGTCTATCTTTAATATATATATATGGAGAGAGAGAGAGAGAGACAAACACACACACACACAGTGTGTGTGTGTGTGTGTGTGTGTGTGTGTGTGTGTGTGTGTTGTGTGTGTGTGTGTGTGTGTGTGTGTGTGTGTGTGTGTGTGTGTGTGTGTGTGTGTGTGTGTGTGTGTGTGTGTGTGTGTGTGTGTGTCTGCTGTCGGGTGCCAGCGGCCGCTCAAAGTCAGTCACCCGAGCTGCTTCCTTCCTCGGAAGTGGCGGCCAGTTCTGCTGTCTGTGTGTATTTGTGTGTGTGTGTGTGTGTGTGTGTGTGTGTGTGTGTGTATCTCTCTCTGTCTGTGTGTGTGTGTGTGTGTGTGTGTGTGTGTGTGTGTGTGTGTGTGTGTGTGTGTGTGTGTGTGTGTGTCTGCTGTCAGGTCCCAGCGGCCGCTCAAAGTCAGTCACCCGAGCTGCTTCCTTCCTCGGAAGTGGCGGCCAGTTCTGCTGTCTGTGCCCGGAGCGCTGCGGCAGCCACCCAAGCTAATTCACTCCCCGGCCACAATAAAACCATATAGCAATGACAGCACGGAAACAGGCCATCTCTGCCCTTTTACTCTGTGCCGTTTACTGTCACCTAGTCCCATCTACCTGCACTCAGACTGGAGCGTGCCAAGTGGGTTATTTTATGACCCCAATCCCCTCCTTCACAACGCCAGACTCCCCAAATACTATGAACTGAGCTCTCCCCCCCACCCCGGGAAATACAGTATTTAAAAACATAAAGCACCAAGAAATGCACTTACCACGTTATTGGTTGCTGGAGGGTGCGCATTTTCCCTTTGTAGGTCGTATCAATAGATGCGGCCGTGCTGAAATAACTCAAAGCCACAGGATGGAGATGTATTTTAACATTGTTGCTTTATTAAAACATACCTTAATTCACGGTTGGCTCAAGAGTAACGGGAGAGGAACTTGTTAACTCGGAGGAGGAACTGGAACATCGCAGAAATGACAAACCCGTGGGAACTCGGTTAAACACTTGAACATAAACTTGAAGTCTCGTACACAACCACGAGTCTTTCACTCGGGGTATCTCGTGGGTCAACTCGCACTGTGAGACAGGGCCATTACTTGGACAACTTGACTATGAATAAAGATTAATTCGAACTAATCCTTGGTTTAGTGTCTTATCATGTCAGTTTGATACCCTATCGAGGTAATAGGGTCAACAAGAATACAACAGATTGTGAATTTTCTGCTGAGGGTGTTTCCCTTATTGCAGGTTTCTCCAGTAGTACAGCATACAATTGAGTTTCTACACCTACCTGAATATGTGCAGCCAATAAATTCAAGATGTGCAACATTACTTAGGGCAGAGGATTCCACTTGATTGGTCCATCTTCAGAACCATTCATTCTTACAAACATCACCACACTGCAGTTTTAGTCTTCCTCATCTACAAATTGCATTACTGTAATTCACTGCGAATTCCACAGCATCACTTCTCAAATCTGCAATAACAATCACGTAGAATGCAGCCGTATGGGAATACTTTCACCCGCAAGTTTTGCCTCCAATTCACACACCATACTGACTTGAGATACAGCTCTGCTCCTCCCTTTATCTCTGGGTCAAAATCAGCCAACTCCCAACAAGACAAGAATTCAGAGCACCACTGAAAGCAGAGGGTGAAGAAGGCAACTTTCCATCACCTTCCCCAGTGATGCCATCATTACATTTTTATGACTAATGTATGCATTTTCTCATTCCAATTCTGTTTGCATCTTGCCTTCTGAGCCTCGTTCATCAGCTGAATAGCTGCTTGACCCAATTATTTTTCCAAACTATATCTAGTCATCCTATATATAATGAAAACATATGCAGAGTTAGATTGACTGCAATAAAAAGGTTAAAATGACATGCCATTGAGGCACTCAAAATAAACAAATGCAATGATTTTTTCAAAAACACATCGCTGTCAGGGATTTATATAATACTCCATTAAATTACATGAGGATCTGTGATAGGTAATTCAGTGTGCTCTTGGGTGTAATGCATTTGATTCATTATTCATTAAGGGAAAAAGATGGGACATTTTGTCCTTATCATGGTGTAAAACCAATTAAAACATTCATACTATTTTGTAGAAAATCCAGGCATTTATAAATTTCAGAGTAATGAGCAAGCATACATTGTTTTAAATGTATTTTTCCCTAAAAAAAGTTATACACAGTGACAGTAATCTCATAGTCTAAACCTTATGCTTGGAAGCAATTTTAGGATATATTGCAAGCGATACTGAATTTAAGTATAGGGATATAATAGTATTATTGTGATACCTTAGGATTATTGAAAGGATATAGAGAAAATTGGATATATTCAATCTTAACCTAAAGGCTAGGATTTCTAAAACTAGTTGGAAGGCAGTTAATACCTGGTTTACTTCTACGAGATTGATAGAGGTAATCAACCAGAATTCTGTCAGGACATTATGCATAGTTCTGTTGTCATGTAAGGAAGTCAGAGAAAGACTCTTCTATGAAGTGCTGAAGTGCTGAAACAAATGTTAAAGTTAAGTAAGACACGATTGCATCAGGCAGCTGTCTAAACTGCTGGGTACCTTGAATGCTTCTGATTATTCCTGTCATTTTGGAAACATACAAAAGTATTGAAAATCATTAATAAATTTAATCAATTAAAAAATAAACAATTTTACGAGTTAACAACACAAAACTACATTGAAACATTTAGAAACATTCTGATTACTTCAATTAAATGTATGATATCTAATACTTAGTCTTGCTCCTTGCAACAGCAATGAATGGACTTACTGTGCCTGCACAAGTACAGTATATTGGGCTGATTCCTCAGAATGTAGAAACAAAGAATTGCAGATGCTTCTGAATAAACAAACGGACACAAAGTACTAGAGTAACTCAGCAGGTTAGGCAGCATCTCTGGAGAACATGGGCAGGTGATGTTTTGGGGCAAGACCCTTCTTCAGACTGAACTTTCCAGCGCTTTGTGTCCTGTCCAGTATAGTAACTGGGAAATTATAGGTAGACATCACAAGATGTCCAAAACCTCAGTGGAGAGCAGGTAGCAAATTTGAGAGTGGATGAGTCATGCAGAAGTCCTAAATTTACTTACACTTTCTGGTGGAAATTTCAGCAGTGAAATGCCAAAATTTCAGTGAGGAATGCCAGAATTCCTCAGCAGCCTCTGGATGATGTACTTCAAGAGACGCAGTAGATGTGGCTTTAGGGATGGAGGTTGGGAGCAATGCACCAAGGTCTAATAACAGATTCAGGAAGGAAAGATACCACAAGGAATTTAGGCAGCTATTCAGTTAATTGTCGTGAATTGTTAAATCATGGAGTGGCACATTAATAACATAATAGTTTGAAAATTGAGGGAGATGCACATGTAATCACAGCACACACTCTAATTGAGTGCTGGTGAACATAACAGCCAAAATAGTACCACATAATCAATTCAATCGCCTATTAGACCTCATTATGCCTTACTGGCAAAAACATGAGATTTATGTATATGTTAAGGAAGCCACAAAATATCATTGAATAGAAGCACCATTTTGAATATGAGCTGCAAACTTTGATTCTAAATTCAATATTATTGAAGAAGCTTTTAGATTGGCATTTAGATATGCAGTGGATGGTGGGATATGGATCACTTACAGGCAAAGGTGATTAACTTGGCATAATGTTCAGCACAGACCATGCCGGCCGTTCTGTTCTGTTCTGGGCTGCATTATTCTACTGTACTGTTTTATTCAACTCTACAATCTCCAAATAAGCTCTGAAGTACATAGACTTTGGGGCATTGGTTTTAATATTTTGCACTAATATTGTGTGTGTATACTAAACATTTGTTTTCTCTTTTATTATATTGTTTACAGAGTACTATGTTTATATACTCTGTTGTGCTGCTGCAAGTAAGACTTTTATTGTGCTGTCTGGGACATATGACGATAAAACACTCTTGATTCTTGATTTTTGTCATCCAGATATTTTGACTCAATTCAAATGATCGAACAGTCAGATCTGAATCAAAAGATGATTGTTTTGATGTCTAAATAAGTTATTTGAGATATAATGCCGGGTGATGTTTGGGCACAATACTTTAGTGCTAGGTTGTCAGAGAAACAGCGCTTCAGCTGAGACAATTAATCATTCCAATCTTTGTGTTCAAGTTAAAATTTCTATAATCTCACTTTGAAAAGAAGATATTATTCTCCTTACATCCTGAAGAAGATTCATGATCACAATAAGAACCAAAAGAACTGATTATTCTCGTCATTTTTGTTGCAGTGTTGCTGGCACAGAATAGATGTCCTATTTGGCAACACAATCTTTATCGAACTGTAACTTGTTATGTGAGCACTTTGACATCTTTCAGCAACACAATGCAGCATTAAAAATTGACTTTTCTCTTCTGTGTCTAGCCTAAAGTCTGGAATTGCAATTACCAGCTTTGTTACATTAACTTTTTTTAATGAAAAGATTTTAGATGTGAATGGATATGCATTCAATAGTCATTGGGTATCGGATTATATACCAAAGCAAAATCAAAAGTTCGGAGGGTAATTTTGGAAATAATCTTGCACACCCTGTGTTTCAACTGGGTTCAATTGCTGTAGATTGTTGGTAGAAAATTAAAGATTAATTGTTGATGTCTTAACATTAGTACTGTTAGCACTAAGCAGTGAGAGTGGTAGCAGACATAGGAGAGGGATTCTCATTCCGAAAGTAAATTTTGTTATCTGCCGGGAGGTCACAGATTCCAAAAGCAATAGTATTGTCATTTGTTTGCTGAATACAGTTGAGAACGGTATAGAGATTGATATAAAATGGTGAGATTCATTTAAGATGGTGCCTACTGGATACTGAACAATTTAAGGGCATAGGAAACAAAATACAGCCAAGGCACTTTTGGCCCTTGGATTATTTACTCTTTGTTTTTTTATTTGAGAGATGAGTGAAACCTGATGCAACAGTGTCCCTACCTGCTTGTAGATAGGAATGTTTCCGGAATGTATACATTCTGACATGCATAATTATTTATCTCAGTTTCCTCAAGGAGGAAGGTTTTAGCTTTTTGAGATCTTAATGATCAGCCTCAATCTATTGTTCTATATGCTCTACAGGTGGCACTGCCAATAAAAATCTACACCCTGGCCACTCTCTAATATCCATCAGGAAGAAGATGTAGGAACCTGAAAACTGTGACTACCAGGTTCTAGAATACCTTCTTCCTAACGATCATAGGGTTCATGGAAATTACATAACACTAACTTCAGAAATATGGACTGTATTCGGTTGCACGTTTTTTTTTTGTATTATTATTGTGGTTATTAATTCTTCTCTTCTTATTGAGTCCACACACAAGATTAGAAGTTGTTCAGCCAGAGTTGAACACACTTCTCGACATCTGCATACAATGTTGTCTTTCTTGCGCTTCTTGTGCATCTTGTGTGTGCTAGTGGAAAGATTGGTGAAAACAGGGCCATGACGTGAACGCTCTTTCCTTGGTCCCGGTTATTAATTTATTGAATTAAATAAAATATTATATTGTCTGTGTATTGCATATACGGGCTGCAAGTAAGAATTTAATTGTTCGGTTGTCGATTCAACAACAGACAGCCAATCATGTAATCTCTGGGTGCCCGCTCTACCACCCAATAAATGGAGCTCAGGGCATGGCAGACATTGGCGCTGAGACAACAACCTGGCTGCTCAACACCCGGCTTGAGATCTAACTATTCCTTTGGTTTATGTTTCATTCGCAAGAAGAAGATTCATACGAGAATTAAACACTCTTGACTCTTGGTTTTTAACTCTTGAGGTACATTCCTGTCTGTTTCTATGTTTTACCACATTTGTAAATTTATATCTTAGTCATAAATGACCTTTATGGTAAATGACCAGCTGATAAAAACATCAGTTCAATGTTGATAATGCAATGATTGTGGAAGCCACATGAGGAATGATAAAAGGAAATGTTAAGTGAAACAATGACAGAAGTAGAGAAATAGATTTAAGTTGCAATGGATAAATCCATGAAACTGTCAACAGACAACAGACAACAGGGTTAAAAAAAAAATCAACTAAGATAATGGATGTTTGTGGATGGGCTAGCCTTCAGAGATGACCTTCAAATAGAACTCATCAGTCAGCCAGTTAGGATATTTTCCTGACAAGGACATCGACATTCATATATGCCAGCAAAAACGTTGTCCAGCCTCCCAAATGGAGTCTAATTATTTTTAAAAATAGGAAAAGTGGCGGAAATGTTTTTAAAATACCGTGTTCTTTGAAAATACAGGCAACACAGTCAAAGAATATATAATCTCCAAGTATAAATATTACTTTAGTAGCAATATTAAACATTATGTGTCATGATAAAACATCGATATTGCAATAGCACAATGTATTTAACTTGCTGTAAAATTGGTTGGATGAGTGCATTTTAATATTTAAAAGAAAGGAAATCTTATTAGAATATTTGGTAACCTAAAAAATTGACTTGGCAGTAGTGGCAATTTTTGTATTATAACCGAGTATAGGTTGAAAAACCAAACTTCAATAAAGAAACAATGTTGCTTTGAGAATGATAAAGGAACCATCAGAAACTAGGCATTTATTTAACTGAATCCCAAGTGCATTCAGGTATTTCCATATCAATTTTCAACTGTCGGCTGTAGTACTCTAAACGTTAAAGGTATTGTTATTACATGAGAAAGAACAAACATCACATTGAAATATGTATTTCAAATATCCACAAAATTTAAAAAATCCATAAAAAGGTACATTCAGAAAGGCATTTGCGGCAGGTTAATTATTTTGAAATTAACAGTGTTCTGTGGGATTGATGTGAAAAATAATGGGTAAATATGGACAATACAGAAAACTAATATAAAACATGATATAAAACATGGATTTATTTTAACTGCATTGAATAAAATACGGGAATAGATTGTGTCAATTGAAGCTTGGCTGGGGACTTTAAAATGCAAATGTGTTACAGTCCGGAAAATATGTTACACATGGGATGAAAATGTAAAATCATTAGCGAGTTGAAAAATAAAATCTGCTTCAATGTAGTTTCTTCAATGTTAGAATATCCTAAGAGAATTGTGCATACAAGGAGAGCTGAGGATTTTAATATTATTTAACCTCGTAATATTGAACATCTTAATATGTTTCTAAAACAGCATAAACTTTTGCATCTAACTAGATGTGAGTTCTGAGACCTGCCAATATTCAGGTGTGGCATGAAAATGCATTTATTTTCTCAAACTGCTGTCTTTTCCTACTCCTGTTATTTATGAGCTAAAAAAATTAATTCTGGCAGTCACAAGGGCTGATGCAACTAATTTCTGTGCTTATAGTTAAAGTTTATCTTGCACAAAGAATCTGATTCTTTGACAAATATCTCAGGAGAAGCATAGGAGGAAATCAAAGCAGCCTGCCATAGCAACACCAGGCACCAGGCAACTGGGAATTGTTAATTCCCCATTCTTCAATCAAAAAATAGACTGGAGATAAATCTGTTGCAGACATTGACGCTATTTTTTCTCAGCAGTTCCATTACATCGAGCAGATATTAATTTGTTTCCATGTCATAATTATATTTTCTGTATTCATCTGAAACCATTCTTGCTTGTCCTGCATATTATTTTCTAATTGTGTTCACCCACATCAAGTAAATCAGTGGAGAGAGTTGTAGTGTTTCTGTGTTTTTCTCATCTTTAATCCATTGGCACAGTTTGAAGCCAATTCTTTAACGTTTTATTGAGTAAGTTGGGACGAGGCAGTGTAACATCATGGTTCCCCTGTTTACAGTTATTTCTCACACACTTTGGTGCTGCAGATAAAATAGTGATCAACATGCTTATCCCAATCCATTCTTACTGGGGCTAGACAGACAAACTAACCAACATTCAGTAGAGAGCTAGAAAGACCAATTGCAATGTTTTGAATCATTCCCTTGAACCCATGCAAACATAATCAGGACAATTCGTGGATGGTTGCAACTATGGGATAGCTACAGTTTGTGACTCTTTACTGGGTGTTGTTTGGTGCATATTGAAGGACGTAGTTGGACTGACAATCTGAGGGAGGGCATCATAAAACTTAGGCAGGATGGCTATAAATCCCCTTGTACCTGCGAGGCCATATGATCAGATCATGGCTGATCTGACCCTTGGCTTCAACACTATTTTCCTTTTTTTAATCACAGGAGCAATTGATTCCCTGAAGTCAATCTATTTTAGCTTTGCAGAATTGGCATCCACTGGACTCTCAGGTTAAAGGTTCACGACCCTCTGAGGGAAAGCATTTCTCATCATCATCTTTAGTGGCTGAGCCTATCCTGACCTTGCTTGGTTGTCCTATATAATTTTGCACTTTAAATGAAAGAACAAGAGAGGAGAACAAAATGAATAATTTATCTTTGCTGCTGTTTTGTTATTCATCTCTTGATCCTATAGCTTCTTGTCAGAAAGTTTCCTTGCAACGTAAAGGGCCTGTCCCACTTACGCGATTTTTTGGCGACTTGCCAGCACCGAAAGTCAGCAGCAGGTCTCCGAAAATGTTCAACATGTTGAAAGTCTAGCGGTGACCAGAAAATGCTCAGGGAGTGACGCCTGTATGGTCGTGAGTAGTCACGCAAAGAGTCGTACCTTTTTCTGGATTTTCAACATGTTGAAAGGTTTCGCCGACCTGCTGCGACTATGACAGGTAAATCACGTAAGTGGGACAGGCCCTTTAATGTAATTAAGTCGCAGAGTAATGTAGCATTAAATAGTAAATGTCTAGATTTTGGAATTTTTCCTTGAAGCAGGTGAATAAATTGCTGCAGCACAATGTTAACAGGCTGATGGAGAAACGGGATTTGCTTTGTGTAAATGGCAGTGCTATGTTTAATTTTGCATTCTGTCATCTATTTCTGATTGAAATTGGAAGGCATTGTAATCATATAGCACTAAAATCCTTCATTGTGATCAGCACTAAACTGTAATAGTAAAAAACTGTAAAAAGGCAAGTTATGGAAGACAGCAAAAGATACATCTAGATATTCCAAGATTGCATAAGCACATGGTTCAGCATTTTCTGTATTACCTGAAAACTTTCACAAAATCTACAATACCACTAAATGGAATGAAGTCTGATCAGTTAGCCGGACAAATAGCTGGCTGCTTCCCTCTCTTGTGTTATCTATTTTATTAAAATGTTGGATAAATTATTACAACACCGTGAATGACTTGCTTTTACCTCCAGACATGATGGAGGCAATGTCATTGACAAAGTATTTTCTGCACGTATGCCAAGATCCAGCAAGGCATGTGAGAAAGAAATGTAAAACTTTTTTTTTTTCATATCATGTTATTCTTTCACAATCTTGATTTATAGTGGTATAAAAAATGCAAACAAACCAGTCTTTGGTAAAAAAAAAAACCGGTGAACATTATTTTCAGTGTTAAATCTGCACCATTCCAGAGCTCTGTTCAATTTATGTTTTTTTTTCACTTCATTTGGATTATCAATAATTCATCTTTATATTTGGTCTTTGAATGTGGGCATTGCTGAGGCAAGAATTTACATTCCATTTCAAATTGTTCCTTATACTTAATAGATAGTCAGCTATTATAAAAGGCTTATGGAGTTTCATCAAGGCTAAGTTGAATAAGGATGACATATTTTCTTCGCAGCAGGACATGAACAAACCAGATGGATTTTTGCAAAGATCCGGTAGTTTTACAGCTATCATTAGATTTTATCTTAATTACTTGAATTTAGCTTCTGCAGCTGCTATGGTGGGATACTAGATCAATGTTCCACACCCCTGCAGTGTCTCTATGTTACCATGCCCCTAATGTTACCTGACGGTCAGATTTCCTTTCCATTTTTTAAATTATTGATATCCACATTCTGATCCCATTCCTGAGCATTTGCTGCTCTCATCCTTGTGAATTTTCTCTCCATATTTTATACATTTTGAAACAACGCTATGTCGGACTGAATGGAGACGGAGTGAGTAATTTATTAATCAAGGCTGATGAATCCATTGCTGTAAGTAATTGAGATTGTATGGTGCTAATCTCCACTCCACACCTTGAAGGACAAGTTTTGTTGGATTGTATACATCCTTGCAGACACCTTCCTGGCAACATCCTGCAGAGGTGGCCAGCTGTCATCTTGGCCATAAGGTCATAAAGAATAGGAATAGAATTAGGCCTTTCAGCCCATCATGTCTACGCCATTCAATGATGACTGATCTGTCTCTCCCTCCTAACTCCTTTCTCCCGCCTTCTCCCCATAACCTCTGACACCTGTACTAATCAAGAATCTCTCTCAGCTTAAAAAACATCTACTGACTTGGCCTCCACAGGCTTCTGCGGCAAATAATTCCACAGATTCATCACCCTATGACCAAATACATTTCTCCTCATCTCCTTCCTAAAAGAACATCCTTTCATTCTGAGGCTAGTCCCAGACTCTCCCACCAGTGGTAACAGTTGCTTCCATGTTTCTCATGTCTCCCATGCTCGGCGGCTCCCAAGTATAAAGAATCTGCCTCCAGAAGCTACTGTTCTTCACTGCCTCTCCAGGTTCCTGATACCTCCTGGGAGCATTCTCACGATCCCTCACATCTTTGTAGCCTGCAACAATTTGGTAGGAATACTGACCTGGAAGTGAAAGGGCATTGCTTACATTGTGATATGTCCCATAAAGCTATAGGTGCACAAGTTATACCATATGTGTTATGTACTGGGATTTTCAAGTACTTGCAGAAAATCATTAGTTAACACCACACAGATCAGACAATATTAATTTCACAGCAAACCTGACATTGCTCTTCTTTGAACACTGCATTTAAAATTCTTTCTCTTTATGTCATATCCAGTGTAGTTTCTCTTTGTGATTTTAACACTAAAAGAATGGCGTGTAACACTTTCTGGGTCCATCAAGTTGTAGTCTTGAGGCCAAATCCTCCATTCCCACGCTCTTACAATATAAATGTCTAGAAATTGATTTTACTCTTATTTGGTTTGAGAATCAGAATCTTATCAGAATGCGTATTGCCTTTAATGCGTTTATATTTCAAAATGAACTGCAGATATATTTTAAAGTTTCAAACAAGTTAGTATTTTCTTATGAGTACATGATCGTAGCTTTTGACATTTTTTTAATAATGATTTGTAATAAATGTTCCAAAAGAACACTGGTTATGGTATTTAAGAAAACTGTATCAAGTCAATGTATAAAAGAAGTGTTTTCAAATGTTAATCTGTGAACATGTTCTTAAGAAGTGTCTTGACCTGAAATGTCACCCATTCATTCTCTCAAGAGATGCTGCCCGTCCCGTTGAGTTACTCCAGCATTTTGTGTCTATCATTCGGTTTAAACCAGCATCTGCAGTTCCTTTCTAAACATGTGAGGCTGCATGTGGTGATATTCTCAGACTGGAGATTTTGATGCAAGACTTGGACAGGTTTGTAGGTTAATTGGCTATGGTAAAGTTGTTAAAAATGGTCCCTAATGTGTGGAATGATGCTAGTTTGTGGGGTTATCACTGGTCAGTGTAGACTCAGTGGGCCAAGGTGCTTGTTTCCGCGCTGCATCTCTAAATGTTTAATAAAAGTAAACATACCTGGTCTTTCCACATATCTTCTTGGCTGTAGCCACAATGCAATTCATTTTTAGGAAGTGCAGAACTGCTTTAAGTTCTGCAAGCCAGCTGTAAATGATGTGAGACAGCTATTAATGTAGACATTCTACTGAGGAGATAAGCCAATGAATGTTGTCTTAATTGCTAGTTATATCCAATAATCCTTGTACAGAACAGCTGCAGAATATTGTTGTGCTACCCTCACAGGTACCCCTCCTAAAATTAAAAAACATATTCCAGAACATATTTTGTATGTAATGATAGTGACCAAATGCTAGAAATGGAATGTTAGATAAAGAAATGAACTATACAAAATTCCAAGAATTGCAACAGGAAATATGCCTTGTGCTAAATAACAACATTTAAAATAATGCAATAAGAAACTTCATACTTTTGGCAATAATATAATGTATATTAAAATCAAACTTGCACAAGTGGGCAGGGAACAGTATTTTTTTTTCAAAATGGATTTAATTTTCTTTTTGCAACAGGCAACGATCTATAGATGTAAAAGTGTGTGGGTAGAGTATCTAGTGCCCAGAATAAATTAAAGGAACTAAGACAATTTGAAAATAAAGAAAAAATATATAAAGAAGAACTGGGCTGCATATATCATGTTGCTAGAGAAAATATCTGTATTAGTTAAGGAATTTGATGAGGTTGAAACCCCTCTACTGCCAGATACCCCTCTATCTGAATCAAAAGCCTATTTCAATCAATTTTTATGCCTTAACCTGATGCAACTTGTAAGCAAATCTTGAATAGCAAGATTACATAATCATCAGCAGAATAAATCTCTCCAGTAAACATATTGCACTAGTTATATATTTATTCAAGAAGTATAAAATGGTGGAACTACTCAAAAGAACCTCAGTACCCGAGGAGAAGGCTACAGTTTTATATGGACCATTAAAAAAAAAAAAAATCAGTATCCATCTTGTTCATATTTTGCAATAGATAAACTATAAACCTGTGATTTATATCCAAAACATGCCTCAAAGCTGCAAATTGATATTGGTCCTGATTCAAGGTCTCGACAAGGAATGTTGACCCTTTCTTTAGCTCCACAGATGCTGCTCGACCTGCCCAGCTCCTCCAGCAGTTTTTCTTTATTTTCACTCCAGACTCCAACATCGGGAATCTCTGTGCCTCCAAATGAAAATTCGCATTCCATCACCAAGACTATTTTAACCCTCTATTAACTTTGGTTCAATAACCAAACACTTTTGGCTAAGTACCATTTTTATAATAAATTGCATGAAATTGTATGAATACGTTGTATGGAAAGAAATCCCACTGCTTATTAAATTCTAACTTAATGCAATGCACTTTATTTTACTTATATATTCAAGAGTAGAAGCAATCCCTTGTTATTGAATTTGGTATGAGAATACCCTGACTGTACCTTTGTGTCAGAAGAAATGAGATGGGGATAAAGGAAATGCACAGAACATGGGATGTTCTGTATATTTCCTTTATGCCCACCTCATTTCTTCCGACACAAAGAAATCTTTTCCATATGTGTAAATTCTCAATGGAGAGATAATTTTCCTCAGGCTAGCAGTAATTCTGCAGGTGGGTGGAAACTGGCACACTTGGAGAAAACCCATAGACCTGTAGATGGTAGACCCATTGTCAGGATTGAACCCAGGTCTCTGGTGCTGTAAGGCAACAACTCTACCGCTATGCCACTTTGCCACCCTAAATGAATCTGATTAGCGTCCATGCAAATACTTGATTTGAGTCATAAAATCATTTCAGTGTAAAAGGAGTCAATTTGACTCATAGAGTTTGTACTTGAGCCCTCCCTCGATAGATCAATCTAATCATTTTCATTCCTCTGCTCTCTCTACATGCTCCAGCAAATTGGATTTGTTCAAATGACTCTGAAAGTGCTGATTGACTTTGTGTGCAGGAATCATAGAAACAGTGAGTTTTGCTTTAAAAGAAATCCCTCTGGATTTCATCAAGGGGAAAAAACAAACACGAGATATTGACTATCTGAAATGTAAAAACAATACAGGAACCACTCAACGGATGAGGCACCATCTGTGGAGTGAGACAGACAGAGTTAACGTTTCTGGTTGGTGAACTATCATTGGAAGTGAGCAATCAAATGTGGTAATCAAGTATGTTCTACATTGCAAAGAAAGGGAAGGAATTGAAGGACTGAAACAAATGGTCCTCTCCACAACAGCATTTAAAGATGCATACCTACTGTGGAGGGGAATGGCCCCAGGGGATTCCTGCCCTATCTGCCTTCTCCCTTTCCTGGTGATCATCCATCAACTTCCCGCCTGTACCGTAGGCATGAACATCTCCTCCTTATCTTTGTCCTCCCTGTTTCCATAATCTGTAATCTGTGAGTGCAGCACTTCTACAGTTCTGCTACTTGATCAACCTTCAATTGAATTGTTCACAGTTAGTTGCCTAGGCACTGAACTCTGCCTAAAAATTTTTTAATCCTCCTCCTTTCTCTCCTCATCCAAGATGCTCTTTAAAATAATTATCTTTGACTAAGCTTTTGACCATGTGTCATAGTAACCTATATCGGTTTGTTTAAAAATGTCAGTGATAATGCTCCTGGTATTTCAATGCTATTATGGATGGTTTATTACTTTACTTTGTTGCAATTGTTGTTACAACAGTGGTAAAATTATTAGACAAAATGGATGGAACTGACAAAGATTTGAGTATGAAAAGTTTCAGAGTTTAATTAAGGACACTGCATCAGTCCATTTGATACCCACCACTTTATTAGATGGTAATTAATCTGCATTTATTTTTTATTTATTTATCTTTGGACATTTTTGCTGAAAGGCTTCTAATAAATCCTTCTTTTCACAAATATTGAACATTTCAATCAATTGTCATTTGATAGAGAAGGTTTTAACATTTCATTACCATTTGTGTGAAGAAGAACTCCCTTGGTTCACTCTCCAGTGGACCAGTTCCAGTTTTATGATACACCTTTTGCTCTGACTCACGCAAACCATGCAATTAGTTTACTGCCATCTATTCTATATAACATTTTGAAGACATCTATGTGACCTTCCTATAACCTTCTGAATTCAAAATGGAATTTGTATTGCATGCTCAGGATAGAGGTCTATTGCCTTGCCTTCATAATTTATACTTTAAGCAGCAAAACTATTCCGCTGAATCTCTGTAATTTATCACTCCATGGGCAATATATTATTCCCACAGTGCACACATCAGAGTAGGACATGGTACTCTGGACTGACCAGCGATGAATGCAACAGAAACGGTGGCACAGTGGTGCAGCGGTAGAGTTGCTGCCTTGCAGCACCAGATACCTGGGTTCGATCCTGACTATGGGTACTTGTCTGTATGGAGCTTGTATATTCTCCCGTGACCACGTGGGTTTTCTCCAGGATCTCTAGTTTCCTCCCACACGCCAATGACATACAGGTTGGTAGGTCAATTGGCTTGGTATAATTGTAAATTGTTCTTGGTGTGTGTAGGATAGCGGGGATCGCTGGTTGGCGTGGACTCAGTGGGCCGAAGGGCCTGGTTCCATGCTGTCTCTCTAAATTGAACTAAACTAAACTAAGAAGGTTCTTCATTCCCTCTAATTCTCTTCCCCTGAAATATCTTCAAGTGAATAACTACCTGTACATACTTAGACAGATGTACAATTTACAAAATCATCCCTAAGGTTTATTTTCTTGCTGAGTCTATTCCAATACTTCCCCACTTTGTTTAGGTATTCAGGAATATTGTGAAGACATTGCTGTAATATCTCAGGTGAGATGTCATTGGGTAAATAAATATGTCTTCTCTTCCTTATAATCTATTTAACAATATTGCTGAAAAATAAAATTATGCATTTAGTTGGAAAGTTGAGAAAGCATCTAACAACTTGTATACTTACCAATTTTCCATTAGTACATTATTTGCAATTGCTTTCGAGTGGAACACATGAGTATTCATTTTAATACAGTATAATCAGCTATCTTGCGTTGAGGAAATGAATTAATGCTAAAACACATAAACAAGCCTCTGGGCCAGAAATTCTATTCCATTGTGCTGTTTATTTCATTGTTATATAATTAAGAACCACCCATACTGGAGTAAAATATGATGCAGACAATTTTTGGATTATTTCCCACCAACCAGTTGTAATGAAACACAGTAAACCCTTGTTTTAACGGAACTCTTGAAAACAGATTTCAGTTATAACTATTTGGCCCAATGCAATTGGATCGTTGAGTTATTCGTTGGCAGAATCAGCAGAAATGAGGGGGGCTGCAGAAAGTGGCGGTCATTGCCTCAGCCATCCATTGTATTGACCTACCTATCATCGAAGGGATCTGCAGATAAATGCAGCAAATATCATCAAAGATGCACGATACTATGGCCACACTCATTATCTCATTGCTCTCATCGGGAAGAAGAGACAGGAGCCTGAGAACAGTGACCTCCAGTTTCAAGAACAGCTTCTTCCCTGAAACCCTCAGGATCTTGAACCACACTGAACAACCTTAATCACAATCCTACCTCAGCAATGATCTTCTATGGTCTTTGCTGTGGTTTCATTACATACTTCAATTTGCACTATTGTGATCTGGTTATCTAGTATTACTGAAAGTTTATTGTTTCATTGATTATTGCATGCATATTTCTTGCGTTACTGGGTTAAAAGGCTGTTAAATTGCACCAACTAAGAATTTTATCATTCCCTTCCCAGTGCATATGACAATTAAACAAAATCTTTCTTGAGATTAAAGCAATGGACCCTGTGCATTGGATCTTTCTTGTGAGTTCCATTTGGCTTTCCAAGTTTCATCAGGATTGAAATTGTCTTACTGAGATTGAGAATGTGCATGACGTCAAATGCTGCAACAGGAGACATTGGTGAGCTCTTGATGGATGTGAAAGTGATTATTTTCCTCAATGTGTTGCATTTTGCAGGGTGGAGATTTGAAGGCACACAATGAAGATAGATGAGCAATGTCTACCGCTCATACAGCCTGGTTCCTTGATGAAACTGAATGTTCAGTTTCAGGGGAGATGCTGCGAGACCTGGGTGTCACGATACACCAGTCATTGAAAGTAGGCATGCAGGTGCAGCAGGCAGTGAAAAAAGCGAATGGTATGTCAGCTTTCATAGCAAAAGGATTTGAGTATAGGAGCAGGGAGGTTCTACTTCAGTTGTACAGGGTCTTGGTGAGACCACACCTGGAGTATTGCGTACAGTTTTGGTCTCCAAATCTGAGGAAGGACATTATTGCCATAGAGGGAGTGCAGAGAAGGTTCACCATAATGATTCCTGGGATGTCAGGACTGTCTTATGAAGAAAGACTGGATAGACTCTCTAGAATTTAGGAGAGTGCGAGGGGATCTTATAGAAACTTACAAAATTCTTAAGGGGCTGGACAGGCTAGATGCAGGAAAATTGTTCCCGATGTTGGGGAAGTCCAGGACAAGGGGTCACAGCTTAAGGATAAGGGGGAAATCCTTTAAGACCGAGATGAGAAAGACTTTTTTCACACAGAGTGGTGAGTCTCTGGAATTATCTGCCACAGAGGGTAGTTGAGGCCAGTTCATTGGCTATATTTAAGAGGGAGTTAGATGTGGCCCTTGTGGCTAAGGGGATCAGAGGGTATGGAGAGAAGGCAGGTACGGGATACTGAGTTGGATGATCAACCATGATCATATTGAATGGCGGTGCAGGCTCGAAGTGCCGAACGGCCTACTCCTGCACCTAATTTCTATGTTTCTATGTTTCTTTTAATACACCATATTATAACGCAAGATGGTTGTAATGGCATCTGACTTATCATATTCTTCATATTCAGTCACTGAATATGAGTGGGACATTGCTAATCCATCATTGATACTGTTGATCACAAGCTGTCTGGTTTCCAGTTGGGTTAGCCCTTTACTTTATATTTTTGTCTACCTCCTTTAAAGGTTAGTTTATGCTCTATGTATTGGAGATCAACTGAGTAGGGGTTAGGTCTCAATGTTGCTACAGAAGATGGTTCTCGAGATTGTACTGGTGTTTCTAGAAAGAAGATGAAAACACATGACTAACGTTTTGGGGGGATTTGACCTGAACCTCCAATTTCCAGCTATAATTCCCAGATGACTGAGGAGATTGAATTTCACATTACTCCATCTACCTTTGTTGCTCATTTTGTGATTTAAAATGTCTCTCCTTCTAAGGCTGTACTGTAGTTTCAGGCACATGCCATGAGTAATTACTCAGGGTAGGCAGTCATTCGGCTTTAAAAAAAATCATAAACAGCACATGCGCAGATTGTTTTCCTCTCTGTAAAAATAAAGAATAAAAATAAATAAAGTAACAATTCAATTTGCCCAAGGCTTCCAAATCTCCTTCATTCTGAATTACTGAATGGGTGGGAGATGGAGGGTCATGGCAGGTGGAGAGATGGTGGGAAAAACGGGAACACAAGTTGAATCAGTTGTGATCTTATTGAATGACTATACTAGTTCAAGTGACCAATTGGGGGGAGAGTTCCTTTCACAGCGTGTGGTGAGTCTGGCCAGGGGTAAAGTTGTGGGGCGTGCAGGAGCGTTGAGAAGGAGGGGGTAGGGGATCATGCCAGCAACTCACTCGCGTACCGCAGCCGCGGCACTCCAGGCGCGGAGCCACAGCATCGTGGTCGGGGAGGGATGCATCTTGGGTAGCTGCGAGTGGCTTGGGTGGGTGCTCTTCGTCTGAACAGTGAGGGGACCAGTCAAGAGCAAAGATCATAGAGCGGAGCGGGTCAGCGGGCAATGGAAAACAGGACAGCGGGCAGTGGACACTCCTGTGTCAGAGCGAACAAGGAACCAATTGAGGTTACTCGCACTGGCACATAGAGTAAGCTCCACCACCCGCTGTCCTATTATCCATCGCCCGTTGACCTGCTCTTGAGCTGGGTGCTGTGGCATGATCCCTGACCCCTCCTTCTCAATGCTCCTGCCCTCCCGCAACTTTACCGCTGGCCAGACTCCCCACATGCCGTGAAAGGAATTCTCACACCCCACTCCCCCCACCTCCCCCCCCCCCCAGCGGCGCTGTGGTTTTACAGTGGCTTCCCACTTTACAGCCGCTTGCGCTGCGCATGCGCAGTACACAGTCCATGCTGCAAAGGCAGAATTTCAACTGCCTTCAGCTCTGCTTAAAATTGACAGCTTCAAGCAGCGTCGACAGCACGTGGGCTGCACACACTTTCCCGTATTACATGTACTGCACATGAAAGGCACGGAGAATTATAACCATATAACCATATAACAATTACAGCACGGAAACAGGCCCTCTCGGCCCTTCCAGTCCGTGCCGACCATTTGTTTTCCCCTAGTCCCATCTACCTGCACTCAGACCATACCCCTCCATTCCCTTCACGTCCATATACCTATCCACTTTACTCTTAAATGTTAAAATCGATCCTGCCTCCACCACTTCTGCTGGAAGCTGATTCCACACAGCCACCACCCTCTGAGTAAAGAAGTTCCCCCTCACGTTACCCCTAAACTTCTGTCCCTTAATTCTCATGTCATGCCCTCTTGTTTGAATCTTCCCTACCCTCAATGGGAAAAACGTATCCACGTCAACTTTGTCTATCCCTTTCATCATTTTAAAGACCTCAATCAAGTCCCCCCTTAACCTTCTGCGCTCCAAAGAATAAAGACCTAACGTTCAACCTTTCTCTGTAACATAGTTGCTGGAACCCTGGCAACATTCTAGTAAATCTCCTCTGTACTCTCTCTATTTTGTTGACATCCTTCCTATAACTAGGCGACCAAAATTGTACACCATACTCCAGAATTGGTCTTACCAATGCCTTGTACAATTTTAACATTACTTCCCTACGCCTATATTCAATGCTCTGATTTATAAAGGCCAGCACACCAAAGGCTTTCTTTACCACCCTATCTACATGCGATTCCACCTTCAGGGAACTTAGGTAGGCATAAGACCGATCTCTTAGGTAGGCATAATTCTCCCGTGCCTTTACTATTTATATTTAATAATTATCATTTTATAATTTTAGTCAGGGTAGGCAGTGCTTGCCCACACTGACGGCACATGCCTTTGTAGTTTGTATATACTGTAAATGGAAATGTTGTACATAATGCATTTTTACTTTACATAAATGGAAAATGTTGTCAAGAATTAATGGAAAATGATGGGAAAGATGTTTAAACAGTATAGCATGTGGAGACATCACCGTGAATTTTTTTTTGTGCTTAAAAATATTATTTTGCTGATTACAGCAAGCTTTTTAACTTCCCTACCCCTGTTCCACACAATGTTACAGCCTGGGGAAGAGAGGACTGGGGAACAGGGTGGTGAGACTGGTATCAGTGAGGGAGCAGGAATCTGGGAAAGATCAGTTTGTGATCAGCTGAAGTGAGAAAGGTTGATGGATTTTGAGATGTAATGGTGGTAATGCATAGGGTCAGTATTGTGAAGTGTGGATGTGGTGCCTGAGAAAGAGCAATAGTGTGACACAGAGGCGCAGTGGTAGAGTTGCTGCCTTACAGCTCCAGAGACCCGGGTTCGATCCTAATTATGGTTGCTGTCTGTACAGAGTTTGTACGTTCTTCCCGTGACCGCGGTTTCCTCCCACATTCTAAAGACATACAGATTTATAGGTTAATTGGCTTTGGTAAGAATTATTCCTAGTGTGTAGGATTGCGCTAGTGCATGGGGATCGCTGCTTGGAGCGGACTTGGTGGGCCGAACTCTAAACTAAACTAAACTAAACTAAACTCCTCTCTTTGGGAATGACCCAACCACTGATGCAGACCTTACATTTGTTGAGCTTCTGCATGTGTGGCCACTGGTGTCCACAGGCCATTCACACATGGACAAATTCACAAAAGAAATGCCAAGATGCAAACTGTTTTCAATCGGTTGCAATGCCTGGCCTAGGCACCTCTGTGCATTGGAGCGGCAGACATGGAAGACCCAGAAGCAAAGTCATCATTCTCAAGTTCAATGTGCAATAAGTTGTCCAGTGAAATAATTTTTTCATATGTAAACATTGCATATGTAAACATCGTAAAAAGCAATAGAATTTCTGATGGAGAATAAGAAAAGACAGGTATGTGTCGGATCGTGCTTCTAAAGTTCTTTAAAAATTCAATTCTTTAGAAAAGTTGATACTGTATGTGCATCGTTAGTTGACATTCTCATTCATTGTTGGGAATTATGCAGATTTCCTCCAGGAGTCACTATTACCCAGAACAAAGCACGCGATTAATTTTGTTGTTAAACATCATCTTGCTTTCTGATTAATTAAACATGAATTTAGCCAATATTGCAAAAGGCTTTGAGAAGTACATCCTTGTTTTGAAGGGAGATAAGCTGATGAATTCTAATGATCTAATGTGTTACATCAAATAGAATTTCAAACGTCTTGGGTGAAATCCTGAGTAAAAATGGCTTCATGCTATTCAGAGCATGATAAGCATTACAAGTGAAAATATTTTAAAGGTTGGAGATCTGCACAAGGTTGTGTCAGTATACAGTAAAACAACATGTATCAAATGCATTATAGCTCAATGCCTGTTATTAAGTAAATAAAAGGGGTCTCCCCTATTTAAGTACCAGAAATCAAAATTCAATTTTCCCTTTTGTTTAAATAGCTGAACACGACATTACTATGTTCAATATAATTTAATGTTCAAAGGAAGCTTTTAATTTTCCACAGCATATTCTGTGATTTTTTTTATTATTTGAAAAAAATCTTCAACACTGGGGAAAATAATGCTTCCTTTGCCACCTAAAATCAGATTGAAGTGCGACCAGACACAGTGTGGCTATACTTAATGTTATGTACACAGTACCAGTGCAAAGAAAAACAGCTTTGCAATGAACCGATAGGGAGATTACAGCTGGATGCAAAATCATCAGGATTGTGATGTCTTTACAAAAGCATTAAAGCATTATGTATATCCAAGGAGGTAGTGGTTTATTTGCAAGGCTATAGACGAAAACTATATATGTTACTACATGTTGAGATTGTATATTGTTGGTGCAACATGCCTCTGCTAATATTATATTGCTGCAAAACATGCACACCACCATGATACTTCTGCCCTATAATAACGCAATGTGAACACACGTACACAGACGGTTCTTCCAGGCTTTAAGAGTACAAGGGCCAGGGACATCAGAGATGGGAAAATAAAGAAACATGGTGATATGTGGAAAAGAGGATTATTTTACTGTAACCCACTCAACTTCACCAATGCAAGCCTTATTTTACTCTCCATAGTTCATTCAATATATACAATTGTGGCCGAGGGTGTTTGGGTGAATGAGATAATGCGGTTCTGTGCCAAAAAATAAGTCATGCCTCATTTTCTAGGCGGTGAAATTCCCATTTGTTCTACAGGTTTGTGAACAAATGGCTATAAGCTTCCAGTAGCTAATTCACAGAAAATGAGGAACATTATTAACAATCAATTGCAAATTCTGTTCTTGTTTAGGACACTAATTGCTAAATTTGCAATTGAAATGCATCTCCCACTGCATAATCATTGAATGTTATGACGTTTTGGAGGCTTTTAAGGTTGGAGAAGGATTTAGAGATAAGGGGGTATGAGATCAACAATGGATTTTAAAACAAGATGGAGAATTAAAAAATTGAACTATTGTTTAACTGAACGTTAAATGCAAGTGACATTCTTGTTAGGATGCTGGATAACAAAGTTTTGAACATTTTTCCTCCTTCAAGGCCGTATTTTGTCATTTCCTGATTTGGTTTTGTGTATAATGTACATTTTAAAAATAAAGGTTTGTACCCCACATTGAGGTAAGGTTGAATATTTACTTTAATTGAAATAACATTGACGGGAATTCAAAACTTGCTTAAAAAGTATGAGCACACAAGAAAAAAAACATAGTGATATGAGCTAATTTATTAAATTTGAATATGGATTGACATTTGAAAATACATGATATCATACGTGGGTGAGTGAGAGATTTTGCTTCCTAATTAGATGTTCCCTGCAATTATGGTGTAACTTAAAGGAGCGACCATATACAACATATTAGAAACTCTAAATGTATATGTACCCCAAAATAAAGGAATAATGCAAAATTAAATAATAATTTTATCAATCCTGATAAAAGTAGTTGTATTTCACCCTAGGTTTTTCCTTCGTAAGAACAAAGAGTGATAGAAGATGTAAGTGGTTCTGTTTTGTACAAGTAGACTAGATTACTCGTTCTGCATCCTATTAGTTATGGTTTGCAGACTTTAGGGTTTTATTCCTACTGCTTTTAAGATAACCAGAAGAACATTGTACCAAATGGTAGCATATCAGGCTTGAAAATGCACATAAAACATGCAGTAGTCAATTACAGTAGCCTTTGCAGAAAAAAAGGAGCAACAATCATATTGTGGTAGTCATTACTGACATAAAGCTAATGTATTTAGATTATATAAAAAGGAAAGCTGTACTTAGGCAGACTCTATGCAAAATAAATGGTGGTATAATCAATGGACTGGGAGGTTTGCCAACCCAAGGCTAATTGAAGTAAACAAAGACTTTAATTTGCATCTGAGTACATAGTCCACAGCAGATGTACGTACCGTGTCTTTTATTCGAACATGGGTTTTCCTTTTTAATGCAACATCTGTTGTGATGAGTAACAGTGCCTCAGTCTATGTGAATGATTCTGTATTTTCCTTTCATTTAAGTGGTATGAAACCTAATAAAAGGGAACATTAAAGCTCATAAAGTATGTTTATAGATTCATTTATTTTTTGAGTTTGGGATTATTAGGCCGTTATTTTTTCACGATGAAAACTCAAAAAGCAAATTTCTTCTGCAAGAAGACAGCATGGAGAAATTATGCAATGATGAATGATTTCATTTATATAGAAACACAGGAGACAGCAGTCACTGAAATCTTGAGCAAAAAAACAAAGTGCTGGAGGAACTCAACAGGCCACGCAGCATCTGTGGAGGGAATGGAGAGATGATGTTTCCACCTCTATTGCCCATTCTCCCCCCTACTATGATCAGTCTGAAGAAGGATCTCAACCTGAAATGCTGTCTATCCATTCCCTCCACTATGCTACCCAACTCACTGAGTTATTCTGGCAGTTCATGTTAGGGCCAAGATGTAAGCATTAAACATGGACAGATGACATTTCAGGCCAGGATCCTCCTTCAGACTTCTTAAATTCTTCTTTCATTTCTCCGTAAATTCTTACATGTACCATCTCTTCAAATCAATTTTCTACAATGAACGGTTACTGTTCATTGTGAAACTGTTCTTAGTCATGTGGTCATATAAAGTAATAAAGTCAAAAATATATTTTTGCAATGTACATAATTCTGACGGACTGGAACCAGGGAGGATGTTTTTCCAATCTGTGGAGTCTGGAATGAAGGGGCATAGAGTCCATGGAAACATAGTTAGGACTGAAATGAAGAGAAATCTCTTCACTTGGATGTGAAATTCTTTATACCAGGTAATGGAGTCAAAGTAACCATATTTAAGAAGGAGACAGAAAGATTTCTAGACACAAAAGCCACAAATGAAAAAGAGTGAGCAAGAATATGGAACAGAGAGAAAAAATCACCCATGATTGACACTTGAAAAGGTGATGACAGATTCTATGATTGTAGTGTAATACTGGACTATCATTGCCTGTGACATGTTGTGTTTCCTCAGCTGCCACAGGAAGTACGTCCTCTGTTGGGCCTTTAAGTGGGTGTCATTATTATCCAGACGTTGCAACGATGAGTTAGGGCCAGGGATATGGCGTCGGGAGGCTGGTTGGGAGGTTGGAGTTGATGAGCATCATGGCCAAATTCTGAAGGTGGATGCCCGAGCCACTGGATGGTTGTCATTACTGTTCTGACTGTCTACCTTATTTATCTCTCAATATTTTATAGGCTTCTTTCAAGTCTCCTATCAACCTCCAATGTTCCAGAGAAAACAATCCAAGTTTGTTCAACCTTTATTTGTCCACACAGAAGTAGGCCCGACGGAAGCCTCAGGCCCAGGTACAACGACGTCCCAGGAAGATGTTTCAAGGAGGCCAAAGCCTAAAAAATCTGAGATAGAAGCTCTTTGGATTTTTCTATTTCAGGAAATTAAAAATATAAAGGAAGAACTGAAGAGATTGAATTTTAAAGAAGATCTTCAAATTTTTAAGGAAGAGTTTAAGGAGGAAATTAAGGAAGAAATCAACTCCACCGTCCTTGAATTATCGGAAAAATGGAAGAAAGAAATGGAAGAAAAGCTGGATCAACAGATTGCGGAGATGGATGTCAAAATCAACTCGATGGAGTCCTGCTTTAATGACAGGTTGGATCCCATTGAGAAAGCACTGAATCAACAGACTATAGCAATAACCAATTTAGAGGAGATTGCTTCAACAAGTGCCGATATGACAAAACAGCTTATCAGAGAAAACCAACGCTTATCAGAATTACTGAGTAAAATAACTGAAAAATGCACTGAACTGGAAGGACGTCAGAGGCGTCAGAACTTAAGAATCGTCGGCATTCAAGAAGGAAGAGAGGGGAAATGAGACCCCCGCGAATTCACTGCAGACTTATTGCAAAAAGTCTTAAATCTGGATCAAAACCCTCTGCTAAGTCGAGCACATAGAGTGATGAGATGCTGCCCACGGGCAGATGCCCCACCAAGACAAATGATAGTAAAGGTGCAATACGACCATGTATTGGAGGAGATGATGAAAAAAATTGTTCGTACCAGGGATCTCACATATGAAGGAGATAAGATCAGTATCTACCGAGATTATCCTGTGGAGGTCTCCAGGAAGAGAGTGCTGTTTAAAGAGACAAGAAGAATACTTAAGGATGTGAAAAATCTGAAGTATGGCTTGATGTACCCGGCTACATTAAAAGTTACCTACAATCAGAATGAACACATCTTTACCAACCCTAAGGATGCATTGGAGTTCGCCCAGAATATCAAGAATGTGCCTGACGACTGAACATTAATTACAAAGCACCTGACGTCAACGAACAATGTAACTTTGTAAAGATCGGATGGAACTTAAGCTGTTATACCTAAGGACAATTGAAATTGGATAAGGATTGCTGAATAAGGCTTTCCCAATGGACATGTTACACTCATAGTTACTATTAACATCAATAACTGATAAATACTAATTATAACTGCGCGGACTACTAATAACTATTACTAATGGTTACTAATTACTTATAATTGAAATACTTAGAATTAGTTAAAATGGCAATTATAAGTATGGTTGGATTTAAAACTTGATTCCACTTTTTTTTTCTTCTGTTATCTCATTTTTATATAGATGAGATTTATACTATATGTTGATAATAGATACCTTTTTATTTTTACTTTTGTTTTGTACTTTTTATTAATGGAATATGAATACTTTGGAACATAAAATGTTCCCCCCCCCCCCGGTTAAACATCACTATGGAAATGTCATCTTAAAGAGAGCATGGAGCTAGTTAAGTTTTTTTTTATTTTTCAAAGGTTACGGAAGTTGGTAGATGGCTAGCCATGTTAGTATGGCTATCACTAACTGCACCACTTATAGATGTAGTTTTTTCTCTCTTTTTTCACTTTACTAACCGCTTATTCTATCACTTCTTTATATAACACTTTATTATAATTTTAAGTTTGAATGGAGTCATAAGTTTTATCAAAGGAGATATGTACGCGAGAAAGACGAGCAAGATTTAAAATTCATCTATCTGATGTTCGGGTGTAATGTCGGGCTTGTTGAGCTGAACCACCTGCTCTTTTATAGACCACCCTAAACAAAGGATGCAAGATTCGAATATGAAGATTGGGGGTGAAGGAATAACATTTTGTAGTTGGAACGTTAAGGGTATTAACAAACCAATCAAGAGAGGTAAAGTATTAGCACATTTAAAAGCACTTAAAACAGATGTAATATTTCTTCAGGAAACCCACCTTAAAAAGGATGCAGAGCATAGATTGAAAGCTAAATGGATTGATAAAGCGTATCATTCCTCATTTACACATAAATCCAGAGGGATACTTTTTAAGCATATATCAACTGTAACGGACAGTGATGGTAGATATATTGTATTAATAGGTGAATTATATGCACAAAAACTGACTCTTATTTAATGTTTATGGACCAAATTTTGATAGTCCCTTGTTTTTTAAGAAAATATTCAATACAATTCCGGAATTAATACAACATAATTTAATGGTATCGTTGGAGACTTAAATTGTACATTAGACCCCTATTTAGATAGATCATCAAGACAACGGAAAACACAATCGCAGTCCATTGATTTATTAAATGCATATATAGATACTAGTAATATCAAGGATGTTTGGAGAATAGAAAACCCAACCGGACGAGAATATTCATTTTATTCATCGGTACATAAAACATATTCAAGAATAGATTATTTTTTGGTGGACTCCAAACTCATTCCATTTACTTATAACTCGAAATATCACAATATTATAATCTTGGACCATGCTCCTTTAACATTTATGATTAAATTAAATGGCAGGACGGAGAAACAGTCACAATGGAGACATAACCCACAAATTTTAAAGGAAAAAGTATGTCAGGAATATCTCACTAAACAAACTAATATGTTCGTTGAAATCAATGATAACCCTGAAACGTCTGCCTCCCTACTTTGGGTCGATCTTATTTGCTATTACTAAATTAAGCAAAAAAACCTATAATATATAGTGGAATATGCATTTGGAAACAATTAAAAAAGTCACTAAAATTGGATAATTTACCACTACTTCTTCCCATTGTAAACAACCCTACATTTAAACCCTCAATGATGGATGAAGGTTTTTTATAATGGAAAAATCATGGAATTACAAAGATGGGTCATCTCTACAGGAAAGATACATTCCTCTCATTTCAGGAACTACAACAAATTTATGGACTTCACTCAAATGACTACTTTAGATACCTACAACTTAGAGACTATGCTAAATCAAATACACAGGACTATAGAAATAGAAAGACAGAAATTCTTGATGAATGTTTGAATAAACACCCTAACACAGAAAAATTGATATCTTATATTTATAATATTCTATTAGATAATGATGCACCCACGACGGAAATATATAGGCAATCATGGGAAAATGAACTAGGCCAACCAATAAGGCCAGAAATATGGGACGAAAGCTTACAACATATACATCACTGTTTGTTAAATGCTAGACACTCTTTAATACAATGTATTACATAGATTGCACTATTCAAGAACAAAATTAAATAGAATTTTTCCAAGCATATCTCCTATTTGTGAAAAATGTCAGCATTCAGAGGCTAATTTAACGCACACATTTGTAAGTTGTATAAAAATTTATAATTTTTGGACGGAAATTTTTAAGATAATTTCGGAAGTTGTCAACATCCAATTGGACCCCGATTCAAAACTAATAATATTAGGAATACTAGAAGAAAATCAAATATTTACAACAAGCCAAAGAAACTTTATCGACTATAGTTTAATAACTGGAAAAAAATTAATATTAAAATTTTGGAAAAGCCCTATAACCCCCACAATTAAAATGTGGACTATGGAAATGTCGGAGACCCTACATTTGGAAAGATTAAGATTTGTCTTAATGGAAAAACAAGAACTATTTACTAGAATATGGTCTCCATTCATTGACTATTTGGAGGGGCAAACCGGTTCGGCACAAGAACCTGACTGAAACTCGAATCGAGTATTAGATGAAGAATTACATTTTATAATCCACGGACATATCTCCAATGATGTATAATTAGCTGATTATTCCATTCTCTTTTAATATTTTGGTTTCTTTTCTCGCCCTCTCTATTATTTTCTATCTATATAAAAATTTAAAAAAATATATAGAAGTACAATTACTATACAATTAATAATATAAACAATATTAATAATGTATGACTACTACAAACAAAATGTTTTTTATTATGTATTTACTTCTAGAGCTTGGAATCCACGGTCAGGCTCTGCAGAAGACCATAAGATCACTCTCAGACGCGGCTGAAAGAAGCAGCTGTTGGATTTGGCTCAAGCGGAAAGACCCATGCTGGGCCCCAAATGCGTCATGGTGAATCTTTGAGGCAGTTTGACACGGGACACACGCTGAGGGCTGATCATCCTGCAGCGGGCCGCCCTTGTGGAGGGTGTATAGTGATAAAAGGCCGAAACACCCAGTGATGCAAGGGTACACTACTGATGATGTGTCCTGTGCCCAGCTGTCCTGAAGGTTACCCAGGCCAAGATATACGTATACGTACCCCCCCCCCCCCCCCCCCCCCCCCCCCCCCCCCCCCCCCCTGATGTTGAGCGTCCACCACTCTCAGCAATCAATGAATGTCGTGAAATGCTCCCCACCTACTGGCACAAGGGACTTCTTAACATCTAGTCCTGTGTATTTGATTCTAATAAAAAAAAATAATAATAAATAAATAAAAATACCCCCCCCCCCCCAAAAAAAAGTTCCCCTATTCTCAAAGTCAAAAAGTCAAAAGAGTTTATTGTCATGTGTCCCTGACAGGACAATGAAATTATTTCTTTGGTTCAGCACAACAGAACATAGTAGGCATTGACTACAAAACAGATCAGTGTGTCCATATACCATTATATACGTAAATACACACATGAATAAATAAATTGATAAAGTGCAAATAACAGATAAAGGGGTATTAATGTTCAGAGTTTTGTCCGAGCCAAGTTTAATAGCCTGATGGCTGTGGGGAAGTAGCTATTTCTGAACCTGGTCATTGCAGTCCTTAGACTCCTGTACCTTCTGCCTGAAGGTAGCAGGGAGATGAGTGTGTGGCCAGGATGGTGTGGATCCTTGATGATGCTGCCAGCCTTTTTGAGGCATCGACTGCAATAGATTTCCTTGATGGAAGGGAGGTCAGAGCCGATGATGGATTGGGCAGTGTTTACTACTTTTTGTAGTCTTTACCTCTCCAGGGCGCTCAAGTTGCCGAACCAAGCCACGATGCAACCGGTCAGCATATTCTTCTGCATATAACTTGAATGATCACTTCCATTTTAAATATTTTTATTAATAATTTGCTTTGAGAAACAGCATAGCATCAAAAGATTACATTCCAAATTATGACAGATCAATTGGCCCCATATGGGATATGAAATTCAACCAAAAGTGAGTGTTCTTTTCAAAGTATCCTTTTCTGAATTGTTAGCTATTGGGCGGGTTGTAGGCCAAAATATACCTGGAATTATATTTAAAAGAAGACCATCAAAATGATGTTGGGATCCAGAAATAACCAAGCCTTGATTGATCTAGATCAAGCCCAAAACATCACCTATTCCTTTTCTCCAGAGTTGCTGTCTGACCCGCTGAGTTACTCTAGCATTTTGTGTCTATCTTTGATCTAGATCAAGCCAGATAGAGGAAGGGGAGTGGTGGTGTTGGGAGGCAGATGCAAGTGAAAGACAGCAGACACACCAATAAAACAATTATTGCTGTAAGTATAAATAACAACCTATTACTGCTAAAGCATATTTTTATCTATCATTCATCTCAATCAATTAAACCAAAACTGATAAATGCAATAATATCAAACATGCCTTGTGTGACATAACAATATAAATATTACATATTGTTCTGCCTCACAATGTACAAAGATTGCTTTTGACTTGTTCTGTTTTGTCTTTTCATGATCTGAATAGCTTTCAAAGTATGTCAACTCTTCAAATTCGCTGTGCAATAAATTATTGAACGGTGATAATAAATTTCTGGTTGTACATGACATCTTGTAAAATAAATATAGTTGGTGAGACAGAGCAAGAAGTGAATGGTGAATTGTGAAGTGGTGAAGAACAATCAAGCTAGGTAGGAGAAAGGGGAGATACTGGGTTAGTTCACAAAGGCTACCAATTCCGGAATCCTGGAGGGCAGCTTAAAGGAGAAGTCAATGATGAAAAAACCTTGCCGTGACCTAAAAGTAGTAATTTCCATGTGTGCAATCAATTGTGTTGGGCTGGCAGTGAGGCTGGATAAATCAACGTGGGAATTGAAAGAGGAATTGAAATGGCACGGGTGCTTGGGATGGTTATGGCAGAGAAAGTGCAGAAGCTCTGCAAATTGGTTACCTAGTCTGCGCTTCATCTTGCCAACGTAGAGTTGGCCACATCAGGAGCATTGAATATAGTAGATGAGGGTGGAGGATGTGACTCTTTGCCTCACTAAGAAGGGTTGTTTGGATCCCTGGGTGGTGGTGAGGGAGGAGGTGTAAGAACAGCCATTGCACCTCCTGTGATTGCAGGGGAAAGTACCAGTGGCCAGAGAGAGGTGGGTGAGGAAGGATGAGTAAACCAAGGAATCACGATGGGTTGACACTTACTGAAAGTCGAAAGGGGTGGGAGGAAAAGATGTAGTCAGTGGTGGGTTCTCATTGCAGTTGACAAATCAGATGCACACTTGTTGCTCCCATCTCCATGTAGACAATGTTCAATTCCTGTCACAGATGACTTCCATCTTATTATTGCTGGTCAACTATTTTAGATCCAGAAGATGATAATTATAAGTTCCATTTACAATGGGTGCTATGAAGCATCTAATTCAGCCCGTTGAGTCATCTAGCATTACTCTGACCACGCTGGTAAAAAGGCAATGTCATCAAAATCTTGAGACACAAGTTATTTTTTATAGATTATACACAGAGTCATAGAGCCATAGAGTGATACAGCATGGTAACAGGCCCTTTGGCCTAACTTGCCCACACCGACCAACATGTCCCAGCTACACTAGTCCCACCTGCCTGCGTTTGGTCCATATCCCTTCAAACCTGTCCTATCCATGTACCTGTCTAACTGTTTCTTAAATGTTGTGATAGTCTCTGCCTCAACTACCTCCTCTGGCAGCTTGTTCCATACACCCACCACCCTTTGTGTGAAAAAAGTTACCCCTAAGATTCCTATTAACTCTTTTCCCCTTCACCTTAAACCTATGTTCTCTGGTCCTCGGTGTACTTATGTTCTCTGGTCCTCGGTGTACTTTGGGCAAGAGACTCTGTGCATCTTCCTGATCTATTCATCTCATGATTTTATACACTGCAATAAGATCACCCGTCTGAAACAATAGCTCCATTTCTCACTACAGATGCTACATATGGGATGTTTCTAGCTTTTTCTGCAACATTGTAAATTTCTGAAGCATTTTTCACTCAGTTTTCCACGATTTCCTAGACTACAAATGATATAAATCATATTTTCAACACCTCTTCTGCTCCTGAATTCTGAGATTATACTGGCAGCAATTTTGCGAACTTCATTTCAGTAATGTTTTATTGATGGTAAACGCCACAAGATGAATGGAACTACAGAAAAAAAAAGTTAGAGTTGGGGAGGAAAGGAAAATAAGATGAGTGGGAGTAATGGTAGAGAAGAAACTAGTGGAGAGAATGACAGTTGAGTTCATGAAATGTAAAATGTTCAATTGATTTTTCCCTCCACAGTTGTGCGCTTAGGAATACAGCTTATGTTCCATTATTATAAATGGTGAGATGGATGCACAGAAAAATGAAGAAATTAAAGTTGATTATTGTTTAATTTTTTAAGGGATAAATTAAATTAGATTGTTTATGTAATACACAGAGCATTAAAAAAACATGCTTCACTTGCTTGCAAAGGCAGCAAAATATATTCAATATTTTTGCACAATTCCATATAAAATCCATGTATCCTTAATGTATATTTGCGTGGATCAGACAGATAATTAATTGCTCACAGTGAACAGATTGTTGAAATTTCATTATTATCTGTCTTGCTGCTTCCTATTATGGAAAATGGTAGTAATTACTAGGACCAAGTGAGCAGTTGTTTTACATTTTCTTTTACATATATTATTTTATTTGATCTTGTGTATGTATTTGATCTGCGTGTATAAGATTTCGAGAGGAATAGAAAGGGTAAATGTACTGAGCCTGTAAAACCAGCAGCTGATCTATCTTTCCCTCTCAACCTTATTTTCTTTTCTTCTCCCCATAACCCCTTACTAATCAAGTATCTGTCAATTTCAGCCTTAAAAATATCCATTGACGTGGCCTCCACAGCCATCAGTGGCAATTAATTCCACAGATTCACCACCCTCTGACAAAGGAAGTTAAAAATTAACTTGCACTTTACTCAATTTTTACTCACTTTGGATACCATATAACCATATAACCATATAACCATATAACCATATAACAATTACAGCACGGAGACAGGCCCTCTCGGCCCTTCCAGTCCGTGCCGACCATTTGTTTTCCCCTAGTCCCATCTACCTGCACTCAGACCATACCCCTCCATTCCCTTCACGTCCATATACCTATCCACTTTACTTTTAAATGTTAAAATCGATCCTGCCTCCACCACCTCTGCTGGAAGCTCATTCCACACAGCCACCACCCTCTGAGTAAAGAAGTTCCCCCTCACGTTACCCCTAAACTTCTGTCCCTTAATTCTCATGTCATGCCCTCTTGTTTGAATCTTCCCTACCCTCAATGGGAAAAGCTTATCCACGTCAACTCTGTCTATCCCTTTCATCATTTTAAAGACCTCAATCAAGTCACCCCTTAACCTTCTGCGCTCCAAAGAATAAAGACCTAACTTGTTCAACCTTTCTCTGTAACATAGTTGCTGGAACCCTGGCAACATTCTAGTAAATCTCCTCTGTACTCTCTCTATTTTGTTGACATCCTTCCTATAACTAGGCGAGCAAAATTGTACACCATACTCCAGAATTGGTCTTACCAATGCCTTGTACAATTTTAACATTACTTCCCTACTCCTATATTCAATGCTCTGATTTATAAAGGCCAGCACACCAAAGGCTTTCTTTACCACCCTATCTACATGCGATTCCACCTTCAAGGAACTATGCACAGTTATTCCTAGATCCCTCTGTTCCACAGCATTCCTCAATTCCCTACCATTTACCATGTACGTCCTATTTTGATTTGTCCTGCCAAGATGTAGCACTTCACACTTATCAGCATTAAACTCCATCTGCCATCTTTCAGCCCACTTTTCCAAATGGCCCAAATCTCTCTGTAGAATTTGAGAATCTACTTCATTATCCACAATACCACCTATCTTAGTATCATCTGCATACTTACTTATCCAATTTTCCACCCCATTATCCAGATCATTGATGTACATGACAAACAACAGTGGACCCAACACAGATCCCTGAGGCACCCCACTGGTCACCGGCTTCCAACCTGACAAACAGCCATCCACCATTACTCTCTGACATCTTCCATTCAGCCACTGTTGAATCCATCTTGCTACTCAGCCATTAACACCCAAAGATTGAACCTTCTTGAACCAACCTTCCATGGGGAACCTTGTCAAAGGCCTTACTGAAATCCATATAGACAACATCCACTGCTTTACCCTCATCAATTTCCCTAGTTACCGCTTCAAAAAATTCAAGAAGGTTTGTCAAACATGACCTTCCAGGCACAAATCCATGTTGACCGTTCCTGATCAGACCCTGTTTATCCAGATGCTTATATTTATTATCTCTAAGTATCCTTTCCATTAATTTGCCCACCACTGACGTCAAACTAATAGGTCTATAATTGCTAGGTTTATTCTTTGAACCCTTTTTAAACAATGGAACAACATGCGCAGTACGCCAATCCTCCGGCACTATTCCCGTTTCTAATGACATTTGAAATATTTCTGTCATAGCTCCTGCTATTTCTACACTAACTTCCCTCAATGTCCTAGGGAATATCCTGTCAGGACCTGGAGACTTATCCACCTTTATATTTTTCAAAAGTGTCAGTACTTCCTCCTCTTTGAATCTCATAGTTTCCATAGCTACTCTACTTTTTTCCCTTACCTCACAGAGTTCAATATCCTTCTCCTTGGTGAATACCGAAGAAAAGAAATTGTTCAATATCTCCCCCATCTCTTTTGGCTCTGCAGATAGCTGTCCATTCTGGTTCTCTAATGGTCCAATTTTATCCCTCGTTATCCTTTTGCTATTAATATAGCTGTAGAAACCCTTTGGATTTACTTTCACCTTTCTTGCCAAAGCAACCTCATATCTTCTTTTAGCCTTCCTAATTTCTTTCTTAAGATTCTTTTTACATTCTTTATACTCCTCTAGCACCTCATTTACTCCATGCCTCCTATAATTATTGTAGATATCTCTCTTTTTTCGAAACAAGTGTCTAATATCCCTTGAAAACCATGGCTCTTTCCGATTTTTACTATTTCCTTTCAACCTAACAGGGACATAAAGATTCTGTACTCTTACAATTTCCCCTTTAAATGTCCTCCATTTCTCTTCTACATCCTTCCCATAAAACAAAGTGTCCCAATTCACTCCTTTAAAATCCTCACACATTCCCTCAAAGTTAGTCTTTCTCCAATCAAAAATCTCCACTCTAGGTCCTGTTCTGACTCGCTCCATAATTATATTGAAACTAATGGTATTGTGATCACTGGTCCCGAAGTGCTCACCAACGCATACCTCCGTCACCTGTCCTGCCTCATTTCCTAACAGGAGGTCCAGCACTGCCCCTTCTCTGGTCGGTACCTCTATGTACTGCTGCAAAAAACTATCCTGCACACATTTTACAAACTCCAAACCATCCAGCCCATTTACAGAATGTGTTTCCCAGTCTATTTTTGGGAAATTGAAATCTCCCACAATCACTACCTTGTGCTTACTACTAATATCTGCTATCTCCTTACATATTTGCTCTTCCAATTCTCGCTCGCCATTTGGCGGTCTATAGTACACCCCTAAAAGTGTTGCTACACTGTTCCCACTTCTCAGTTCCACCCAAATAGCCTCCCTAGACGAACCCTCTAATCTATCCTGCCAAAGCACTGCTGTAATATCCTCTCTGACAAGCAATGCAACACCTCCACCTCTGGTCCCTCCAATTCTATCACCCCGGAAGCAACGAAATCCTGGAATATTTAGTTTCCAATCACAGCCCTCCTGCAACCATGTTTCACTGATTGCCACAACATCATATTTCCAGGTGTCAATCCAGGCTCTAAGTTCATCCACCTTACTTACAATGCTCCTAGCATTAAAATATGCACATTTTATAAACCCACCATCCTTTATTCTCTGTCTATTATCTTTTTCATCTTTCTCGCCTACATTTTGGGTCCGAGTGCTTCCCTTCTCTGCCTCTTGCCCCACACCCTGTCCCCTAGCCCCCTCTACCCGAGTCCCTCCCCCCAGCCTTTCTAGTTTAAAGTCTCCCCAGTAGCCTTTGCAAATCTCCCTGCCAGGATATTGGTCCCCTTCGGGTTCAAGTGCAACCCGTCCTCTGCGTACAGATCATGTCTTCCCCAAAAGAGGTCCCAGTGATTAAGAAACTTGAATCGCTGCCCACTGCACCAGTCCCTCAGCCACGCATTTAGCCTCCACCTCATTTCATTCCTAATCTCACTGTCACGCGGCACAGGCAGTAATCCTGAAATCGTTACCCTTTTGGTCCTTCTCTTTAACTTTCCCCCCAACTCCCTAAATTCTCCCTTCAGGACCTCGTCACTTTTTCTGCCTATGTCATTGGTACCTATGTGTACCACAACATCAGGCTCCTCTCCCTCCCTTATCAGAATCTTTTGGACACGTTCTGACACATGCGAGACCCTGGCACATGTTGTTCTTTAAAAACAATTCCCAGAGTAAGGAAATCAAGAACCAGAGGTCATAGGTTTAATGGGTGAGAGGAGAAAGATTTAATAGGAACCTGAGGGACAGCTTTTTAACACATAGGGTCATGGGTATATGGAACGAGCTGCCAGAGGAGGTAGACACAAAATGCTGGAATAACTCAGTGAGACAGGCAGCATCTCTGGAGAGAAGGAATGGGTAATGTTTCAGGTCAAGACCCTTCTTCAGACTAGTCAGGGGAAAGGGAAATAAGAGATATAGAGAGCGATGTAGAGAAATATAGAACAAATGAATGAAAGATATGCAAACAAGTAACAATGATAAAGGAAACAGGCCATTGTTAGCTGTTTGCTAAGTGAGAGTGAGAAGCTAGTGCGACTTGAGTGGAGCAGGGACAGCGAGAGAGGGAATGCAGGGATTATTTGAAGTTAGAAAAAGTTAAAGAAATCCAGAGGAGGCAGGTACTATCACAACACTTAAAAGTCATTTGAACAATTATATGTAATGGAAAGGTTTATAAGGATATGGGCCAAATGAAGGTTAAACGAAGATGGGGGAGTTTGGTCGGTGTGGGCAAGTTGGTCCGAAGGGCCAGTTTCCATGCAGTGTGACTCTATGACTATGATTCTATCTTGAATTGTTAACACCTATCAAAAGCACAGAAGTGTCTACACGAAGCACACATATTCAATCATATGACCTTTCTTTGGCTGTCCTGAGGCTGATTATAGAAGGAAAGTGGAAAATACTTACACTGCAGACTCTCGAGAGGAAATGCATCCGAGGTTGCTGACAGTAAAAGCAACTGTATTGATTGCACATTCTATTACATTGGTTTCAATGGAAACCAAGAGTGAGGAAAATTAGTACAAACACTGACTTATTCTCCTGCCATGCATGTAACAAGGGCAACCAAAGATGAATTCCTCTCAAAATGCTTTGGAAAAAATAAACACATTCTTTATATTCATACAAATGGAAGACATGGTAACTATCAGAGTTAGAGAATAGCACAAATACAATATTGTTCACTGAAATGTGCCATGATTTCCCTCATTTATCCAATCACATTTTCACCAGCTCCTCTATCACAATTTAAACGGAGTTCAATGACATTAAGACTAACACCTTTTGATTGAAATTCATTTCAAGCATGAATGCTTGTGAAGGTTAAAGAACCTTGTGAAACTGGAGCACCAGATATTGTGATTATCTGAAACCAGCTCTGTAATTTTGTGATGAAAGGTGAAGTTAAAAAAAGTCACTTGCACTATTTGTTTTTTAATCACTTCATTCATGTTGCTCATGTTTTATTTTTCTCTTGTGAAAACAAAATGCCTCAAAAAACAGGATTTAACTGACTGAAAAAGATACTGGGCAAGACCTAGTTTATTCAAGGACCTATAACTTTATAAAGGTAGACAGATGAAATGTAATTTTCTATCTGGACTTATTTTTCACTGGTTTTGCCAACTTGGATAACTTTACGTTTTTTGAATATTTCAATGGTATTTGTAAGTGGTGAGTAAGTCTAAGCAAATTTAGGGTGAAGATGGAGACACAAGGAACTGCAGGTGCTGAATTCTTGAACAAAACACAAGGTCAGGCAGCATCTGAGGTGGGAATAGATAGATAACATTTCTACCTCTTTTGCAGTTTCTCCTCCCTACTGAAGAAGGGTTGCAACCCAAAGTGTCGCCTATCCATTCACACAGACTTGCTGAGTTACCCCAGCAGTTTGTGTTAAGGGCAAGATGTAAGAATTAACAATAACCAGATGTTTCTTCACAATAAATCTAGATCAGACAGATAAAAACATTCACCTCAAATCTGCAGAAAAAAACAAAGTTATTTGGGTAATATTAAGCAGTCCTTTTGACTGCAGTCACACAGGATCGGAAGATGATGTCAACCTGGCAGAGCAATGGAATCAATGACAAGTGTACAGAATTTATATTGAGGGATGAACAATTCTTCCAAAAAATTGTAACCAGGATAGAATATCAGACAAAAGATAATCATGTGAAAGAAGTTAAGAGAAGTAATGAAAAAAAGGCAATCCAAGGCAAAACTCCACGAACAACAGCCAATGAATTGCAATTCAAAACTGTTTGCAGTCATAACTGTATCACTGTCAATCCACATCAGAGGTACCTTACCTGTTAACCAGCAGAAAAATAAATGAGGTAGTATGTGGTAGTTTCACGTTAAAAGTCCAGTCCAGCGGCAACAGCTGCGTCCGCTGGACTGGAGGGCGGCAGCTTCGACCGCCCCGGGCCGTGGAGTTGAACCGGCCCGCTCACTGTCAACCCGCGGGACTTATTTACATCACCCGGTGCAGTCACAACATCGGAGGCCCGGGTCGCCTCAGCGCAGAGGAAGAGGAAGAGGAAGAAGGGAAGAGACAAAGACAAGATTTTTGCCTTCCACCACAGTGAGGACATGTCTGGTGAACTCACTGTGGTGGATGTTAAATATGTGTTTATTGTGTGTTTTTGTTATTTACTATATGTATGACTGCAGGCAACGAAATTTCGTTCAGACCGCAAGGTCTGAAAGACAATAAAGTTTTCCAAGTTCCAAGTTTCCATTAAGGGCCTGTCCCACTTAGGCTATTTTTAGTCATAGCAAGTTGCCAAAAAACAGGCAACTGGACCTCCCATCGACATAAAATTTGAAATAGAATCATTACTTTAACAACAAAAAAAAAACAAGGTCCGCACCGGCAACAACCTACCTCACCTGGCGACAACTACGACGGCACCTAGGTCAGGAGAGGTCAAGCTATGCTCATTGGCGTCAAACCCACTGTCGCCGAATGTCTCAGAAAATGTTTCAACATGTTGAAAATCCAGTGGCGGCCAGAAAGATGTTACGTCTCTTTGGGCGACTGAGGAGACTACTGGGGTGGAAGATTGCAACCTTCATGTGGTCCGCCCTGTTTCGACTAATGCAATCAACTCGACGTGCACAAATGGAAGATCAAATAGAACAAGTTGTCCAACAACTTTAGGCTGTGCATGCCACACGAAAGAAGAAGAAGGAGACTACTCACGACCATACAGGCGACACCCAGGCAACCATGTGGCGACAGCCTAGTCACCTGTAGTCGTCTAAAAAATAGCCTAAGTGGGACAGGCCCTTTCGTAATTAATTCTTTATCTTTATACAAAATATCAATTTACAATTGAAATGCCATCGGAATAAAATAAAACAAAACCGGGTCCAATTATAAAATGGAAATTTTACATAAATGTTATGTCTTATTTTCTGGGAGTTTCATCTTCTAATTCCCACACTGACCTTCTCTATTGGATCTGGGCCTTCTCTATTGCTAGAGTGTCCTATTGGATCTCCTGGTTGCTAACAATTTTAACTCTCCTTTTTGCACACCTTCCTTTCTGTCCTGGGTCACTTCCATTTCCCGAGTGAGGCCACATGCAAACTGGAGAACAGAACCTCATACTCTGCTTAGGTACCTTACCACCCAATGGTATGAACATTGAATTCTCCAATTTTAGATAACCTCTAGCTAACCCTCCTCCCCCCCCCCCCTTCCCTCCCCTGAGCCCCACCTGGACTCCTACCTTTTTCTCCCATCCCCCCCCCCCCCCCCACACACACACACGCTCCTTTCCTCCCTCCAGGCTTCACAATCTGCAACTCTTCAAACCTGTCTCACATCTATTGATCTTATCCCTGGTCTGAATGTCAAAAAATCCCCCTCGCCTGTGTCGACCTATTACCTTCCATACCACCTCTCCCCTTTTCAGGCTTTATTCTCCCCTACAATCAGTGTGAAGAAGGGTCTCGACCTGAAATGTCATCTATCCACATTCTCTAGAGATGCTGTCCCACCTGCTGAATAACTTTGGCATTTTGTGTCCTTTTGCAGATTATGGATTGTACTTTCCAAAAAAGTGTTGCGGCGCCTGCTGGCGCATGCAGGTATCGAACCCGGCATTCGGAAGCCGCAGTCACGTGACTCGGGAGGGGCTGCTGTTTTTGCGCGGTTTCACTTTTGTGCCACAGCTGTCTAGCTGACCACCGCTGTTGTCACACATGTTTGTGAGGACCTGTAAACCAAAAAGTTATTTCTGAAATCAATAAGTTCACAAAAACTTGGTTGCCGTTCTTACATCCGCCAAATTGGTGACCCCGACCTGTCTAGCCGTCGTAAGACAAAGAAGATCATGCAGGAGGAATACGTTCCTGCAGAATCGGCCGGCACGAGGCAGGGCTCACCGGGCTTCAAATTACCTTCGTTTTGGCCAGACCAGCCTCAGGTGTGGTTCGCCCATGTTGAGGCACAGTTCCACCTGCACCGCATTATTGCAGACGACACGATGTACTTTCATGTGGTGGGAGCTCTGCCGCAGGACTGTGCCTCGAGGCTGTTGCCATACATCAGAGACCCGTCGATGATCGCAAAATATGATGGTTTGAAGGCCCTGCTGCTTCAGTTAAAATCCAAAATAATTTTATTCTACTCATGAATAAAACTAATTCACATTGCTGGCAATAAAATGAGAGGGTGATATTGAACAGTACAATTTATTATTATATTTTTGGCGAGATTGTGCAGCTGGTGCCATATGATGGCAGCTAATATGTTATTGCCTTCCATCACAGTGAGCTGTGGTGGATGTTTATGTTAATTTTTATGTAGTTGTGTGTCTTGTTGTTTTTTGGTATGAATGTGTGGCAAATCAAATTCCTTGTATGTTTTTACATATCTGGCTAATAAATTATTTACAATACAATACAATACAATAATGTATTTCATGGCTGAAGTTAAATAGTCTGTAGTTCATCTCCAAAATGTGAAAGGTGCCCATATTTGATCTATAAGTTGCTAAGGTTAAATCTAAGGCAGTCATGATGGAACAGCGGTAGAGTTGCAGCCTCACAGCGAATGCTGCGCCGGAGTCCCGGGTTAGATCCCGACTGCGGGTGCTGTCTGCATGGAGTTTGTGCATGGAGAATGGGCTCCTCAATCCTCTCTAGCATGTTTTGATTATCTTGAAGAAGAAAGTGGGATGAAAGGACTGCTGTGCAATGAGTACAGTTAAAATAAGTGGTGCAGACTTGTATCACTGCAGTTTATAAAGCAGAAGAGATTGCAGTATGGTGAGTAAGTACATTTGAGTTTGAAGATTAGGTAAGATTAGGTAAGAGTGTGCTGCCATATTTCATGGCTTCAATCCCACTGCTTGGTGTAGTTTCATTAATGGATCCCCAAGTAAACGTATCAGATAGAGGTCATGCATTTATGTCTTTCTGCAACTGTAGTGCCTTTTCAATGAAGGTGCAAGGAAGTGCATTATTGTATTGCAAACTCTGGAGCCCAAGCTTTTCAGTGCAGTGTCTTTGTGGAATGTCAATGAACCTGCTTTAGCTTTTCCAACCACAAAAGCTGAAATGATGTATAATGGTTTATGTGTGCCTGACATCCAGGGCCATTTAAAACCTATTAAAATGCAAGTAAAATTACTGCATTAGAAAAGCTAACCAAAAACATGTACATTTGCATAAATGATTAAAGATATTAACCCAAGGGAATATAATTTTACATATACAACTTATCTTTCAGTTGATCTCCTAATTGGCAACCCTGCAATCCCTATTGGGAGGCATGATGACCCTTGTTCCCTATTACAGCGCCAGAAACCCTTGTTCGATCCAGAGTATGGGTGCTGCATGTACAGAGTTTGTGCGTTCTCCCTGTGACCATGTGGGTTTTCTCCGGGCGCTTCAGATTCCTCCCACACTCCAAAGATGTATAGGTTTGTAGATTAATTGGCTTGGTATAATTGTAAATTGTCCCTAATGCGTGGAATAATGTTAGCGTGTGGGGATCGCTGTTCGGCGTGGACTCGATGGGCTGAAGGGCCTGTTTCCATGCTGTATCTCTAGAGGGTAGGGTTTCTGAACCTGACTGACAAGTGATTGTCCATCAAAAACAGGAGGCTCTGCCACAGCTGGAGGTCTGCAGTGGCATTCTGTGGAATGGATCAAGGGCGCTACTTCATTTTGCTTTTTGACTCCATCAGCAATTTAGAAACATAGAAACACAAAAAATAGGTGCAGGAGTAGGCCATTTGGCCCTTTGAGCCAGCACCTCCATACAATATAATCATAGCTGATCATCCAAAATCAGTACCCCGTTCCTGCTTTTTCCCCATATCCCTTGATTCCGTTAGCCCTGAGAGCTATATCTAACTCTCTTGAATACATCCAGTGAATTAGCCTCCACTGCTTTCTGTGGCAGAGAATTCCACAGATTCACAACTCTCAGGGTGAAAAAGATTATTCTCATCTCAGTCCTAAGTGGCCTACCCCTTATTCTTAAACTGTGACCCCTGGTTCTGGACTACCCCAACATAGGGAACATTTTTCTTGCATCTAGTCTGTCCAATCCCTTACGAATTGTATATGTTTATATATGTTTCTATCATTTCCAGGCTTGTGTGTTAACAGCACACATACAAACAACTTGGACTTAGGGTGTTTAAACATTTAAATGCTAGAGGGCCTTTAAATGCTTAGAACGCTTGCCATTGTCAGTGAGATTGGCTCATAATAACTGGAGTCATGGGAATGCACCTCACTTTATGTTACTCTGACCTTGTCGTAGCCTTCAGTTTCCCCAGGTAGCCTCCAAACTGTAGTGCAAAAGACTGCTGAAGCAAATGTCAAGTGGTCAAGTCAGCCTTTAAATTTGTATAGGATGGAACTGCAGATGCTGGTTTAACAGAAAATAGACACAAAAAGGTGGAGTAGCTCAGCGGGTCGGACAGCATCTCTGGAGAAAAGGAATAGGTGACATTTCGGGTCTACTTTTTTGCATATCTTTCATTCATTTGTTCTATATCCCTCTAAATCACCGTCTCTATCTTTTGTTTCCCTTTCCTCTGACTCTCAGTCTGAAGAAGGGTCTTTACCCGAAACCACACCCATTCCTTTTCTCCAGAGATGCTGTCTGACCTGCGTAGATACTCCAGCTTTTCGTGTCGATCTTCAGCCTTTAAATTTCACAGCTGCAATGAATGGAGCACTATGGAAACACTTTTCTCTGTGAGTGGTCGGTAAAATCTCCAAAGCAGGAAGAAAACCGATCCAGTTTCAGCTGCCAATACTCCAAGTGTGGTACGTCAAACATCTGCTTGAGTGCACTGAGCTTGGAAGTGTCAGGTTAAATTTCACATTGAATGGCTGCAGTTTTCAGATTTATGACTAATTACAGTGGAATTCATTGCATAGCATTGAAAAACGATGCTCTGCAATCCAATTTCAAGGCACACATGTTCTGCAACGTTGGAAGGTTGGGTCTAGGATTATTCAATTTTTTAAAATGTAGACAAATATGTTATGATCTTGAGGGGAATTTGCTGGTAGGAGATTGCAAATTTGGAATTGGAAGTATAAATTATCAACGGACATCTGGTCTCTTAAAAAATAAATTATCTATATTGAATAAAGTTTGGACTAAAAAAAACACAAAACGCTGGAGTAACTCAACAGCCATAACTCTAGCATGTTGTGTGTTTTTTTTTTAAATTCAGCAACTGCAGTTCCTTGTGTCTAAAGTTTGGATAAACTCTTTTTCTCCTTACCTGGTGCAACAAGCGATGCACTTTCACCTGGAAACATTCTCATCCTTTTTTGATTACTATTTTGAGGGCCTATGATGTCACACAAAGTGCCTCAAAACCAAGCTCCACCTGGCACACATTAACTCGTTAGGCATTGGGCTTCTGACCATTGAAAAATATCCATAAACTGTACAGAGTTTCTACGTCTGTTGAGTTTGTGAGGTCGGAAGAATGAACTCACCCACGTTAGAGAGCTCACCAGACTTTACCAATTTGTTTGCATTTTTCGATTCATTTTTAATTCAACAGAGCGTATTTACATTGACCAAATGTAAAACAGCATATCTCTGTCAAATCAAAGACAAAGTTAGGGATTAAGCTTTTCTGTATTGATGGAGCTCCCGATCCATACAATGCATTAATATTTGTGGCTTTCATTAGCATGCTTTTGACAGCTTTTAGGGATTTTCAGCACCACAGCCAAATGTGGTGAGCTTCAGCAAAAACAACAAAGATATGGCCCCTGGTCCCAGTTGCCACTAAACACATGGTTTTGTACAGCTGCGTTCAAATATTGGCTCTGTCCCTAAATAAGCTTGTTCTTTAGAGAATTTGTTTTTGACTGGTTTTCATATATCTTATTTAAGTGACATCTGTTAAAACCAGAAAGCAAATACTCTTTGTCTCAAGTCTAATTCCATTGTTGACAACTTGCCTGGTTACATTATTTCCACTGAAATAATTCACATTTTGCTGCTTCCAGGAAGGAAGAATTATAAGAAATTAAAATTACATCATAGTTTTCAATGACAGAGGTTTTTAAAAAGAAGTTGACAATGTGGCCGGCAAAGCGTGAAGAGCTGCTGCCTTACAGCGGCAGAGACCTGGGTTTGAGCCTGATTATAGGTGCTGTCTGTAAGGAATTTGCATGTTTTCCCCCCGGTGACCGTGTGGGTTTTCTCAGGGTGCTCCAGTTTCATCCCACACCCCAAACACGTGTGGATTTGTAGGTTAATTGGCCTCTGTAAATAGTGCCTAGTGTGCAGGATAGTGCTGGTGTACGGGGTGATCGCTGGTTGGCATGGAATTGGTGGGCCGAAGGGCCTGTTTCCATGCTGCCTCAGTCGCAGCCTCAAAAAGGCAGCCAACATAATCAAGGACCCACACCATCCCGGCCACACACTAATCTCTCCACTGCCATCAGGTAGAAGGTACAGGAGCCTGAAATCTGCAACATCCAGGTTCAGGAACAGCTTCTTCCCCACAGCCATCAGACTAATAAACACAACTTCAAACAAACTCTGAACTATAGCACCCTATTGCACGTTATCTGTTTATTTATGTGTGTATATATATAATCTATGGTATATGGACACACTGATCTGTTCTGTATTTATGCCTACAATATTCTGTTGTGCTGCAGCAAGCAAGAATTTCATTGTCCTATCTGGGACACATGACAATAAACTCTCTTGACTTGACTTGACTTGTATCTCTAAACTCTAAAGTAAAGCCAAAAGTAAAGTCTAAAGTCTAATGTGATGGTTTTAGTTTCATAACTTTTTTTTCCCCTAAGGTGGATCCAATGTAGAAATGTTGTAACATCACGGGATTATTCAGCTTTCCATGACTCAAAAAAAAAATCACAAAGATATACAATCATTAAAAAACTAAGGGAGCAAAATATGGAAATTGAAATAGAGCTTTCTTAAACAAGTGCAACAGCAAGCGAGCAATTTCAGATGAAAAAAAAATTCCAGTCCATATTTCTAAACAACAATATACTGTATACTGTAGTCTCTTGGTCTCTCTGGTTTAATGCTGGCTGACAGTGAATATAAAGCAGTATATTGCACAACCTATAAGCATTAATCATAGAGATCTATGAGTTAAAAAAATATTTAGGAATAATTAGTGCCTTGCTGCAAACTAGTGAAGAATTACTTCAAATGAATAATGTTGACAACATCTTAAAATGTGTCGAGAAAGCTGCAACCATAAAAAGTTTCTTCAGCACATTGATTAACTAAGACAAATTATGTTTCAGCTTTAAACATGTAATGGTAATGACCTGTGGATGAAGACTCAAAACAATTCTGAAAGAGTAATGTTATTGTTTTTATCACAGATTTGTTGTTGCTATTTCCTGAGTAAACTTGATTAACATTATTCATTATTTTTTTAATTGCATATAGGGAGTTGAAATATTATCTTTCACCGAGTTCATGCCAGGATTGTGCCATAATGCCTGCTCTGATTTAGGTTGGTAATTGGAATGAGCAGGTCTCAGTTCTAAGTAGTCTGATCATCCACACCTGACTAATTAAAAAAGTAACTATTTACAAAAGCTTATTCAGTCTACATAGCATATCATTTAGCAGTAGCCACTGAGAGCATTAAGATGAAAAACAGCAAAAATAATATCGAAGGAAGACACAGAAGGAACATTGTCATCTTTCAAAAGAAGGTAAAATGTCTATTGTATTAGATTTATCTTGTCATGTAGTCAGATGGTGTGAAATTTGGAATTCATTTCTATTCTGACATTTTTTTTGGATGAACATCTATAATTTATAGATAACATTTATAGATATAACACTCCCTAGATAGAGTGGAAATCTGATGCTTTGCCACCCATTCCCCATGTAATGTGGATAGTTAAGCATCCAATACAACAGAAGGGGAAAGGGGGCTGTAACAACCTCTCAACTCATGCCATATATGCCAGCCTCACACTGCAAAAAACAGAGTATGGCATTTAAGAAGGAGCTGCAGATGCTGAAAAATCGAAGGAGGACAAAAGTGCTGGAGAAACTCAGCAGGTGCAGCAGCATCTATGGAGCGAAGGAAATAGACAATGTTTCAGACTGAAGAAAGGTTTCGGCCAGAAATGTTGCCTATTTCCTTCGCTCCATAGATGCTGCTGCACCCGCTGAGTTTCTCCAGCACTTTTGTCTACCAAAGAGTATAGCATTGCGTGTTCAAGGCAGAAATTATTTTAACACCCCCTCTTTTGTAAAACTAATGGCTCAAGTTAGAGCCTGTAAATAAATAATTTGTAAATAAACCTCTGGCCCATCATTAGTGGTAAACCTTAGCCCACCCATTTCATTACTGGGATTGTCTCCTTTATCTTATTAGAAAAACAAAAAGCTAATTCTTAGGTGATTATTTCAAAATTCTTAAGAATGTGTAATGTTGGAGTCTGGAAGGTAATTTGACAGATTTCAAAGTAGTACTTTATAGTGTACTATATTTTAATGACAATAATGGTATGAAGCACAGACGTAAGATAAGAAATTATCCTATCTTCTTGATTTTTGCTGTGTGTAAGATTACCTACTGTAAGGGCTTGGATGATCGGTCCATTTAAACCAGGGAAGGGTCAGAAACATTTGCTTGGGCTTAAAGCTTTATGTCCAGGAGTTGATGCCGGAGAAGACATGGACCCTTGTCATTTACAAGGTGAGATCCTTTTTGTTTTAAAGGGTGTATAAAATCAGCAGGGCAGCTTTAAGGTGGTGAAGACAGGGAGTCAGAGAAGCTAATTTCTCCTCTCCCTCCCAAATGGCTGATCAAACTGAGTTCCTTCATTTGGAGAGCTTCCTAACCTTCTCGCAGCAGCAGTTATGTTGTTTCCTTGGTACATAAACTAGTCCCAAAAATCCTGAGTAAAGGCTAGGAACCCTTCTTCAAACTGATTGTAGTGGGGGGGGGGGGGGGAGCTGGAAACACGTTGAGGGCTGGTCAAAGCCTGGGATACCTTCAGTGTGAAGCTCCACTGCGTGGCACTTCGATGGCAGCCTCCCTCGCCTACAGTCTGTCTGTCCTTTTCGTCTTTTTTTTTGTTATTTTTAGTGTGTTTAAAAAGTATGTGTTAATGTTCTCAGGTGTTTTATGTGGGAGGGGGGTCGGGGGAAACTTTTTAAAAATCTCTTACCTTGCCGAGGATGCGATTGTTTTCCGGATCGTTCTCTGGATCGCTCTGCGGCCTAACATCGTGGAGCTGAAGGCCTTGCGTGGGACTGACTTTGAGCCCCACCATGGGGAGTGGACTTACTATCGGAGCTGATTCCTTGCCTGGGATCGACGCTCCAACCGCGGCCTGCGGACTTTAACATCAAGGAGCTTGCAGTCTTGGGTTGAGACCAACGTCGGGAAGCTCCAAAAGCTGCATGACGTTCGACAAGCCCTGACCCGGTGTAGATTGCCCAGCGCGGGAGAGCTGAGATTCCCCACCGAACGCAGGATCTTGATCGGCCTGACAAGGAGGTCAAGCACCGGCTACAGGAGTAAGATCGTCCCATCAACAGAAGGTTAGAGGCTCCCGATTGCTGGAGGACAAAGTACGGAGAGATTGAACATTTTTTTGCCTTCCATCACAGTGAGGAATGCGGAAGAGTCACTGTGGTGGATATTTATGTTTAAATGTATTTTGTGTGTTCTGTTGCTTTTTATTGGTATGACTGTATGGCAAATCATGTTCCTCGTATGTTGCAAAACATACTTGGCTAATAAAGTAAAGTATGATTATGAAGAAGGGTCCAGATCCGAAACGTCACCTACCCATTTCCTCTAGCAATGCTGCCTGACCCACTGAGTTGCTCCAGCACTTCATGTTTTGCTCAAGATTCTAGCATCTGCAGTTTTGTGTGCCATCAGAATTCATACATAAAATAAATTAAAACGTTCTGTGAACAATATAGAGAATACACCCCAGCAAGCAACAAAGAGGTATAACAGCCCAGGAATTCTACTGTGCAATGTAATATGTATATCTTCTGTACTAAATCAGAGCAATAGAGAAAGAATCACAATGGAAGATTGTGGGTTTTTGGCAAGGTGCTCTTTCCAGCAGTTTTCCTATTTCCTATTTATTTGATAGGCTAATTTAAGGGCGGCATAGTGTTGCTGCCTTACAGCGCTTGCAGCTCCAGATACCCAGGTTCGATTCCGACTACAGGTGCTGTCTGTACGGAGTTTGTACGTTCTCCCCATGACCATGTGGGTTTACTCCCAGATCATCGGTTCCTCCCACACTCCAAAGATGAACAGGTTTGTAGGTTAATTGGCTTGGTATAAGTGAAAATTGTCCTTAGTGTGTGTGGGATAGCGTTAATGTGCGGGGATTGCTGGTCGGTACGGACTCGGTGGGTCTAGGGGCCTGTTTCCGTGCTTTATCTCTAAACTAAACTAAACTAAACTAATATTGTATCCAACACTGCAACATATACCTGGATACCATTTCCATGATTATGAGCTGTGCAAGCCATTGTGTTCCAGACTCCACCAAATCACCTCTCCCGGAACTTGCTGTCACAGCAGTTGATTGCAATAACTCCCCAAAACCCTATCTGACTCTCCAGCACTCATTCTCCTAACTTAAGCCCGGAGCTGTCAGAAAGTCTGTGAGCACCATCTAAAAACTACACCACTGACAAATCTGTGTACTGCCAGCTGCCTTGTGTCAAAAAGAAGAACTTGACTTAAGTACTTCTCAAGCAGAGAGTCTTCCTGAACTTCCCAATACACCAGGGTTCTGGAAATGATAAGATATTACCAATGTTCCCTTTTCCAGCAGGGAGAAAAACATTCCGATTGGAAACCCCATTCTAGTCCTATTCTGCGGCGTTAGTTATGGGTATGCATGCGATATTTCCATATCATAGCTTCATGTGTGAAATAATATCATGTGAAGTTTTGCTCCTCACTGTGTGTAGGTAGGAAGACCTCGCCACACATCTTTGGTAGATCAAGCTAATGCCTTTCCCTTCTCTTTTACCGAGCAGGACATTTAGCTCTGTATTCTGGCTATGTTTTCCATATCAAACTGTGCTTGGTTCATCTAAGTCCCCATGTCTTTGAGTCACCTGGTTTTCCTGAAGTCTGGTATTTAGAAAACAATTCTTTGCTAATACTTCCAACAGATTTCAGAAACATTGTCTACAAACATAAATCTGAACGTCATGACAATCAACATTTATACAAACTGGTCAGCTATAAATCTGCTAGTAATTGACTTTTTTCAAGTAATGGAGTTCCTTTTAGCTGCAAAATACTGGACAATTTCTGTGAATTGAATACGTGAACATTAGTTGAATCAATTTCATAGCATTGCTGTCCAATCATTGTCCCAATTAGGAGATGAAATTGATGTCCCAGTGTCCATCGTGAATAAACTCAAAATAATGGGCATCTGCAGAACTTGAATACTGTGCTTTTCTGTTAAAACACAAAAGTATAAAGGTCATTTAATTTAGATTTCAGTCATTTAGGTAACATTTTTTTTTAAATCAGTGTGGGAGTGAAAAATGCAATTGAGAATGAGTAATATATGAGACAAACAGCAAAATAACATTCTGATAGAATTTCATGTTAGGTATGAATCATCTTACAATTCCTTGTCCCCAAAGTTTCTGGAAGTATGAACTGACAACAGTAAATCTAGGACTATATGCATAGGTTCACCTACTGTCATATGTTGATAGAATGGAGTGGCTGGTTTTGTATACTCTGGAATTTAGGATGAGAGGGGATCTTATTGAAACATATAAGATTATTAAGGGTTTGGACACGCTAGAAGCAGGAAACATGTTCCTGATGTTGGGGGAGTCCAGAACCAGGAACCACAGTTTAAGAATAAGGGGTAAGCCATTTAGAACGGAGATGAGGAAAACCTTTTTCACACAGAGAGTTAATTCCCCTGTCCCACTTAGGAAATCTGAACGGAAACCTCTGGAGACTTTGCGCCCCACCCAAGGTATGTGTGCAGTTCCCAGAGGTTCCCGGAGGATTTTGTCCTCCGGCAACCACCTTCAACTAGCATCGTAAACGGCTTTGACTAAAAAATCACCGATTTTTTAAACGGAAACCACTCGACCATTAGGGAGACTGACAAAAACTTCCGGGAACCGCACGGAAACCTTGGGTGGGACGCAAAGTCGCCAGAGGCTTCCCTTCGGCTTTCCTAAGTGGGACAGGGGCATTATGAGTCGGTGGAATTCTCTGCATCAGAGGGCGGTGGAGGCTGGTTCTCTGGATGCTTTCAAGAGAGTGCTAGACAGAGCTCTTAAAGATAGCGGAGTCAAGGGATCTTCTTCTTGTATATGGAGTGCACAGCCTAAAGTTGTAGGACAACTTGTTCTATTTGAACTTATTTGATTGTGCACAATCAATTGTGTTTTGCATTAGTCAAAACAGGGCAGATCAGGTGAAGGTTGCAATCTCCCACCCCGAGACAAGGGATGTGGGGAGAAGGCAGGAACGAGGTATTGATTAAGGATGAGCAGCCATGATCACATTGAATGGCAGTGCTGGTTCGAGGGGCCGAATGGCCTACTCCTGCATCTAACGTCTATTGTCTATATTAGGACAGGATGTTTCCACTGGTGGGAGAGTTTAGGACCAGAGGTCATAGCCTCAGAATTAAAGGGCGCACTCTTAAAAAGGAAATGATTCACCACCCTCTGACTAAAGAAATTCCTCCTCATCTATCTAAAGATACGCCCTTTTATTCTGTGGCTATGGCCGCTGGCCACCACCGGGTGGCGCCTGTAAAGTCCCTGTCCTACTTTCCCGAGTTACTCACGAATTCCCCAGTGTGTTCCCTTTCCTGGAGAGCAGCCCGGAGCTTCAAGCCACGGATGTGGCGTGGACTTACCACCACAGAGCCTGGATCTTTTGCCGAGGATCGCCACTGTTGGAACTCAGATTGCGGGGCCTGTGGACTTTAACACCGTGAAGCAGCGGTCTCCGGTAAGAAACGGCCGACTCGGAAGCTCATGTCGTGGAGTGTTCTGATCCGTCCTGATGCCGCATTTTCGATCATCCCGACGCGAGGGCTTCAAACTGCGGACTGTCGGCAACAGCAAGTGCGGAGGGTTCAAGGCCCCGACCACGGATGAACAAAGGAGGAAGATGACTGAACTTTATTGCCTTCCATCACATTGACGATTATGGTGGATGTTTAAGGTAAACTTTATTTTATGTGCTGTGTGAATTTTTGCTTTTTACTTAGTATGGCTGTATGGTAACTCAAATTTCACTGTACCTTAATTGGTACATGTGACAATTAAATTGAATCTTGAATCTTGGTCCTAGACTCTCCCACTTGTGGAAACATCCTCTCCACATCCACATTATCCAGGCCTTTCACTGTTCGGTACATTTAAATGAAATCCACTGCATTTAGTGCATTTAGAGACCCATAAGGAAAACTGCAAACTCTATGGAACTCACTGAAAATCACTGTAGTCCACAAATATCCTTTGTAATTTTTTCCATTGAAATTAAATCTTGCAATACAAGATGTTCAGATTTTAAGACATTAGTATATTACATTTTAAGATTGAGAAAAAGCAGAGGTCTGAGCAGGAGAATAAAGTAGATTGCATGAATTAAGTGTTGACAAAACAAAGACAAATTGAGAAGTCAGAATAAAGGGAGAGGAAATCATTTGAAACAAAATAAACCAAATATTGGCATTTTTATAGTCACCATTGAACAATATGAATTTCATACAGTGCATCTCCACACATCTATTTGTTTGGAAGAACTTGAGTAGAGGTCATTGCAATTATCACGCTGTTAAAGAAATGCTAATCCAATTAGTTACGTAACTTTGATTTCCGTGAGGAGTTTAATGACAATTAATAAACAAATGGAGCAACCACTTAAAACTCACAGGGAAGATTAAGGTTTCGCTGAGATTAATGCAGAGCTGTGACGGCTTCCTACCATTCATCCTTGCATGTTGCTGAACAATCTGCATTTTAATAATGGCAGGCAGCTTTCACATGTTTTGCAAATTCCATCCACAACTATTTATGCTGTATTGTTACTGAGTCATGGTGAGAATGGCAAGAATGAGCTATGATAAGCATGAGAATGAGGTGTACAAAGGAGGTCTGCACTAAAGAAATCAGCTCCATTGCACAAGATGACAATGCACTTCATATGATACAAAAAATATTTAAAAAACAATTTGAAGGTTTACTTTGAAGATTAGGGCAAATGGAATGAAGAATAAAAAAGTATTTAGTGTATACAAATTGAAGTATTTTCAACATGTTGGTAACGCCAAAGTGAATGGCTATCAAGGTCTATATGGTTATATTACTAATAGTAATTTAAGGGCCTGTCCCACCAGCATGCGACTCCATGCGGTGAGCGCGACCTAACGTGGTCGCTTGAGCCGTCCGGCCTCGCTGGGCCTGTCTCACTTCGATCGCCGGAGCCGTATGGAGTTGTGTGGAGCCGGTCCCAACATCACGCGGGGCTCCGATGTTCAAAACTGACCGTGTTCAAATATTCCGCGCGTGCAACGGCCTGTCGGCTCGCAGTCGCCTCGACGCATTACGCACTGCCTCGACGTCGTGCCTCCGTGACCCTCTCTGTGTGACCCTCTCTGTGTGCCTCCGTGACCCTCTCTCTATGTGCCTCCGTGACCCTCTCTGTGCACCTCCGTGACCCTCTCTGTCCTTGCGAACTTACCGCGGACTTCGCTCCAACTTCACGCCCCTTCGCGCCACTCACCCGACCTCCATGCGGCCCCCGCTGCCAGTTTGGTCGTGCTCGCCACATGCAGGTCGCATGCTCGTGGAACAGGCCCTTTACTATTTTTTCAATTCTTAGGATATATGAAAAAAAAACAAAGATAGACACAAAGTGCTGGAGTAAGTCAGCAGGTCAGGCAGCATCTCTGGTGGAGATGTTGCCTGACCCGCTGAGTTACTCCAGTACTTTGAGTCTATCTTTAGTATAAACCAGCATCTGCAGTTCCTTGTTTCTACATACTGAAAAATAAGCCAATTGTTAAATCTGCTTTTTGAAGTGTATCTATGGCGTAATTAAACCCTTTCCATTAATTTTGATATAACTTCTAAACAGTGATCCTTCACTTTTCAAAGCCAGAATCTCCTTGGAGATTAGAGGAGTAAAAGAACATACATTTTGCTTCAGTGCTGGTTGTAACAAATTATGCAATTTAATGTATTAAATGTCATTCACTATCAACATATTTTTTCCTGTGTAAAAAATGGTAATTTATTCTTGCATCCATTCATTTTTCAATTTGCCTTGTGCCATCTGCCTCTTTGAAGAGCAGAACTGATTGCTTTTCCCCATTTTTCTTAAATCAGCTAAAGACCTCTTAAAACACAATGATAAAAACAGAAGTGAACCCTATTTTGGAAAGATACATTGATTCTTCAGAAAGATGAGATTCAATACTGATCAGTTTGGCATCGCATAAAAAGCCAATTTACATTTTTTTAATATTTTGCAATTCTGGTTATTTCACAGATATGTTTTGCTCAGTGAGAGGAAAGGGTCAATATCAAGTTGTGGTTTTTGAGATTGTCCTTGTCTTTCATCAATTGCAGAGATCACTTTTTAAAATTGATGGCAATGTCTTCGACCTCTGATGTTCTCAAACAGGGCGACCTGAAGAGACTGTTCCCCATTTGCAGAAATGGATATGAAAACAGTCTATCGGAAGCATTTAATCCTCTCTCCTAATTTTCACATGTCTACAGTTAAATGACAATTGGGGAGTCTTCAAAATTGATCACGTAAGACAGGATCACGTATTTGATTTTTACCTTCTTCATTCAGGGCTGCCAGTCATCGATAAGATGGGCAGATATATAGATCATAAAATCCGTGTGTACTGTAATGCCCAGAGAATGAGCCTCAACAGACTGTTGGACTATGCTGAGATTAATTTTATAAATTGAAAAATCTTTTAAATAATTTATTCAATGCAGTGTAGAATAGTAATTATGATATGGTGGATCATTATTATACTCAATAGGAAGTCTTTAAGAGAATATTAGTACTTCTGATTATTTTCATAGACTATTTTAATGATATGGCATTGCTATTTCAGAAGTTTGACTATCCAGAGTCTGGAAAACCGAGAATGACAGTAGACTGCGCTTTGACATGCCAGGATTATTGAAATTGTAGAAACTGTTGTGAGATAGCATAATCATCCAGCTTGTGAGTTTGAAGAAGGGTCTTGACCTGAAACATTATCCATTCCTTCTCTCCAGAGATGCTGCTGGCCCACTGAGTTACTCCAGCTTTTTGTGTCTATCTTCTGTAAGTTTGACAGGTTGGAGTCACTCATCCCATTTAGCAATTAAAGGAGAGTGAAGGAGTCTGGTACAATGCTGTTGTGAGGTTTTGTGCAGATCCTGCCTTTCCAGAGAATGGAGCTAGTGCCGAACACTGTTCACACCATTGTGTTGTCAAAAATGTTGGCTGAAACAAAATTGGCATCCTCTAAATGGAAATCCAAACTTCCACTGTGGCACAGTGGTAGAGTTGCTGTCTTACAGTGTCAGAGACCCGGGTTCGATCCTGTCTACAGGTACCATCTGTAACGAGTTAGCACGTTCTCCCTGTGACCGTGTGGTTTTTCTCCAGGTGCTCTGGTTTCCTCCAAAAAGGTGCAGATGTAAAATTTTCCCTGGCAAGTCCTTTTTTGGTGAACTACCTTCTGCAGTTCCTTGTTTCTATGTGCATTGCTGATATTTAGTTTCCATAGATTTGAGTAGTTTGTTTGTCTACCTCAGGCAGAGTTAGCCATTGTGTGCCCTGGCATGGCTTTGGAGGCACAAATGGATCATACTGAATAATATGTAGGAAGGAACTGCCAATGCTGGTTTCCACCAAATATAGACACAAAATACTGCAGTAACACAGCGGGACAGGCAGCATCTCTGGATAAAAGGAATGGGTAATGTTTCGGACGTGAAGAAGGGTCTCGACCCAAAATGTCTTGCATTTCTTCCCGCTGAGATACTCCAACATTTTGTGACTATCTTCAGACCAAGTAATGTCAATCCTCTCTAAAGAACATTGACTTTACCAGATAAGTTTTTACACAAATGTGTGGCCTCCTAGTCACCAGTGTTGATACTAGCTTTCATTGGATGAACTGAATTTATTTTCTCAAGTATCACAAAGGATTTCAACTCGTGTCCCTGGTATTCAATTCAGACATATAGATTACATCCACTAAAGTTATCTTTCGGGAATATAGTAGCCCACTGGCTACATCTAGCTCTGGTGATGAATGGAACCATTTTCATTCAATAGGCACCAATAGTTTTGCAATGGACACACAAGGAACTGCAGATGTTGGAACCTTGAGAAACACACAAGTGCTGGAGAAACTCAACTGGATCTGTGGAGGTTGCACTGGTGGCGTTTTGAGTTGGGATTCTTCTTCTTTAGTTTTATACTGATAGCTCAAGTACAATTGAAGCCTTGGATGACAGCAGCTAAAACACCAAGGTATAACTTGCATGGTTTACTGCTTATAATTTCTCAGTGCAAGGACATCATTTGTTTTAAGAGCGAGGATTATAATCATGATAGACAGTTAGATATAGCTCCAAGGGCTAGCGGAATCAAGGGATATGGGGAGAAGGCAGGCACGGGTTATTGATTGGGGATGATCAGCCATGATCACAATGAATGGTGGTGCTGTCTCGAAGGGCCGAATGGCCTCCTCCTGCACCTATTTTCTATGTTTCTATGTTCCTATATATCCCAGATTCAGGGATAATTTCTTCCCAGCCGTTATCAGGCAACAGAACCATCCTAGCAACATATAGAGAGCAGTCCTGAGCTACTATCCACCTCATTGGAAACCCTCAGACAATCTTTGATTGGACTTTACTGGATTTTAAATTGCACTAAACCAGGGGGGAGTTCCCCCCGGGGGGGATAAGATTAGCAAACTCAAACTGTTAGAACGTTGATCTTTTTATTGCCTTTGAGCTCCCCAGGGCGGCACAAAATTCAGTATGCATTGGTTACCTGCTGCTGGGGGGAATGACATTCTGACATATGGTGAAAGGGGTGCATGGGGCAAACAAGGTTGAGAACAACTGCGCTAAACGTTATTCATGTTATTCTCTTTATTATGTATCTGTACACTGTGGATGACTCAATTGTAATCATGTATTGTCTTTCCGCTGACCAGTTAGCATGCAACAAAGGGTTTTCACTGTACCTCGGTACATATGACAGTAAACTCAACTACCGCAAACTAAACGTGTAGTACCACCTAAACAATGTGTTTGTAATTCCAGCAAAACCAGGAACTCTTTTGGTCAATGGTCATGGTGGCTGATGATTATATTATGGTTAACTATCTTTGAGTACCACTACATTCTCTTTTATACAGCTGTAGATAGCATCCCTAATTAGATGTTGGAAATATTTCCAGGCCAGCTTGGAAATAACCCATTGCATAAAGTTTAATTTCAATTGGTAACATCACAATCATTGCCAATGTAATGCTTAGCATGTTATAGCATTTTCTTTGTTTTCAGTTCCTTTGCCCAGGCACATTACATTGCAAGCGGATTGCCCACTAGTGCATCTAATGCCTGGAACCAGTTGCTTAATGGACTTTAATGGCACTGGTGAGGCTTTCTTCCACTTGTCAAACATAATTGGTCATGCATATTTAAGACAGAAAATTAGCTGGGGCATTCAGCTCCAAATGGCAGCAAATCTGAATCATATTTAGATTGATATCACTATTGGTGTACTAAAAAAACCCAGAAATCTTAAATAAAAACAGAAAATGCTGAAAAAACTCATCATGTTCTCATATCTGCAGAGAGGGGAAACACGTTAATGTTTCAGATTGATAACCTTTTGTAAGAAATCTACAAAGATACCTAGACTATTTGGTTCCTGTAGATTGCCCTACACAGTTTTACACCAGCAAGGTGTCCTCCCTCCCCCTCTCCCTCTCCCCCTCTCTCTCCCTCTCTTTTTTTCTTTCTACTTGAGCCACATTTCCAACTCTTTTGCCTGAATTTATTTTTGTTTATTTTTTTAACAACGAACCATGGCAGGTTCTCTCCATACACCAGATCCTTTGGTGTTCGACAGTGAACATGCTGAACGTTGGCGCATCTTCAAAGTGGAATTCGGAATTTTCATAGATGCTGCCCACCTGGGAGCTGCTCCCCACACCGTTGCATTAATTTTCCTCAACGTAGCGGGCACAGAGGGCACAGGATTAATATTACGCCCCAGAACATACCGATATGGTAACACATGTTCTGACCCCGACAGAGTCCAACAGAGACCCCGCCTGCCTTCTCCGAAAGTTCAGAGACCTGTGCCAACTTCGCACTAACATTATCATCACAAGTTTATTTCCCGTAGCCAACAAGAGGGCGAGACAGTCGAATCCTATATTGGTTCCCTCAAGAGCATTGCATCCAGATGCCACTTCCAAGACTGCAACATACTCATCCACGGCAGATGGCATCCTGAATGATAAGGTGAGAAATGAATTGCTCCAGGATGAGGAGCTTACACTCGATAAGGCTGAACGTGCCTGCCGGGTTGCAGAGTATACTGATAGCCATACCAAAACCCTGGGGTCGGGACCACACTCTGCCTACGATGTCCATGCCTTCTATAGGTCCCCGTGACAAACATTAACAACCCCATGACAACTGCCCACAGCTCCAGGGAGAGTAACCGATCCTCCGGTCCATAATTGTGGTAATTGCCCAAAATTTCGTGAGCAATGCCTCGCTTATGCAAAACTTGCCACCACTGTAAAAAGAAAGGCCACTTTATCCAGTGCTACCGGGCTCGTGGCAACAGGGCCCAGCCACAACAATCTTTCTAGGCACTCGAGCCCACACTTTCCCATGAGGGACTGACTGAATCAGTATTTCCAGCAGAACCACGGCCGCAGCACCTGCAAGAAGACATACATTCCTGTATACCCAATTCACCGTCTACAAACAGTGATCCCATGACAACGCTCAGTATCAACAATACCAAAGTTGCTGCAAAGAAAGATACCAGGGCAAGATGTAATGTTGTCCCTTTATCAGATTTCCAAAGAATTCACAACAACGAAACTGTCATGAAAACAAACTCAAAGTTACATCCATTTGGTGGAGGAGTTGCAATCAGTTGGTACGGTCACATTACAATGCCATCTAGTGTCTCAAGTTTACAATCTGGATTTTTTCATCATTAGAGGGGAAGTGCCCCTCCTTCTGGGCATTGATGCATGCTGCGATATGAACTTAGTTTTCTTTGGCAAAACTGTGTACCAGCTGTCTACCTCTCAAAGTCCCACTCAACAACTACTCGAACAATACAAAGACCTTTTTGATAACCAGCTGGGCTAGCTTCCCACACAATAGAGCATTGTAACCGACAAGGACGTCATACCTGTAGTTCGTTCTCCTCACCCAATCCCGCACGCAATGAATGACCACGTCAATGCTGAACCAGACAGAATGGAAACACTGAGCGTAATAGCCCCTGTCAACAACCCCTCCTACTGGGTCTCCACCATGGTCGCAGCAGTCAAGAAAAACAAAGATGAAATAAGTATCTGCAGCAACCCCAAAGATTTAAACATTGCCATCAAACGACCACACCACCCGATGCGGACGGTGGAAGAGCACACAGCCAACCTGGGTAAAGCCACAGTCTTCTCTGTCCTAGATGCAAAAAACCCATTTTGGCAAATATCGCTAGACCATGCATCCTCCATGTTAACCACATCCGCAACGCCATTCGGACGCTATTGATTCTTACAAATGCCATTTGGCATCAATTCTGCCAGTGACGTTTCCCAACGTACTATGGAACAACTCTTTACTGGCTACCCATGCGACATAATCATGGACAACATCCTGATTGTCGGGCGCAATGCACAAGAACATGACTCAAACCTGAAGCAGGTCCTGGATTGTGCCAGAGAAGTAAATCTCAAAGTCAACCATCTCAAGTGCAGGTTTCGGGTCGACAAAGTGACTTATGTGGTCCACGTGTTCACCAACAATGGACTCAGGCCAGACCTGTCTAAAACCAATGCCTTCAATGAAATGCCAGCACCTACAGACGTGACAGCTCTACAACGATTTCTAGGTATGGTGAAATACCTGGGAAAATGCAGCCCAAACTTCAGCGAGCTGTCAGCCCTGTGCGACAACTGACCCACAAGGATACACACTGGTCCTGGCACCACCAGAGGAGGGCATTTGAAACCCTCAAACAACTAATGTTTTGCGCTCCAACCCTCACATACTTTGATGCCAAGTTACCCGTCACCCTCACCTGTGATGCCTCCCAGTATGGACTGGGCACTGCTTGCCTACAAGACGACGGAAAGGGCTCCACACCAGTTGCCTCTGCCTCCCGCACCATGACCGACACTGAACAGTGCTACGCTCAAATCAAGAAGGAGCTACTCACAGTAACATTTGCCTGCAAGAAATTCAAGGACTTTATCTTTGGCATTCCGATTACGGTTGAAACCGATCACCAGCCCCTGGTCAGTATCCGCAGTAAACCAATCCACATGGCACCAGCGCGTTTACAGGGATATGACATCAGGGATATGACATCAGACTAACCTACAAATGCGGTAAGGACATGTACTTGTATTCCTTGTATGTGAATACTTGGCCAATAAACTTATTCATTAAACCTATAAACCTATTAATTAATTCATTCTTAGCTGACACCCTCTCACAGGCACCTCGCCGAACCTGCGAAAAACACCTGTCTGATGATGAGCACGAGGGGTATATGGTCTCCTGCCTTCCATCCGCGGGCTTAGACATCCTAATGGCACAAACAACTATAGACGAAACGCTACAATCGCTGGCCACTGTCCGACATCTCTTCACAGCAAGTACTTCGATATTGTCCATGGGGGACATCCTGCTGCAGAAATAACCCTCCAACATGCAAAATGGTATGCTTTTTCTGGCCTGACATGGCTGACTATATTCTCAAGAAAGTTGCTGCCTGCCCAATTTATAACAGCCTGACCCTGCAACAACAGAAACAACCACTTCTAATAGCTAATAATCCCTCATTCAAACCATCCATTATTGATAAAACGTTTATCCATTGGGAAAGAATAGGAATTAAAACAATGGGAGATATGTATGAAATGGGAAAACTTTTATCATTCCAACAATTAGAACTAAAATATAATTTGAAAAGTAATCAATATTTCAAATACCTTCAAATTCAAAATTATTTGAAAAAGTATATACAAGGATATCAAACTTTAACCCCAGATCTATTGGAGGAAGGAATGAATAGAAAGGCAGAATCAAGCAATTTAATATCTTACTTATATAATATAATTCTAAATATAGAAACGCCAACGAAAGAGGCAATTAGAAGAGACTGGGAACAAGAGTTATTGATAAAAATTCCGAACAATAGATGGGATAAAAATGTATTATATGTAAACAAATGTTCAATGAATGTAAGACATAACCTAATTCAATTTAAAATTTTACATAGTTTATATTATTCGAAAACAAGACTGAATAAAAATATTTTCAAATGTTTCCCCCATTTGCGACAAATGTCTAACTCAAAATGCCACTATCGCACATTCCTTTGTCTCTTGTACAAAACTGTATACATTTTGGAATGAAATTTTTGGAATTTTTACAAAACTATTTAACACAAAATTGAACCCCAATACCGAATTGATTATCTTTGGATCAATGGAAGCGGGAAATAAACTAACTATATTCCAAGAAGCTTTTCTTAATTATGGTCTAATAACAGCAAAACAACTTATACTTAAATTTTGGAAAAACGCACCTACGCCAACATTCAAAATGAGGATCTGAAACGCTACATTTTTGAAGAAATGAAATTCCTCTTACTAGGCAAAGTAGACCAATTCTTAAAGATTTGGTCTCCGTTTATCAACTTTTTACAAGCATATGGTGCAACATAACATAACCTTAGAAATTAAATGGTATAGAACTGGGTGACGGATGGGCAAAAATATGAGATAGGTAGATCTCTCCTAATCTCTCTTTTTTTACTTTTTCCTTTTCTTTCAATCTTTTAACTTCTCACCTCTGTCCTTTATTTCTTTTGTTTTCTGTTTCTACTCGCTTGTCTATCTATTCCGGCACTCTTTATTTCTTTTTTCTCTCCCTGTTCTTTTATTATTGAAAAAAAAAAAAAAAGAAACAACCACACAAAAGAAAGCACCCCATACCGGACTTACCATGGTCCTCAGTAGCAGCCAACATCTTTGAGTGGCACGGCAAACAATACCTGGTTCTAGTCAATGGTTCAAAATCGACCTGCTCAGTAGCCTGACCTCAGCCATGGTCATTCAAAAACTCACTTGCCACTTCTGTGTCCATGGAGCCCCCCTAAAGCTACTCTCAGACAATGGAACTCAATTCTCCAGTCAGCTCTTCAGGGATTTCGCAAAAAACTGGGATTTTCACCACATCACCAGCAGTCCAGAGTACCCGCAGTTCAACGGCCTGGCCGAACGCGTGGTAAGAAGTGCAAAATAACTAATGGAACGCTCACATAGGGCCGGCTCTGATGTCTATCTCGACTTACTCAACCTATGGAACATCGTCCGCGAACCTCTCTTGGGATCTGCAGTCGAATGCCTCATGTCATGGCGAACCCGCTCCTCTCTGCCTATGGCCAAGCAGCTACTAGAGCCACAAGTTTGTGCACCATCAGTGATCCAATCCTAACTCCAACGCCACCGCAACATACAAAGAAAATACTACGATTAAACCAGCTCTCCGCTTCAACCACTCAACATGGGACAGGTTGTCCACTTACGGTGACTCCGAGGTTACGACCGCCTCGGAGTCATCCTAGGGTCCACCACGGAGCCACGCTTGTACTTGGTCAGTATTGACAAAGGCATCTATTGAACACCCGCCAACACCTCCCGGTTAATGAACCGGCATCTCCACGTCCTTACACGGACCAGCCTGCTGGTCTTCCCTCACGCTCCACGAACATCACTCCAGTGATTCCTCTGCCAGTGCCAGCGCCATCCCTGCCTTCCCCAGTGCCCCCATCTCTACCGGTGTCTTCTCCTCCGCATTCACCCGATAAGGGACTTGCTCCCTCAGAGAAGAATGAGGTGCACGAGGGGTACTACCATACACGTGCAGGTCATGTCTGCAAGCCAAACCCGCTAATTGGAAAATTCACCGGCTACACTTGAACTGTGCATGACCCATCTTGTTTTATGTGCTCACATATGCACAAGCATGTACACGTAAGAAATATACATGCTCACACCTTATACTGGTGTTTTACAATATGCTCCACTAACCACTCTATATATGCTTTTCTTCTTTAAGAGGAAGGATGTAGATTAACCCTTATTAATCCATGCCATTTACAATCTCCACTACACATATGTGAATGCCACCCTTTACATGGTATTACGGTACTACACAGCTTTACACTCGCAAGGTCAGTCAACTCTCTCTCTCTCACAAACCAGCTGAGCTAGATGAGAATGGCTGGCTGAATGTTCCCGTTTGCCTGTGGAATAAAGATTGATCTTCACAATGTGTATTGCTGTGGATCATTAATAAACAGTTCACTGTACCAAGATTTGGTAAACAGTCCCGCAGACCAGTCAAATAACAGACTGACGTAGTCATACTGACAGAATCAATCATTTCAGTCAATGTCAGGCACTGCCTCATCTCTGCCTCTGACTGTGATCCCATTGGTTGTAAAGATCACAGGTACTATTCATTCAGGATTGAATGGCCCTCATAGTTCACTCCTTAATGTGTCACTGTATCAGGTGAACGATGGCCAAGGAGACATTGGGCCAATAAACCTCTACTAACCTCCTGAATCAGTTGTCTCCTTGTTGAAGAACCCTTGGCAAGATTGTAAGCACACATTAAGACATAATTATCCATGAATACAATTGGAATTCGGAGCTCCATCAGTGACTCACCGGATTCCAGAATTAATACACGGAACGTTTTGAATGAATCAACTCATTGAAGAAACCTTCTTGCGCTCATCAGCTCACTTGCGCAGGTGCCTCAGTCCAGAGAATATTCGTAGGAATGTCCACTGCATAGTCCTTGTGGAAATGGGCATCAAACTCACCCTCCAATAGGAATGAGTGGTGAATTGAGTTTATTACTGCTTTTATTTCTCATGTTCCATCAAGTGGCAGTATGATTGTACTGCGAACAATAGTTCCAGCAGGTCATATATGGACATCCATCAACAAGCCATAAACAAAAGTGTGTTCCACCACAATTTATAACATCATGGCTAATATATACCTAGCTGGCTAGGGAGCTGGTGTGGGGGAGGGGGGGGCACCAAGAGAACAAAGATGGACCCAGTGTGGGGGCTGCCGAGAACAAAGAGGGTCCTGATGTGGGGGGGGCGCTAATAACATAGGGGGAACATTGGGGACTACTTTGTAACTTTGTTGGTGCCCTATACGTGGGAGTTCTTACCATACTTGGTGTCTGGTATGCAAAACAAAGAAATGCACTGTGACATTCTACATGTGATAATAAAGTATCAAGCAGTTAATCAATCAATCAATCATTGACTTTATCATGTGGAGGAAAGAACTGCAGATGCTGGTCTAAATCGAAAGTAGACACAAAATGCTGGAGTAACTCAGCGGAACAGGCAGTATCTCTGGAGAGATGGAATGGGTGAAGTTTTGGGTCGAGACCCTTCTTCAGTCTGAAACGTCACTCATTCCTTCTCTCCAGAGATACTGGCTGACTTTATTATTACAGCTGGATTAGAAGACTATTACTAATTTGATCAGGACTATAGAAAAGCATGCCAACAACTGCAGTTGGACTTTAAATCAGTATGTCAACCCAGTAAGGCTGCAACAAGGCTGCAACATAAGTATGCTAAACAGTTTAGACCGCATACTGTATTCAGATCTAAGGTATCCTTCAACCCATACATCCATCAAAGCTGATGGAGTGGATTGTAAGGTGTTCTCTCCTGTAGTATGAAAGTTGACAGACATTTAAATGGTTAAGAGGAAGTAGAGACACCAAAACCTTTATATGTGGGGGTGGGGGGCAGGGTAAGGGGGAAACTAACTCCCAGTCGCTTCCTGGTGGGGACACGACTATTTCTCCGAGTCGCGTCCTCGCCCCCCACCTTGCGGCCTACCTCCTGGATTGGAACGGCCTTTCCTGACCAGAGCTGAAACAGCGGCGGCGGCGACGCTGGAGTCACTGCGGAGCGGGCGATGCCTACCTGGGTCGCCGTTGGAGCTCCGGAGCGTTGGGCCGCTGCTCCAACATCGTGGAGCTCTGGTTTAAAGAGCTCCCAACGCGGGCGGCTCTGACCGTCATCGTGGAGTCCTGGGGCCCTTTGCCGAGGGCCTCCAGCGTTGCATCTCCACCCGGCGCGGCCAGTGGACTTTGGGAGCCGCGGACTCCGGTAGGAGGGGGGCCGACTCGGGGTCCAGGCCGCTGAGGACGTCCCCCAGCCCCGACGTCGGACTTACATTACCACGGGGAGTGGGCCTGAACATCGGGCCGCCCGTAGCGGCGACAGCGGAGGGCTCGGGGAGGCCCTGACCATGGGTGAACATTGGGGAGCATCGGGAAGAGACTGACTTTGGTGCCTTCCCTCATGGTGGGAAAACTTTGATCCTGCTGTGAGGGGATGTTTTATGTTGAATTTCTGTCTACTGTGTGTTGTGTTCTTTATTTTTGGCTGTATGGTGACTTCATTTCACTGTGCTAATTGGCACATGTGACAAATAAAATCTATCTGTATCTGTATCTGTACATACTTACCTATGGTGGATACTCGGACATGACAAAACTAATAGCATTCTGTGCTGATTATGCAATCAAGGATTAATGGTGTCTCCAGTCAAAGTATTCCTGTACACTTGCATTACTGGTATCTACTTATCGCATAACTATTGCCCAGGAGTGTTCTGTCCACAATATGGGTGTCAAATTCAATCTACACAGTTGGTGCCCCATCAGTTTTATCTCTATTCATCAACAATGTGAAGGAAAAATGTCACTAATAATGCTGTCAAGTGGCACTTTGTGTGCCAATAATGATGTTTAAGTTCATTTTCCAATGGGCAATTTGACTTCAGTCCTTACTTCAGTTTGGGTGTTAACTTGGACGAAGGGAATAATGTTTAATGCAAGGTAAAGTCCAGTAAAGTCCGATTAAAGGTGTAAGAAGGAACTGCAGGTACTGGTTTGATGCTGGTTTGATGCTGGTCAGATCTGATGAAGAGCATTGACCCGTTGAGTTACTCCAGCATTTTGTGTCTGAAGTCCGATTAAAGAAGGTTTGAAGGTCTCCAATGATGTAGATGGCAGGTCAGGGTCGCTTTCTAGTTGGTGATGATGATTCAGTTGCATGATAGCTGCAATAATGGCCAACACATCATTTTCACTCTTAATTGCTTGCTATGCTTGCATGTTAATGTATCCTAATTTATTTATAAGAACTTTAAGTCCTTTCGAACAACAGCGCTTTACAAATTCTCACCAATTAAAAAGTACTCTACTGTTTAATTTTTTCTCATAAATGAATAACCAGATTCTTCTGTATAATAATCCATCTGTCATTGCTCACCCATTCACTTAGCCGAACGACATCAACTTGAAGCCTTTCTGCATTCTCCTCATGGTCTCCACGAACATTCTGCTTTGTACCATCTGCTAAATTGGATATCTTACAGATTAGACACAATAAACTGCAAATGGGAGAATTATGCGTGGAACACAAAATGCAAAATGGGTCAGGCAGCATCTCAGGAGGACATGGATAGGTGATGTTTTGAGTCTGGGATCCTTCTTCATATTGGAATATGTGCTATATTACCCAAATTATCGACACAAATTATGAACAGCTGGGGCCCCAGTGGTAATTACAGTGATACCTTTCTACTCGTCCCAACCCAATTATTCCAATTATCGGCTTTTTGACCAGCAATGAATCTCAACCCATTTTACTCTATTGTCCCAAATCCAAGTACTACAGTTTTGTTCAATGAATCTTGAGCATCATCTTATTGAAAGTCTAAATTCAGCTTCTACTAAGCTATTCTGCCTATTACAACCTCAAAAATTTCGAACAGATTTGTCAAACATAACTTCTACTTCATATATCTGTGCTGATTCTGCCAATCCTATTATTAATTTCCTGGTGTCCTGTTATCACTTCCTTAATAATAAATTCTAGCACATTTTCCTCTGCCAGGCTTTCAGAGACCTATTGAGGCATGACAGTACTTCTTCACGGGATATTGCTTTCACTAATGCCAGATTGATCAGTGATGAAATCAGACAACGGATATTCTCACCACTCCAATGCTGCCAAAAATGGAAAGTACATTCTCAGTTAGTGTAGTTCTTGGAAAAGCAATAATGGTAGATTTATCTTGCCGAATATGTAAGAGACTAGTATTATAACATAATGTGAACATGCAAACAGATAGATTTGATATTGAAACGTGAAAATGTAAGCAATTTAGACTTTTATTTTGGACTTTAGAGATACAGCGTAGAACCAGGCCTTTTGGTCCATTGAGCTTTCGACTGCCCAGCAATCACCCCGTATACTAACACTATCCTACACACTGGGGACAATTTACAATTTACAATTTAACCGAAGCCAATTAACCAACAAACCTGCACATCTTTGGAGTGTGGGTGAAACTGGAGCACCCAAAAAACAACCCATGTAGTCACACTGAGAACGTACAAACTCCCCTCATGTAATTATGTTCCTAGAGCTACCCCCCCCCCCCCCCCCTTAGTCTAGTTCAGTAAAACACTGAGTCAAGCACTGTACCACTAAACTTTATTATATGAAACAATAACGAACTCCCTGTACAATACCTAACCGCCCCGGGTCCGATCCTCATCTCTGCTTGTTCAAGCCCTTCAGCCTCATGCAAGCAGATACCTCCAAATGCATACGCAGTCCCAAGCGCCCTTCCAGAAGATTGAAAATGATCCTAGTGGGGGGGTCACCTTTTATAGGTCATCGGACCCTGTGGGGCAGAACTACATGGGGTGGCAGCCCCTACAAACTAATCACAGATATTGATTACATTAAAGTGTTATTGACAGTTGCCTAACCCAGTTTCCACAGAAGCTTCTGGAAGGAAGTCAGTTAATCAAGTAATGCAGGGAGTATAAACAATTCAAACAAGGCTTCACACTTTAGCCAATCATCAAATAGCAACACAAATACAAATTGCAACATTATTAACAGTATTTACAACCCTTCTGCAGTGGGCCAATCCTGATAATGCATTTGCAACACCTTTGAGCTCTTCTGCTAAGTCCTCATACATTTTAACAATGGAGAGGACATCTGGATCTTTCCCTATCCTGCATATCAATCTAGGGTTCAGACTAGCTGGTGCCAACTCACAGCCTGTAGCTTTTCACAGACAGAAGCCAAGCAGGCCTTGCAAATGCAGAGATCCTCCATTTTATAATAACTCTAATTTGGTCAATATTAACATTCCTCCATTTGATCATAATGATAACCCATAATTAATGATAACCAGAATACTTTAACTTAACTTTATTTATTTATAAAGCACTTTAAACAACTACAGTTGCCACAAAGTGTCTGTACATGAGAACTCATGGACAAGGCATTACAAACCATTAAAAACCGTAAGACGAAGGACTGTAAAAACACACTCTAAAGGTTAAAAGACGTTAAAGGCACTAAGAACAGGAGCAAAGCTTCAGCCAATGTCGAAAGCCAAGGAATAAAAATGAGTCTTGAGGGAGGATTTGAAGATGGACAGTGAGGGGGCCTGTCTGATGTGCAGCGGCAAGGTGTTCCAGAGTGCCGGAGCAGCAACAGAAAAGGCTCTATCCCCTCTGAGCCTCCGCTTAGACCTTGGTACCTCAAGGAGCAGCTGATCAGCTGACCTGAGGCACCGGGCAGGAGCATATAGGTGGAGCAGCTCAGAGAGATAAGACGGGGCGAGCCCATTCAGCGATTTAAAAACAAACAAAAGAATTTTGAAGTGAACTCGAAAATGCACTGGGAGCCAGTGAAGGGAGGCCAAAATTGGCGTAATGTGCTCCCTCTTTCGAGCTCCGGTCAAAAGGCGAGCGGCGGCATTTTGGACAAGCTGGAGACGAGCCAATGAAGCTCTTGCGACTCCAGAGTAGAGTGCGTTACAATAATCCAGCCTAGATGTAATAAAGGCATGGATTACTGTTTCAAAATGCTGCCGCTCGAGAATGGGCTTCACCTTTGCCAGCTTCCTTAGGTGAAAGAAGCTGGACTTAACCACCGCGCCTATTTGTTTATCTAGTTTAAAATCACCGTCCATCCTAAAACCCAGGTTCAAAAAACGGTTGGCCTTACGGACAATGCCAATGGGCCCAAATCAACAAAGGGAGGATCACGGCAGCCATTGGGTCCAAACAAAATCACCTCTGTCTTCCCTTCATTAAGTCCCAGAAAGTTTAAGGCCATCCAGGACTTAATGTCCTCAAGGCAAGACAGAAGTGATTTTAGAGAATAGTCGTCTTCTTTCCTGAGTGGCATATATAACTGGCTATCATCTGCGTAAAAGTGAAAGGAGATGCCATGCCTTCTTTAAAATTGAGCCCAGAGGAAGTAGGTATAAAGAGAAGAGCAGGGGCCCTAGAATTGAGCCCTGTGGAACCCCATATACCAAGGGAGTGGAGGAGGATTCAAAGCCAGCAAGGCTTACACGCATGGTTCTGTCAGCCAGATAGGACCTGAACCATCCCAGGGCACTGCCACAAATGCCCACTTGGTGCTGTAATCGGGGAAATTAAAATTCCATGGTCCACTGTATCGAAGGCAGCAGATAGGTCCAGCAAGACAAGGACCACATAATTACCAGAGTCGTTTGCTAGGAGGATGTCGTTAAAGACCCTTAGCAGAGCCGACTCTGTGCTATGCATAGCCTTGAATCCAGACTGGAAAACTTCCCGAATATTGTGCTCATCCAGGAAGAGTTTCAGCTGAGCATAAACTACTTTCTCCATGATCTTTGAGATAAAAGGCAACTTGGAGATTGGCCTAAAGTTGGCCAGAACAGTTTGATCCAGGCCTGGTTTCTTAAGTAGTGGTTGCACTACAGCATGTTTAAAATTTATGGGGAACAACCCCAGAACACAAGCTACTGTTTATGATGGCGAGAACCGACCGCCCTATACTGGGGAAAACCTCTTTAAAAAGAAGAGGAGGGAACAGCATCACAAGGGGAACCCGACGGCTTCATATGCCTAACCACATCCTCTAGACCCGACAATACAACAGTGACTGCTTTATTCTAACAGATATCTTAACAAAAAGATGCTGATGTATTTTCCCAGAATTTCATCAAGTTTCCCAAATTTGTGTGGGCGTAAGCTTCATGACTTCTGCCTGATGAGTTTTCACCTCCCGAGTTTTCATGGGCGCAAATCCCCTCCATGCATCTTGATAATTCATCTGTGCTTGATCCATAGTATAGTATGAAGTTTCTAAGATAACCTGAAATAAAGCAAGTTAGCAGTCCCTATTTCCACTGATACTCTTACATTGGTAGAGATGTACCCATGCGTTCCTTCCGTCTACTTTCACTGCTGTTGGGGTCATTAGGAGAACCTGGTAAGGTCCTCCCCACTGAATGTCTAATCCTTTCCTTACCCAGTTCTTTATCAGGACATAGACCCCTGTCTCACAGTGCGAGTTGGCCCACGAGTGACCCCGAGTTTTCACTCGTGGTGGTCACGTACGATGAACGTAGCGGCAACGTCGGAACTCGCGCGTTCAAACTTGTCCACTCGTGGCGCTAACGGCAGGTACTCGGGAAACTTGTTTAACTCGTGAAAAAAATCAAACATGTTTGATTTTTTCCACGAGTCAAATTAACTGTTCAAGTTAAAAATGGAAACATTTAAACTCGTTGCAGTAACGTAATGGCCCGTGCGTTTACCTTAGTGTCTCGTGAGTCTATCGTGGGAACTTTTTTATAATCTGAAAGGGACTGAACCAAAGTAGTATAATATGTATATACATATTATATATATTATATATATTTCAATTCCAACCCCGAAGCAATTGAGAGGCGATTTCTTGGGGCCATGTAATTTAACGTGTGTCTTTGCTTTTAAAAGTGAAGCTGTTTAATTGTTTACGCTGCGCTGTGTTTCGTGTTGGGGAGAGTGCTGATGTTACAATGCTTTCGATTTTATGCTGCCCTCCCCCTTCCACAGAAAAATGCCTACATTTTTCTTTGTGCCCGCTCTCCTGGGAGCAATCCAAACCAGGGAAACAATGAACCCTCAGAGGCTTCGCGTTCCTTGCTCCTATATATGGACCTCGCTCGCTCGCAACTGTATGAGCGCTCGATCAACCAGACATCGGCCAACACGGAGGCCTGATTACTGAAAACAAAGTAAACTTGTACCAGACCTCATCATCTTCCTTCCGACAACCCGTAACCACGGCACCACACTTTCAACAGAAAACTTAATATTTAAAGAATATATTATGGGACATTGGATTGTCTGAAGAAGGGTCCCGAGCAGAAACGCCACATATGTGTGTGTGTGTGTGTGTGTGTCTGTGTGTGTGTCTGTGTGTGTGTGTGTGTGTGTATCTGTGTGTATCTGTGTGTGTGTCTGCTGTCGGGTCCCGGCGGCCGCTCAAAGTCAGTCACCCGAGCTGCTTCCTTCCTCTGAAGTGGCGGCCAGTCCTGCTGTCTGTGTGTATCTGTGTGTGTGTGTGTGTGTGTGTGTGTGTGTGTGTGTGTGTGTGTGTGTGTGTGTGTGTGTGTCTGCTGTCGGGTCCCGGCGGCCGCTCAAAATCAGTCACCCGAGCTGCTTCCTTCCTCTGAAGTGGTGGCCAGCTGCTGTCTGTGTGTATCTCTCTCTCTATGTGTGTGTGTGTGTATGTGTGTGTGTGTGTCTCTCTCTCTCCCTCTCTGTCTATCTGTGTGTATCTGTGTGTGTGTCTGCTGTCGGGTCCCGGCGGCCGCTCAAAGTCACCCGAGCTGCTTCCTTCCTCTGAAGTGGCGGCCAGTCCTGCTGTCTGTGTGTATCTGTGTGTGTGTGTGTGTGTGTGTGTGTGTGTGTGTCTGCTGTCGGGTCCCGGCGGGCCGCTCAATGTCACCCGAGCTGCTTCTTTCCTCGGAATTGGCGGCCAGTCCTGCTGTCTGTGTGTATCTCTGTGTGTGTGTGTGTGTGTGTGTGTGTGTCTGCTGTCGGGTCCCGGCGGCCGCTCAATGTCAGTCACCCGAGCTGCTTCCTTTTTTAAAATTATTTAAAATAGAGATCCATTGCAAAAAAGTATTTAAAAACATAAAACAACAAAAATGCACTTACCACGTTATTGGTTACTGGAGGATGCGCATTTTCCTTTGTAGGTCATATCAATAGATGCCGCCGCGCTGAAATAACTCAAAGCCACAGGATGGAGATGTATTTTAATATTGTTGCTTTATTAAAACATACCTTCATTCACGGTTGGCTCAAGAGTAACGGGAGAGGAACTTGGTAACTCGGGAGAGGAAGTTGGAGCATCGCAGCAATGACATACCCGTGGGAACTCGGTTACACACTTCATCATAAACTTGAAGTCTCGTGCACAACCACGAGTCTGTCACTCGGGGTACCTCGTGGGTCAACTCGCACGTGAGACAGGGCCAATAGTCTTCAGGTTTCACTTTAGTTGAAACTGCTAATAAAGGCATCTCACTATAGGCTGCTTTTACTCTACAATGTGAGTCTCTCAATGCTCTGGTCAAAGCTAGAATGTAGTCGGTCATCTCCGCAGTCATTTGATGGAAGTTAATTATTTTCATTGCATTCTGATTCCAAGATGTTCTCAAGGGTTTACCATAAACAATTTCAGCTGGGCTCAGTTTGGATTTCCCTACAGGCGTGACTATCATCTGGAATAAAGGTATGGGGAGTAATTTAATCCAACAAAGTCCAGTCTCCACCTTCAATTTAGCTAAGTTAGTTTTAAGGGTCTGATTTGACCTTTCTGCAAGTCCTGCAGCCTGCGGTTGATAAGCACAGTGCAATTGTTGCTGGACCCCCAGCTGTTCACAAAATTCTTTATTGATTTGTCCAATAAAGTGCAGACCATTATCTGAACTAAGTTGAATAGGGATGCCAAATCTAGGGATAATTCCTCTCATTAACACCTTGACAACAGTAGTCGCTTTATTATCAAGGGTTGGGTAAGCTTCGATCCACCGGCTGAATACATCGACTATGACAAGTACATACTTATAACCCTGGCACCTTTCAAATTCGATATAGTCCATCAGACCAAGCAATTACTGCTAACTTTCTGAGCTAAAGTTTGTAATCTTGGATGCCATCAAGTAGCCAAAAGACTCTCTCCTACTACCCTTGCACCACAATGGGTTGCATAGTGCATACATTCTATAACCCATACTGCCAAAGAATCTGTCATGCAAGTTTGCCCTGCTGAAGTGGTCCATAGTCCAGTCATACAATCCAGTGCACACCCAAGTTGTCTCCATCGTTCTTTATCCCTTTCAGTAGCCTCCTCCTGCAACTGAACAATTTCTTGGATGGTTGGCATCAGTCTCTCTGATGGGGACTTGTTATTTAAAATTTTTAGTCTGCCTCATAATTTTTGGTACTACCAACCAACGTTCCCGAGACACTTTTTTTGCTGCTAAATTGGCATAACGATTCCCGATATCTATTGCTGGGTAGCATTAGGCCTTCAATAAATTTGTCACCAATTGTTTATTTGAAATTTGAGTCCCTGTTGAAGTTAGAAAATCCCCTATTTTTCCATAATTGTCCAAAATCAAGTACCACTCCAAATGCATACTGAGAATCAGTGTAAATATTTACCTTTACATGTTCCCCAATAATGCAAGCCCAAATTAAAGCAAACAATTCAGCCTGTTGGTGCTGAATAAGGTGACTCAAAGGCAGCTGCTTCTACAATTTCCCCATTCTGATTAACAATTGCATACCCAGGCAATTTCTCACCCAACAGTCCAATAGATGCACCCCATCTACATACAATGTTATGTCAGAGTCTTTTATAGGTGCGTCTCTTACAGATGTTTCCTCCTCGATGACAAATAAACAGTTATGTCCCGCTTCTGATTGCTCTTCTGGGGATGAGACAAGAAAAGAGGCTGCATTAATTAATGTACAATGTCTAAATTTAAGTTTTGGATTGTTTAAGAGATCGATCTCATACTTATTTTGGCGAGCCATTGTTAAGTGCTGGGTCTGGAGCTGCCCCAACAATGCCGTACATCCAAGATTCTAGCTAGGTCAATTGGTTTCTGAAGAATATTCACTAGGGCAGTTATATTTGCCAGTGCTTCATGTTGCCATCATCTCATTGGGCTTCCATGGGGTATAGACTTTTATTGTACGGGCATTATTTGCACTCACTGCACTGGTTGATCAAAAGAAGGATTAGGAATTTCCCTGATGGGGAACTGCCTACGAGTTACTTGTTTTGCTTTTCTGCAAAACACTCGAGTAAAATCGTACACAGACTAGAGAATATACCACTTATTATTATAATACAAAACCACACTCCCATATAAAATACAAGCATTTGTATAATATTGCATTCTTTAACTGTACAGTTCCAAAAGCAAATCACAGTATATTTTAATCCCTCCTCATGGTGTTTTCAACCAACGGAACACCCTCAATACAGCGATCGGAAGGATACGAACCCCTGGTCAAACAGCCAGGAGTTGGACTCCATATAACCATATAACCATATAACAATTACAGCACGGAGACAGGCCCTCTCGGCCCTTCCAGTCCGTGCCGACCATTTGTTTTCCCCTAGTCCCATCTACCTGCACTCAGACCATACCCCTCCATTCCCTTCACGTCCATATACCTATCCACTTTACTTTTAAATGTTAAAATCGATCCTGCCTCCACCACCTCTGCTGGAAGCTCATTCCACACAGACACCACCCTCTGAGTAAAGAAGTTCCCCCTCACGTTACCCCTAAACTTCTGTCCCTTAATTCTCATGTCATGCCCTCTTGTTTGAATCTTCCCTACCCTCAATGGGAAAAGCTTATCCACGTCAACTCTGTCTATCCCTTTCATCATTTTAAAGACCTCAATCAAGTCACCCCTTAACCTTCTGCGCTCCAAAGAATAAAGACCTAACTTGTTCAACCTTTCTCTGTAACATAGTTGCTAGGAACCCTGGCAACATTCTAGTAAATCTCCTCTGTACTCTCTCTATTTTTGTTGACATCCTTCCTATAACTAGGCGACCAAAATTGTACACCATACTCCAGAATTGGTCTTACCAATGCCTTGTACAATTTTAACATTACTTCCCTACTCCTATATTCAATGCTCTGATTTATAAAGGCCAGCACACCAAAGGCTTTCTTTACCACCCTATCTACATGCGATTCCACCTTCAGGGAACTATGCACAGTTATTCCTAGATCCCTCTGTTCCACAGCATTTCTCAATTCCCTACCAATTATCTCCAATTATAAAAACAGCCTTAATCTATGTTCTTATACAGTCAATTCGAACCACTATAACAACAGTGTATCTAACATTCAAAATTTAAATGAAAAGTAAATACAATGCGACAACGGCAACTTTAAACTATAGCTTCATATTTTTTTATTATACATGGGTTAATCTGGAAGAAAATATATACACTTTAAAACATCCAGTTCCCAATATGAGAGCCTGGAATAAAAACTAGCCAGCACTTCAATATGAGGTCCCGAATTTGGTAAATTTGGATTAAAAAAATTTCAGCTTGTTATTTTCTTTATCCAATTATCTTTTTAGTACGCAAATTTAAATTCAAATATTTTAAGCAGACGTCTTTATGATGATGATATTCTCAGGATTGGTTAAAAGTATTTTCTGCCAATTATACTTTAACCACCGAGTTCCCGGTACCTTTATGAGACTCCTCCCCGTCTTTTCAGAGATCCAGATATTACTCACACAGGCGAGGACTCAAACCCTCATGGGCTCACCCTTGGGCTTCTTCCTTTCCTCCTGCTTGGTACCGGGTGTCAGCACGTGGTCGCTTCACGCTGGCAGTCGATGCCGATCTTTAGAGTGCCTACCAATTTGCACCCTCAGCAATGACACAGTACTTCCCCTAGGTATGTTACAAAACTTACCTTTAGCGGCGCTGCAGTTCTGCCACTGCCCCTGTGCGCGGCTTTGGCGCCTTTGAGAGGGGGGCGGGTTTAAAATGCGATTTTTCTTCAGACTATTCAAATCAATTTTGAACAGGCTTTTTAGAAGCTGAAGAAAAATCGCTTTGACTGCCGTTATATTAAGTTTTTTTAAATTAGTGCTGGAAAAATTAAAAGCAGGAGTAAATTAAAAATCATCTTCTAATGCCGTCAACGCCGACAATGGGACGGATCTTATGTACGGGACAGAAGAAGGTACACAGTTTATTTTTACATTAAAACGTGCTTCTTAGGAAGCCTTTAATCCAAATTTCATGTTGCGAAAAGGTGACTTAAAAAATATACGAACTGGCAGTATTTATCCTGCCGATATGGGGGTTAAATTCACCGCAAACCGCAACCTTCCAATCCATCGCGTTCCACAAAAACCCACTCGCAAGTTGATTTAAATGGACATTAATTTACGGGAATTAAACACTAAATTCCTTCCATTTGGCCTATAAATTCATGACAATGAGATTTAAAAATCATGTTATATTGTGAATTATTGTGTAAATGTTATTTGGACACAGGCTTTTTTTAAATGTTAACCTTTTCTTAAGAAATGGATAGATGTTTAGATCTAGTAATTGAATTTTGTAATTAGTTACAATTAGGCAACTAACTAATTATATGCTTTAATTTCAGGTCATCCAAGTAAGATTGTTTCATATTTGTTTCAGAATGCTTCAGTCTATAATAACTGACCATTTCATTCAGTTCTCTTAATTTTTAAGAATGTTATGGGCTTTTGACTGTCCTTGATCACAGCTTTTGTGTTAAGAATGGAAAAGCAATAGGGAACAAGATGCTAATTTCTGAGTATGAAAATGGCCATAACCTTTTTAATACTGAAGATATGAACATGAATTAGGTGTCAAATGAAACTTCTTTTTATGCTTTATCTGATGGGATAAATTGCAGACTTGATTTTTTAGATCTCAAAATTTTGTAACATTGCTACTTCACCTCTTAGTACTGTTCCGACCCAGTCCTGTGTATTCAAATATCCAGCCAATCGGATATCCCAGTCTGGGCAGGGCCTCAAACCCCTCAACTACTTTTTGATGTCAGGCCAACTCAATGATACATAACTTTTGGATTTTGCAACAGCTGTTGACTAATTCTAAAGGGCCTTTCACCCCAAAAGGCTAGGATGCCCTCAGTGCTTGCAAGACTGCTGTTCTCTGATCTCATTGGGAACCCCAACACAAGCGCGCAAATGATCGATCCGCTCTGACTGTGAAGTGGGAAAACCGCTGCGAAAAGCACACTGTGGCGCCGATTTCTCCCCTTGCAATCTGGAACAGCTCAACACCCTCGATTGCAAACTTATGTCTGGGGATCCGTTGCGGTCCCAGACAAGCCCCCAATGTAATTATGCTCCTAGAGCTTACCCCCATAAGTCTAGTTCAGTAAAACACTGAGTCAAGCACTGGACCACTAAACTTTATTATATGGAACAATAACAAACTCCCAATACAATACCTAACCGCCGCAGGTCCGATCCTTGTCTCTGCTTGCCCAAGCCCGTCAGCCTCGTGCAAGCAGATACCTCGCAGTCCCAAGCACCCTTCCAGAAGATCGACAACAATCCCAGTGGGGGGGGTCACCTTTTATAGGTTAGCAGACCCTGTGGGGCAGAACTACATGGGGGTTGCAGCCCCTACAAACCAATCACAGATGGTACCCCATGACAATATTTCTACAGAAGCTTCTGGAAGGAAGTCAGTTAATCAAGTAATGCAACATTTTCCCAGGGAGTATAAACAATTCAAACAAGGCTTCACACTTCAGCCAATCATCAAACAGCAACACAAACACCTTGCAACATTATTAACAGTATTTACAACCCTTCTGCTGTGGGCCAATCCTGATAATGCATTTGCAACACCTTTGAGCTCTTCTGCAAAGTCCTCATACATTTTAACAATGGAGAGGACATCTGGATCTTTCCCCATCCTGCATACCAATCTAGGGTTCAGACTAGCTGGTGGCAACTCACAGCCTGTAGCTTTTCACAGACAGAAGCCAAGCAGGCCTTGCAAATGCAGAGATCCTCCATTTTATAATAATTCTAATTTGGTCAATATTAACACTTACAGACAGCACCCATCCAATAAATAAACCACGACCAGCAGATCTTCTGTTGTATTAATGCATGTGAGATTTTCATGTCAAAATTGGTGATTTTAGCATAAAACTACAACAAAATAACACATTGACATGGATCTATCTTTGGACAATGACTGAAAAAATATATCAAAGTTTTAGTATGCATTGTCTAAAGATGGAGTGCTGGAGGAACTCAGCTGATCAGGCAGCATCTGTGGAGGGAAATGAATGGACAGGTTTAATTGATGGTTCCAATACAAAAGGTTGTCTATTTCCCGCCATGGCTTGTTGAGTTCTTCCAGCCCTTTGTCTTTTGTTCGAGATTCCAACACCTGCAGTGCCTCATGTTTCCATTTTAAGTGTGTCCTGTTTTCAAACGAGTGCCATTGCAGCGAATAAATTACCCTATGCTTTTAAAACCCTTAGATATGAAAGTTTTCGGCAGACAGCCGGAAATTAATTGCCCATCAAATTCATTGAAGAAAAGAGAAAGGGGGAAAACCATGCATCTGTAAACAAGGCACTTAAAATGAGTATCGGTGATGCTGTCAAAGACTATAATATGGATCAAAATCAATACTCACTTAGAAAGGCACAAAGTAATTAAGGGCAGGCAGCAGGCATTTGTAAAACACAAGTTCTATGTGACAGCTTAATAGAATTCTTTGGAGTACATTGATAAAGTAAATCCAGTGCCTATTAAGTACATGGGCAGCTAAATAGGATGGTGTTGGAAAATGGACCTGTGGATATACATGTATGATTAGCCTATGTGCACTTGAACTGGTGCAGGCAGCACACCCGAGTCATCCTGGCTGTTAATTATAGTAGCTTCAGCATCCAATTAACATTAGCTTTGCTACTGATTCACTGGCCTCTCTTCCAACCTCATCTACCGTATCCAGGTGTGGACTCCTATGTATCGGCGAGACCAAGCTTAGCTCGGTGATCATTTCGCTGAACACCTCTGCTCAGTCCACCTAGACCTAACTGATCTCATGGTTGCTAAACACTTTAACTCCCTCTCCTATTCCCACACTGACCTTTCTGTCCCGGACCTCCTCCATTGTCAGAGTGAGGTCCAGCACAAATTGGAGGAACAGCACATATTTCACTTGGGCAGCTTACACTCCAGCGGTATGAACATTGGCTTATCTAACTCCAAGTAACTCTTGCTTTCCCTCTCTCTCCATCCCTCCCCCTTCCCAGTTCTCCAACCAGTCTTACTGTCTCCGACTACCTTTTATCTCTGTTTGCTTTGTTGTTATTTTATCCAAGCTAACAATTGGAAGGGTCTCGACCCGAAACGTCGCCTATCTCCTTTGCTCCTTAGATGCTGCTGCACCCGCTGAGTTTCTCCAGCTTTTTGTGTACCCTCTATATTTTCATTGATCTGCATTCCCTTTGTCCTGTTTTCACACCTTACTCTTCCTTATCTTTGTATCTTCCTCTCCCCTGACATCTGTGTGAAGAAGGGTCTCGACCCGAAATGTCACCCATTCCTTCTCTCCAGAGATGTTTTTTGTTCCGCTGTGCTACTCCAGCATTATGTGTCTATCTTTGGTTTAAACCAGCATCTGCAGTTCCTTCATACCTTCTGATTCCCTTGATGTATCGCTTTGGTCTGTCTGAAATGTGTTGGTCTCCCAGCATGGTGAAATGTCCTATGAGAATGTTGCTGACTGGCCCATTCCAGATCGCTGGAGAATGTGCTGAGGGACTTGCTGAAGTTTGGTGCAGCCAACCTGAATGCACTGTGGGGAAGGACCACATTACAGCGTTCTTCCACTGCTAGACGTTGAGGGGCAGAGTCTAGTGAGAACACAAAATGCTGGAGTAACTCAGTGGGACAGACAACAACTCTGGAGCGAAGGAATGGGTGACGTTTCAGGTCGTGACCCTCCTTCAGACTGAGAAAGAATCTAAAATTCCCCCGGGGGGAGGGGCACATTAGTGGAAAGGGTGTTTTATTTCTTTAAAGATAGGTGTGAACACTACTGAATATGAATATTCTTGCTATTGAGGGAGTGCAGAGTAGGTTCACGAGATTAATTCCCGGGACGGCGGGACGGTCATATGATGAAAGAATGGAACGACTGGGCTTGTATTCACTGGAATTTAGAAGGATGAGAGGATATCTTATAGAAACATGTAAAATTATTAAGGGATTGGACAAGCTAGATGCAGGAAACATGTTCCAGGTGTTGGGGGGAGTATAGAACCAAGGGCCACAGTTTAAGAATAAGGGGCACGCCATTTAGAACTGCGATGAGGAAAAGCCCTTTCACCCAGAGAGTTGTGAACTTGTGGAATTCTCTGCCTCAGAAGGCAGTGGAGGCCGATTCACTGGATGCATTTAAAAGAGAGTTAAATGGAGCTCTTAGGGCTAGCGGAATCAAGGGATATGGGGAGAAGGCAGGAACGGGGTACTGATTGTGGATGATCAGCCATGATCATATTCAATGGCTCGAAGGGCCGAATGGACTACTCCTGAACCTATTTCCTATGTTTCTATGACCCTGTTGAATGCAGACACTTAGAATGTGTGAAGGGTTTTGTAGTTTTGGTTTGTATATATTCTTTATTCTGAATAAAGTTTATTTTTGGAAAAAATATGTCAGCAGGGAGGCAGATTGTGCTAGCATTGCTTAAGGATAGCCTGTTTTTCTTTTTGAACAGAGATGTATTATGGATCGACTGACACAAAATGCTGGAGTAACTCAGTGGGTCAAGCAGCATCTCTGGAGAAAATAAATAGGTAATGTTTCGGGTCAAGACACTTCTTTTTAATTGTCTACGGCCTGGAGATCATCAATCAGACCCTACTGCCTGGGAAACTGAAGCTCTGGTGCCTACAGTTTGGACTCCTTCCTCGGACAATGTGGCCACTGACCGTTTATGAAGCTCCAATAAACAACTGTGGAGAAGATGGAGCGAACCATAACTTCATACGCGAAGAAATGGCTCGGTGTCCCACGATGTCTAACTAACATCGGCCTCTATGGCAAAGGGGTCCTGGAACTACCTCTCACTAGTCTAACAGAGGAATACAAGTGTTCCAAAGTAAGACTCCAGATGACACTGAGGGACTCTAGAGACAAGACCATCAGTGCTGTTGCGCCGCCCCTAGTAACCGGCCGGAAGTGGACACCATCTGATGCAGTACAGCAAGCTTCATCAGCCCTGAGGCACAAAGACGTCGTGGGGCAAGTGCAGCAGGGAAGAGGAGGCTTTGGCCTTACGACAAGTAAACCAACTTGGCGAAAGGCCACAACATCAGAGCGGAGGACATTGGTGGTTGAGGAGGTGCGGCGACAGGAGGAGGCCGCAAGAGGATCTGTAAGGATCCATGTCATGATAGGAAGATCTGGTGGCAGTAGAACCTTGTTGTCCCACGTCTGCCTTTGTGCCTAGCAGTGCCTAATGGCAGGACTGCAGCTATTATTTTGCAAGGCGTGCATTGAGAAGAAGCTTTAGGCAGTTTGCATGCCATTTTGTCACTGTCATAAAGTCCAGATTTGTTATGACTTCTCTGTTCAACCTAAACTTTGATTTGGATGATGAGTCTAGCTCCTATTACCAGGTCAAAATCCTCCACTTCCCTCTCTCTCCATTACCAGTCTGATTCATTAGAAAGCCAGATAACCCCATCCCAGTGGTTAGGGTCCCAGTCATCTTGTGATAACACAGTGTACTCATTTAATTTTCACTGCCATCAATTAATAGATCATTTATAGGCAGTTTTCAATTGTTTTATTTCCTCTGTGTTCGCCCGTTCCTGCACCGCCTCCGCTACCTCAATCAAGGTCACATTGTGTTTTGCCAGGGCTGCTAGATCCTTCACTAATCTTTCAATCTAAGTTTCAATGTTGGTGTTCTTTGGCACACCGTTGTCTCCAAGTATACATTTAATTGTGGCAAATCCACTTTTTTTTTTTGAGGAGGCACACTGCCACCAAACATTTAATAATTAAATATTTAATAATAATTTTCTGGCTTATCCTTCGATTCTCTCTCCCAACACGCACTGTAGGCGAAACCCATTTTCTCAATGGATTAGCCAAACTACCAGAGTTGTCTGTTCATCCTGAGACTAAAATGTTCTCGGGTGTCAACTTTTTGGTCTTTTCACTGAACATTTTCACCGAATCATGTCAACTATGGCAAAGTCCCATTATTTAACTTTTTTTTGGTGCGCTTATTATATTACCAATCAAGTATTGTGTTTACAAACCTGTTGTGCTGCTTCGTCAGAATTTAATTGTTCCATTTTGGCACATATGACAATAAAACACTCTTGACTCTCTTGTCTCTTGGTTCACTCAATGGGTTTAGATTTAGGTTTAGTATTGTTATGTGTACCAATACCAATCAAGTATTGTGTTTACAAACCTGTTGTGCTGCTGCGTCAGAATTTTATGCTATCCAGTGACATGCTATCCAATCAAATCAGATAATAATACACATAAACACAATCAAGCCAAACTCAAGTACAATAGGTAGCGTGAAAGGAAAGATACAGAGTGCAGAATATAGTTTTCAGCATTGTAACTGTTCCAGATTTCACAGTTCCAGATATGTATCTTGCCACAGAGCCAGCTGTCCCCTTTAGGACTAGGTTAAGGCTTAGGAATTTGGCATGTTCCCAACAGCTCTCAACAACTTCTACAGATACGCGGTACAAAGCATTTTATCGGGATGCTTCACAGCATGGTTTGGGGACAGCTCCAAACCATGGGGTCTATCCAAGACCGTAAGAAATTGTAGAGAATTGTAGACGCAGCCCAGACCAGCACACAAATCACCTCGCTTCCATTGACTCCATTTCCATTTCATGCTGCCTCGGCAAAGCCATCAAGGACAAGTCTCACACCGATCACTCCCTCTTCTCACCTCTCCCATCGTGAAAATGCACACCTCCAGATTCAGGGACAGTTTCTTCCCAGCTGTTATCAGGCAACTGAACCATCCTACCAACAACTAGAGAACAGCCCTGAGCTACTAACAACCTCATTGGAGACTCTCAGGCTATCTTTAATCGGACTTTACTGGACTATCTTGCACTAAACATTATTCACGTTATTTCCCTTTATCATGTGTCTGTACACTATGGGTGGCTTGATTGTAATCATATATTGTCTTTCCACTGACTGGTTAGCATGCAACAAAAGCTTTTCACTGTACCTAGGTACATGTGACAATAAACTCAAACTCAACTAGATCAAGATTAGCTTCCTGAAATATTACCCATCCAAAGGCCAGATCAAGCAATCAATTTTCATACCTATAGTGATATAAATCTTTTTTTTGGTATGAGGCGTGGGGGTAAATGTTATTCAGGATTCCAGAATTCTTTATTGAATGGGCCCATGAAAGCTAGACTTTCAGTGGTTGTGGATACAGCAGTAGGAAGACCAATGAAGTTAAGGCACACAGTTTAAAGCCTAACAATTTCCTGTGATTAACTTGTCAATTACATATAACTTTAATATATGTAATATAAGTGGACTAGTAATCTCTGTATAGTTAGGTAAATTTGAAGGTATGGAATAAAATAATTAGTGTAACACACAGGAGAATAATATACCTTTGCTTGTGGTTTTGGTTATGGTTATGAGTTCTAATTTTACTGCATAGTGATGTGATAATATCTTATAATATAATAAAAAAATGCAAATTTTCTTCTTTCAACTGAACCAACTCCAAGACTCATTTCAAAATCTAAAATTAATTTCTGATATCGGTCTTCATGTCTTAAACTTTTCTAATCCTGAGCAGTGTACTTAATGCTCATACGCTGTCAATTTATCATGTGTACATTTCTGTAAGGCTCAATACTTGAGTTAGTAAGTATATGCTTTAGTGAATGCACCAATTATGTCATGTTCATAAGTCATAGGAGCAGAATTAAGCCATTGGCACGACAGCTTAGAAAATTAGATGAGGAGAAAATGATACATAAAATGAGATCTGATCAAGGAGAAATATTGACTTTACCAAAAGATATCAATGATACATTTTTACAATATTATCAAAATCTTTACTTATCTAAACTAGCAGGACAATCAGATGGAATGGAAACATTCCTACAAGAATGTCATATTAATAGTTTAGATCAGGAAGGTAGAGACTTGTTAAACGCTGATATATCAGTAAAAGATATTGAAGAATCAATTGGATCATTAAATAACGGAAAAGCTGCAGGCCCTGATGGCTTAGGTGTTGAATTTTATAAGAAGTTTCATGATCTGATCTCTCCACGCTTACATACAATATATAAATATGCTTATGAACAAGGAAAGTTACCAGAATCATTAAATGAGTCTACAATTACACTTATCCCTAAAGCTGATAAAGATTTGGAAGACCCTGGATCATACAGAGCAATAGCTCTTTTAAATACTGATCAAAAAATACTAACTAAAATTTTATCTCGGAGGCTAAGTTTAGTGATTAATAAATTAATACATCATGACCAAACAGGTTTTATTCCAAAACGCTATTCATCCTATAATCTGAGACGTCTATTCAATGTCATGTACTCAAAAAGAGTGAATGATATTGAACTAGCTGTCATATCCTTAGATGCTGAAAAAGCATTTGACCAGGTTTGAATGGCCATATTTATTTAAAATAATGCAGAAATTTCAACTGGGGGTTAGATTCTCCAAATGGGTAAAAATCATATACTCGAATCCAACTGCAAGAATATTAAACAAATCAAATGCTATCAGCAAAATTTAAACTCTTTAGGGGTTGTAGACAAGGATGCCCGTTTTCACCATTACTATTTGCTCTGGTAATAGAACCATTAGCCGAAATGATTAGATCAGAACAAGAAATATATGGATATAATACCAAAACTACAACGAATAAAATATCTCTATACGCAGATGACATCTTAATTTATATTACAAAACCGGAGATTAGTATTCCCAATCTATTTAATGTTATAACTAAGTTTAGTACATTTTCTGGGTATAGAATTAATTGGAATAAAAGTGAAATTATGCCTATAACTGGAATAAAATTAAATATATTAGAACAATTCCCACTTAAAATAGTCATGGACAAACTCAAATATCTAGGAATTAATGTATCTAAATCGTATAACTGTCTATTTAAATATAACTACCCTCAATTATTAAATAAATTAAAAAAATATATTTTATATTGGAAAACACTACCTATATCAATGATCGGTAGAATAAATGCTATAAAAATGATTTTTTTACCGCAATTGTTATATTTATTTCAAGCAATCCCTTTATATCTCCCTAAAATGTTTTTTAAAAAATATAGATACTTTGGTTAATAGTTTTATTTGGGACTATAAAAACCATCGAATAAGTAAAAAACATCTATGTAAATCTAAAATAAATGGTGGACTAGCACTACCAAATTTCCTATATTATTTCTGGGCAGTTCAGATTAAGAATATAAATTTTTGGTTGGTAAATTTAGATCATGAACCAAGCTGGCTAAAGATGGAAAAGGAAGACTGTTTGCCTTTTGATGTAGGTTCGATTCTTTTTGCACCAAGGGAAGTACAAAAAAAAAGTATGGTAATAACCCTATAATTCATAGCAATAGACGTATTTGGAAACAAATAGTTAAGACCCTACATATGGATAATTTGTCACTTTGTTTGCCAATTATGAATAATCCTTTGTTTAAGCCCTCTGTATTGGACAAGGGGTTTAAACACAGGAATGATTTAGGAATTAAAAGGATAGAACACCTTTACAAGGAAGGAACATTTCTTTCATTTCAAGAGTTACAGGATATCTATGGATTGCAGTCAAATAACATATTTAGGTATTTACAAATTATAAATTATATTAAGTCAAATACGCAAGACTATAAAAATAGAAAACCAGGATTATTAGATGAATTGTTTAATCAAATACAGAAAAATTAATAGCGTATATATATAATACTATTTTGGATAAGGAAATCCCAACTTCGGAAATATATCGACAAACATGGGAAAATGAAATGGGTTTATCGATAACGAAGGAAACTTGGGAAGAAAGCCTACAATGTATACATCGTTGCTCATTAAATGCTAGACATATATTGATACAATTTAAGGTATTACACAGATCACATTATTCAAAAACGAAATTAAATAGAATTTATTCTAACATTTCTCCTATTTGTGATAAATGTCAGAACTTGGAAGCTAATTTAACGCATAGTTTTGTAACATGTATAAAACTTAATTATTATTGGACAGAAATCTTTAGAGTTATCTCTGAAATTCTTAAAATTAAACTAGACCCAGATCCAAAATTAATAATATTAGGAGTTCCGGATTCAAATCTAATATTAACAGTAAACCAAAGAAATTTCTTGGATTACTGTTTGATAATAGGGAAAAAATTTATATTGAAATTTTGGAAGGGAACATTATCCCCCACAATTTAAAATGTGGACAGTGGAAATGTTGGAGACATTACATTTGGAAAGAATCAGATTTGTCCTAATGGACAAATACGAACTCTTTGAACAGATATGGTCTCCATATACAGAATATTTGAAGGGGTAGCTGTCCTTGGCATCACAACTCAATGGGGTACCCGGCAGGATTAGATGAAAATAACTCTCTGTTTTTCTTTTTGATTTGTAAACATGTCTCCATTGATATCGCTATTTGAAATTGTGTTATTCACTATTGAGATGTATACTATAATCTCTCTTTTTTTCCATTCTTATTAAAATCTATTCTTTTCTTTTTCTACTTTAAAAAAAATAGAAGTTTATAAGAACTATTCGTAACATTCGTATACTTATTGAAATAAGTTGGTTGTTTATTTGAAAAGTCGTTATACCATTGTTATGATGGATTCCTTTTAATAAAAATATTATTACAAAAAAGAATTAAGCCATTTTGCCGATCGAGTCTATTCCCTTTCAGCCCCATTCTCCTGCCTCCTTGCCATACACTTTGACGCTCTTACTAATCAAGAACCTGTAAATCTCTACTTTAGAAATACCCAAAGACGACCTCCACAGCTGTCTGAGGCAATTAATTCCACAGACTCACCATACTCTGGCTAAATACATTTATCCTCATCTTCTTTCTAAAGGTGCATCCTTTTATTCTAACGCTCGGCCCTCTGCCACTAGTGGAAACATCCTCTCCACGTCCACTCTATCCAGGTCTTGCACTATTTGGTAAGCTTCAATGAGATCTTCCCTCATTCTTCTAAGCTTCAGCGGGTGCAGGCCCAGAGTTGTCAAACACTCAAATCATTCGTTAACCCAATCATTCTCTGGATCATTCTTATAAACATCCTCTGGACCCTCTCCAACGCCAATGCATCCATCCTCAGGCATGGGGCCCAAAACAGCTCGCAATACTCCAAATGTGGTCTGACCAGTGCCCTATAAAGCCTCAGCATTGCATCCCTGTTTTTATATTCTAGCCCTCTCAAAGTGAATGCTAACATTACATTTGCCTTCGTTACTACCGATTCAACCTGCAAATTAACCCTTAGGAAATCCTGCGCCAGCACTCCCAAGTCCCTTTGCACCTTCAATTTCTGAACCATCTTCCCATTTAAAAAATAGTCTACAGCTTTATTACTACTACCAAAGTGCATGACCCCACACTTTGCTATGGTGTATTCCATCTGCCACTTCTTTGCCCACTCTCCCAACATGTCCAATGACTTCTGCAGGTTCCCCGCTACCTCTGCACTACCTGCCCTTCCACCTATCTTCGTCTCATATGCAAACCTGAGCACAGAACCATCAATTCCATCATCCAAATTATTAATATACAACGTGAAAAGTAGTGGATCCAGCACCATCCGCTGCGAAACACCACTAGTCACCGACAACCAAGCAGAGATTATTCTCCATAGTTATCAACCTTTTGATTCACTTGATTTTCCAGTCTACTACTGTCACCAACACCAGTATTCATTTTATTAATATATTACCATAATTTTCATACACTACCAATTTATCTCTATTTTACAAGAGTTCTTTGAATTTTTCAGTGAAAATAAGTGACGTGATAGAGGAAACAGTAGGAACAAGTATCTGTTTTCAGTTTAATAACGTGCCGACCTGAACTTGCTGCTAAGTGTGGTGGTGGTGGCAGGTATGATAGTGGCATTTAAGAGGCTTTTAGACCAGAACATGTATCTGTAGAGAATGGAGGGCTATGGATAACGTGTAGGCAGAGGGGGTTAGTTTAATCTGAAATAGTGTACAGTACAGGAATTGTGGACAGAAGGGTCTTTTCCTGCACTGCGCTGTTTTATGTTCCCTGTTCTTTGTGGTCTTTTTGTTAATAGGCATAAAATATATCACAGAATCTTTCATTGCATTTTCCAATGCCCACCCCTTGCTTAACTTATTCTACTGAGGTCATTTTCAATTTTAATGTATAATATTCGGTTTCATTCGGTTTTTATGGTAAATTCAATCCATTAGTCAGGGAAAATATTGCTGATTCGAAGTTTTGTATTCAAAGCAGGAGTGTTTCCTATAACTGTCTCATTAACAAATTGTGGCAATGATAAAACCGCTTGTATGCAACCTTTCTCTGCCTGCACCACCATCTCTCTGCTAGCACGAACACTGGTGGGTGTGAGGGAATAGTCACTTGCACTTTGTTACCTCAGGAAGTAACTTGAGAATACAAAATTATTTAGTTCCCTATGGATTGAATAAGAGGCTCACTTCTGATAAGTATAGAAGGAGAAAAATAAGAGCAGAATTTGAGCAATGGTGATCCTAATGCCTTTGCATAGAGTGAGATGGTATGTACATCTGCATTAGTACTAGGGCTGGCCCTGTATTGTAGTAGGTCATCTTATGTGACATGATTATCACACAGAGAGTGGTGAGTCTCTGGAATTGTCTGCCACAGAAGGTAGTTGAGGCCAGTTCATTGGCTATATTTAAGAGGGAGTTAGATGTGGCCCTTGTGGCTAAAGGGATCAGGGGGTATGGAGAGAAGGCAGGTACAGGATACTGAGTTGGATGATCAGCCATGATCATATTGAATGGCGGTGCAGGCTCGAAGGGCTGAATGGCCTACTCCTGCACCTATTTTCTATGTTTCTATGTTTCTATGAATAGTGAACGGCCTGGATAGAGTGAATGTGGTGAGGATGTTTCCAATTGTGGGAGAATCTAGGACCAGAGGCCATAGCCTCAGAATAAAAGGATGTACCTTTAGAAAGAAGATGAGGAGGAATTTCGTTAGTCAGAGGGTGGTGAATCACCTCCTTTTTAAAAGTGCGCCCTTTAATTCTGAGGCTATGACCTCTGGACCTAGACTTTCCCACCAGTGGAAACATCCTGTCCTAATATAGCCCTAGATTTATTGTTATCAGTTCATACTTCAAGAAACATTGGTGACAAGGTATTGTAAAATGATTCAAACAAGGAATTTCTTTAGTGGGTGGTGAATCTGTGGAATTCATTGCCACTGACAGTTGTCGAGGCCAAGCCAATGGATATTTTTAAGACAGAGATTGACAGTTTCTTGAATAGTAAGGGTGCCAGAGGTTATGGGGAGAAGGCAGGAGAATGGGGTTGAAAGGGAAAGATGGTTGAACCATGATTGAATGGCAGAATCCACACTGAATCACTCCATGACTATTGCCTGCTGCCCTTGGTGGTGTGGATGGAAACTCACCGGGGGTTTAGAGGTCAATGTTTGCCTTTTTGGAGAGACTTAGGGCAAAATTTAACTGCTTGCGTTTCATTTTATCAAGGCCTCCTATGCAATGGAATTATATGTTCAAGAGCAAGTAAGAACACATCTTGCAGTACTGGAGAACAAAACAGCATTCATTGGAGGGAAGGTAATGGTAGACTTAGCATTATGAAGAATAGGCAATTTAAATAGTCAGTATGGAGGCCACAGTACAGGTGACACATGAGAGTATTGTGGCTTTATGCCATCTTAAAGAGATCAATGTTTCCTTCAGCATTGTGCTTGCCATTCAAACTTAATTACGTAGAACCATTTTGCAAATCTGCCCAGAAACAGCATGGATGCACACCAAGTTGTTGCTTGTAATTTGCTGATACATATTCCTTACTGTTCACTTGGATCACTTCAAATTGTTACATGTAGAATTTGGGACTGAGCAAAATATGACAGTAAAGCAACATTTACAGTAACAGGAACAGTAAAGGAGAGAGTGAGGAAGTAAAATTTGATGTGGGACTCGGTGCTTCAAGTTGATGTGATTGCAGAAATTTAATGTATCAAGAATATCTTAAGGGTCAAGCATTATGGATGATACCCATGGGGTATACCACCAGGAAAGGCTGCCCCTCAAACAGTCTGTCTGTGCATTCCTTATTTGTGTTTTAATTGTATGTGTTAAATGTATATTTTTAGTGCTCTTTAGCTTGTTTTATGTGGGGTGTGAGATGGGGTGGGGGGGGAGTGTTGGGGAAACCTTTTCTTACCTTGACGGAGATGCAATTTTTTTTCCGTATGGTATCTCCGTCCACACTGCGGCCTAACATCGAGGAGTTGGTGGCCTTTGCTGCAGACCGATTTTGAGAGCTCCACCACGGTTGCCTGTGAACTTACCATCGTAGAGCTCGCGTTCCCTTTGTCAGAGACTGACTTTGGGAACTCTAAGCCGCTGGAGTTTCGACCGCCCCGACGTGGGAGTTTCAATTGCCCCAACGCGGGAGTTTTGATCGCCCCGACGCGGGAGTTTTGATTGTTCCGACACAGGAGCTTCGATCGCCCTGACAGATGGTTTGATTGCCCCGACCGTGGGAGAATAAAGAAGAAGAAGATTGGACATTTTTGCCTTCCATCACAGTGAGGAATGCGGGGAATCCGCTGTGGTGGATGTTTATGTTAACTTTGATGTAATTGTGTGTCTTGTTGCTCTTTTACTCGTATGGCTGTATGGTAATTCGCATATCATTGCACACTAATTAGAACATGTGACATTAAAAGACCTCTGAAACCATTATAACTGACATTACACAAAGTTAATTAAACAGATACTTTGTTGCAGAAACTTAGAACTGCAGATGCTGGTTTATGCTGATGTTTCTGACTTCATGTCACAAGAAGCCTACTAGAAATATGGCAAAACCAGAGGACAACTGAGAGTGAGTAAATTAAGGAAATTTGTATTTACAAAAAATAACTCAAGAAGTTGATGTATCTAAAACAACCAAACAAGATGTATGAATGTAACAAATGCAGCTAAATTCTGGGCAATTTTGAACTAATATATTGGAGTTATTTGAGTGTGAGACCCGTAGAATAGATCAGATGAAATTAGTAAAGGGGGTTTTAGGTTTTCAGAAGATTTTCGATTAAATCTTGCACGGGAGGTTGATCAGTAAGGTTATAGCACATGGCAACAGACATAACGGCTAATGATCAGGGCTTTGGACATTTGGTTAGAATTGGGTTAGATCATGATAGTGGCTAATCAGTGGTTCTGCACAGAACTACGAGTACAACAAGTGGAAAAAGTGTCTTAAGGATTTCCACACGTGCAATGCTTTCAGAAGTATGGGGTTGGTGATGGTGGGCAGCTACAGGCACACCCAACCTTTTGTTTTGCCTTTGGATTTCCAACTAAGTCTGGCAGGATTCCTCACTGATCCAAGATGACGAGCCAAATACTCTTTACATCTGGTCCCTTGGGTTTACTTCAGCCATAATTGGTGTACTTCACACAGTTCATTTAATCTGAACTTCATTAGAATGGTTAATGAGGGTAAGCAATTCTAATTTGATTTACTTTTAATATTTTCTTTATTACAGCAAATTTCTATTAATCTGATTTGTTCAGGACATTAGTGCTACCAGACTAGCAGATTTTCCGGATTATTGGCTATTCTATTAATATTCCAACACACCTTTTTTGGCTTTATTTTCTGTTGCACAATACAGTACTATACATTCCGAGCAAATCTGGTAAGTTTCAAAATGATATGAGAGAAAGGACTCCGGCATGTTTATAACTGTTGCTGCAATGTCCTGAAGGATAACCAGGAATTGTGGGCTCAGTGTGTTAGAAGGACTGTAGGAAATGGGGCCCTGTTGTGTTGGAGGGTGGATGGGAATGTGGGCCTAGGTGCATTAAAGGGAATGTGGGAACCTGAACCTAATGCCTTACAGTGAGTGTGGGAACAGGGGGCTTTGTCACAGGAGCAAAGGAACTGAGGTCTTAGTGTCTGAATGGGACAGGATTCCAAATCCAACGAGTCAAATGCCAAACTATTGGGATTTCAGAACTATCAGGCAGTGATTATGGAACAGTAGATGTGGGGGGGAAAGAGGATGTCAGGGGAGGGGGAAGAGGAGGGAGGGGGAGAGGAGTGGAGATGGGGGGAGGGGAGGAGTGAGGGGTATAGGGGGGTGTAGAGGGGGGGTTGGATAAGGGGGTGGTGGAGGGGGTTGGAGAGGGGGATGGGGGGAGGTAGGAGAGGGGAATGAGGGGGGCTGGGCAGGGGGAGGGCGAGGGGGGAAGAAAGCAGTAGAGAAAGAGGAAGAAAGGAGAAAGCAGTGAAAGTATTTGAGATCTTGGGATTTGTAAACTAGTATCAATGTATGAAATTCTGATTCTGTTTAGGAAGAGAGGTAGGGTACTAGAGAGGTGGTGGAAAAGATTTTCGAGATTGGTGCCAGGGGTGAGAAGTTTCAGCTGCAAGATTAAAATTGGGAAGCTAATATTGTGGAACAAGAACAGTTCCATTAAAACTTTGGACAAGGGATGGAATGTGAGGAACATTTTATTTGTTCAGTATTCACTTCTTGTAAATGTGGTAGAATCTGGGTCAATTGGAATTTCTAAAAGGAATTGGTCGGTTCTTGAAAGTGAAAAGTTTACAGGATAATGGATGGAAGTGGGAGGGGATCAGATTTAAGTAATTGCTTTACAAAGCACCTGCATAGACCACCTTCTGTGATTCTACAATTTGATGTTTCTATGGTTTTAATGATGTGAAATTATGTAGTATGGTTGAAACAATTATGATTCCTCGGTGCACACTTCAATAAAGTAGAAATTTGGATAGTAACAATTAAACAGATTTTAATTGCAAAAAAAACACCACACATATACATAGCTGTTTCCAGGAGTGGCTTGATATATTGCTTACATGCAAAAATGTGTGTTGTATCAAGGAAGCTGTATGATCTTTATCACCGTTCAACAGAATGGAACTGATCCAATTTTTTGCACTTTGCTTTGAAACAAATTCTATCTATTTGTGTGTGCTGGCAACATTCACAAGCTGGGCAAGCTGTTTGCTGTATGCTTCTTGTCTCACATTTGCAGCCCACTCCCCTCCTCTCTACCACCACCCCACCCCCCTTCAAACACAGATGCTAAAGTGCCAGGATCAGCGCTAAGTGGAAGGGCTTGTTGGATTGAGAATCTTTTCAGAAAGTAGGAATGACTGGCACTGAAGAATTCATGTAGTTAAGCACTTGAAATAGCAGCTGTATGGGGCATGGGGAAATTAGCCTTTGACTATTAACTAACTCATATCAGTAGGGGCAGAAGATCTTGGCAGAAGGTCAAGAGCCAGGTAAACAGTGTGAAAATAAACTGGAATTAGTTCGACGCCACCTTGGGACTATCATTCATTTTCTATTTTTGCTTTGTCTGTTTTATTCACTGGCTATGTATGACCCATTGCTCTGAACTGCTAGATCTCATAACAAACTGCTGGATGTCTGGATGAATTCTGCAATGCAAGCTTTCCCCAGGCTCTTGAAATATTCACCAATTCAATGGTTGCGTGTACTTGACAGATAAAAACTCATTTGGAGAAAAATTACTTTGCACACACATAGAAAGGACAATTTACACAACTCTTTAATGGAGAATTAGGCAAATTAATTCATTAGCTTGGCACAGGAACACATCTCGCGTGAGCGAGATGCTACATGCCTGGTACACTTGTATAGATGACTGACTTCATCCGCTTCACCACTAACTTCCATCCGGCACTCAAATACACCTGGACCATTTCCGACACTTCCCTACCATTTCTTGAACTCACTATCTCCATCGCAGGTGATAGACTTCTGACCGACATCCACTATAAACCCACTGACTCCCATGGCTATCTAGACTACACTTCTTCCCACCCTGCTTCCTGTAAGGACTCCATCCCCTACTCCCAATTCCTCTGTCTACGCCGCATCGGCTCCCAGGATGAGGTGTTCCACACCAGGGCATCACAAATGTCCTCATTCTTCAGGGAATGGGGATTCCCCACCCCTACTATCGATGAGACTCTCAGCAGGGTCTCTTCAATACCCCGTAACACGGCTCTCTCTCCCCATCTCCCCACTCGCAACAAGGGCAGAGTCCCCCTAGTCCTCACCTTTCACCCCACTAGCTGTCACCCCACTAACCGTCACGTCATTTTCGCCACCTCCAACTTGACCCACCGCTTGCCAGATTTCCCATCTCCCCCCTGTCTGTTTTCCATGAAGACCGCTCCCTCCGTAACTGCCTGGTCAATTCTTCCCTTCCCTCCCGCATCACCTCCTACCCGGGCACTTTCCCTTGCAACCGCAAGAGATAGAAACATAGAAACGTAGAAAATAGGTGCAGGAGGAGGCCATTCGGCCCTTCATTGTGATCATGGCTGATCGTCCCCAATCAATAACCCATTCCTGCCTTCTCCCTATATCCCTTGATTCCACCAGACCCTAGAGCTCTGTCTAACTCTCTCTTAAGATGCTACACTTGTCGGTTTACCTCCCCCCACGACTCCATTCAAGGACCAAAGCAGTCAATCTAGGTGCGACAGAGGTTCACCTGCAACTCCTCCAACCTCATCTATTGCATCCACTGTTCTAGATGTCAGCTGATCTACATCAGTGAGACCAAGCGTAAGCTTGGAGATCGTTTCGCCAAACACCACCACTCGGTCCGCATTAACCAACCTGATCTCCTTGTGGCATGAACATTGACTTCTCCAATTTCCAGTAGCCCTTGCCCTCCTCCCCCCTCAGCTTCCCTCAGCTCCTGGCTCCCCCCCCCCCCCCACCCTACATCTGAAGAAGGGTTTTGGCCCAAAACATTGCCTATTTCCTTCGCTCTATAGATGCTGCTGCACCCGCTGAGTTTCTCCAGCACTTTTGTACACCTGTATAGATCTATAGATTGGTGTAACAGTGGGACATTACCAGTTTCCAAGACTCTCACTGCAAATGTTCAGTCAGAGGGTGGTGAATCTGTGGAGTTCTTTGCCACAGGCTGTAGAGGCCAAGTCAATGGATATTTGTCAATGTCCGCACAGCCGTCTGGAGCATGTGACGTCATTTGAAGATAGACACAAAATGCAGGAGTAACTCAGCGGGACCAGCAGCATCTCTGGAGAGAAGGAATGGATGATGTTTCGGGTCGAGACTCTTCTTCAGTCTGAAGAAGGGTCTTGACCCAAAACGTCACCCATTGCTTCTCTCCAGAGATGCTGCGGGTCCCGCTGAGTTACTCCTGCAATTTGTATCTATCTCCAATCGTCTTGGCCCCGCTCTGGGAGTAGGAGTGGTGGCGGATCCGGATCCGCAACAGCCGTGAGCCCCAGGCCGAGCTCGGCGATCGCTTGCCTGCTCCTGCTGCTGTTGGAGTGAGACATTGAGCCGCACCAGGGTGTCCCACTTGGCTGTCATTTACGCGACAGGGGGGTGGCGCGCCAAGATTTCGTGCAGAACAAAACCCTGGCGGGCTGCGCAATACTGCGCGCATCTCCACACTCCTGCACGCCACTCCATGCGCCCGACCTGCGCTAACCACACGCTACCCACATGTTACCAGGTCGCGTAAATGGCGCGCAAATGATGGCCAAGTGGGACAGGCCCTTTAGGTAAAATATTTTACACAATATTATTTGAAATCAACTTTCATTTTAAACACATGGAAGCATTAATAGATGGACATTTTAAATGTGACATACTGTAACTATATGGATTTTCTTGTAATTTTAATAGATTAATGTTGGTGAACCCTGATTAAAAGATCAAAGACAAACAATTCCCATGATGTCCAAAGGGATCTTTGATCTCTATACAGATTGGTTTGTTAATGTATATTGCTACCAGGCCCATTGATTTGAACAGCAAGGTCTTCATTTAATCTGAGTCTTTAAATATTGTATTGATATTAGATACTTGTGCTAACAACAGTGAGCTATATCATCCCACCTGCCCTGACCTATTTGCTGCTTTTGCTATCAGACTTCAAGTGCTGCAATTTCTTCTTGTTAAATACTGGGAAAACCAAAACGGGCACATCTGGAGTATCTCAACAGATCTGGCAGCATCTCCGGAGAATGCAGATAAGTCATATTTTACCACTATCAATGTTCTCCAGAAATGCTTCTGATCTGCTGAGTTGCTCCAGCTGCCTTGCAGTGCCCGAGACCTGAGTTCGATCCTGACAGCAGGTGCTGTCTGTACGAAGTTTGTATGTTCTCCCTGTGACCTATGTGGGTATTCCCCAGGAGCTCTGGTTTCCTCCCACATTCCAAGGACATACAGGTATGTAGGTTAATTGGCTTGGTAAAATTGTAAAATGTCCCTAGTATGCGTAAGATACGCATATGTGTTAATGTGCGGGGATCGCTGGTCGGCGTGGACTCGGTGGGCCAAAGGGCCTATTCCCGCTCTGTATCTCTAAACTAAACTAAATTAACACCATCCTCTCCGGACATTCATTTTATGCTCCCCAATGAAGATGTGTACAAATGAAAGGCATTTTCATTGCAGAGTCCAGGTGGAACCTGGGCTTCAGAGGAGCCTCATATCATGAGCCTTGTATATTATTGAATCTTCCAGTGATGGATCCTAGGGCAAACATTTCTTGGTCTGCTTGCACCAACTGTTTAATTTCTCTAAGGAGGAACTGTTCAATTTGTAAACTGCGGTGACCCGAACTATTCATAACATTCTGCACACAACCTAATTGTGCTTTTGAATAGCTGTTTAAGATTTTCCTCCCTAATATTCCTCCCTAAAATTTTCCTCCCTAATGTTCTCAACCTTATTGTTATAATGGAGAACATCCATTCTGATTTTTTTTGGACTTGATTGCTGCATTTTCTAGGTCAATTTTAGCTGGCTCTGAAATTCCAAAATCCCCATATTTTCATCACATAAAATATTACTCAATCTATCCTTTTCAATACCGAATTGGATATCTACTTTCATGCAAATCTAACTACTGTGGTTCAGCAATGCATTTAATTCACAGAATACTTTTATGTAATTCTGTGCTCCAGTCTACACTACTTACTTTACCACTACATTTTCTGTCATCTAGCAACCTGGATAACTACCTCTGTTATGTTTGGAGGTTATTAATAAATAAAATGAATTGTTGGGATATTTGTGGACAACACGTTTTACTTCCTCCAACAACTTATTGAACAATTGTCTTCCACTGGCTTAAAGATTTCATAAACAGGCCATTAATCACCTGAAATTTTCATTGCATCTGGTGCACAAGTTGTGCTGTGTGCCATTTACAAATTGCATTGCAGGTTGGTCACCTAGGTTACTCTATCAGCATTTTATTTATCTGTGGACTCAATCACCATGAAGGACATAGAAACAAAGAAACATAGAAAATAGGTGCAGGAGTAGGCCATTTGGCCCTTCGAGCCTGCACCGCCATTCAATATGATCATGGCTGATCATCAAACTCAGTATCCTGTACCTGCCTTCTCTCCATACCCCCTGATCCCTTTAGCCACAAGGGCCAAATCTAACTCCCTCTTAAATATAGCCAATGAAGTGGCCTCAACTACCTTCTGTGGCAGAGAATTCCAGAGATTCACCACTCTGTGTGTGAAAAATGTTTTTCTCATCTAGGTCCTAAAAGATTTCCCCCTTATCCTTAAAATGTGACCCCTTGTTCTGGACTTCCACAACATCGGGAACAATCTTCCTGCTTCTAGCATGTCCAACCCTTTAAGAATTTTGTAAGTTTCTATAAGATACCCCCTCAATCTTCTAAATTCTAGCGAGTACAAGCCGAGTATATCCAGTCTTTCTTCATGTTGAAGTCCTGACATCCCAGGAATCAGTCTGGTGAACCTTCTCTGTACTCCCTCCATGGCAAGAATGTCTTTCCTCAGATTTGGAGACCAAAACTGTACGCAATACTCCAGGTGTGGTCTCACCAAGACCCTGTACAACTGCAGTAGAACCTCCCTGCTCCTATACTCAAATCCTTTTGCTATGAATGCTAACATACCATTCGCTTTCTTCATTGCCTGCTGCATCTGCATGCCTGCTTTCAATGAATGGTGTACCATGACACCCAGGTCTCGTTGCATCTCCCCTTTTCCTAATCGGCCACCATTCAGATAATAGTCTACTTTCCTGTTTTTGCCATCAAAGTGGATAACCTCACATTTATCCACATTATACTGCATCTGCCATGCATTTGCCCACTCACACTGCCTATCCAAGTCACCTTGCAGCCTCCGAGCATCCTCCTCACAGCTAACACTGTCCCCCAGCTTCGTGTCATCCGCAAACTTGGAGATGTTGCATTCAATTCCCTCGTCCAAATCATTAATATATATTGTAAATAGCTGGGGTCCCAGCACTGAGCCTTGCGGTACCCCACTAGTCACTGCCTGCCATTCTGAAAAGGACCTATTTACTCCTACTCTTTGCTTCCTGTTTGCCAGCTAATTCTCTATCCACATCAATACTGAACTGCCAATACCGTGTGCTTTAAGTTTGTATACTAATCTCTTATGTGGGACCTTGTCGAAAGCCTTCTGAAAGTCCAGATATAACACATCCGCTGGTATGTGTCCACTCGCTATGGGTCTGACGATGGAGGGCCCGCCGGTCGGCCCGGCTCGCCCACCGCGGAGTCTGAACCCGGCCACCAGCGTCGACAGGACCAGCACGCCTCGAGCGAGGAAGAACTCGCGAGCGAGGTGAGCTGTCGACTGTGAGGACCATCGTGAGCATAGGGGGATCCGCGTCGCCATGAGGTACCTGGCGGTGGGCCGCCTAGAGCGAAGGGGGGTGCCACGGGGACTGCTGAGAAAGAAGGGAGGACCCAGTGGGGGGCTGCCGAGGACGAAGGGGAACCCGGCGGAAGGCTGCCTGCCGCCACTCGCAGCAACAGGCAGAAGGTAGGAATACTTTTGTAACTTTATCAGCGCCAGACACATGGTGATTGTTCGAGAGGTCTGCTGTATGATTTTACCGGGTGTATTCAAAACAAAGTATTTCACTGTATCTAGGTACAAGTGACAATAAAGTATCATTGAATCATTCAAGGTTCCCTTCAAGCTGCACATCATCGCATTTGGAAATAGATCAATGTTCGTTTATTATCCAACAGCACTGTAGGAGCATATTCACGAGTAGCTCTGCAGTGATTCAAGAAGGCACCTCACTACATCACTTCCCAAAACATGAACCCTACAAATGAGAAGAATGTCTAGTAGTCATTCTTTCTTAAATAAAAACTTTAAATTAGATTGTGGAAATAAGAAGTTATAAAGCCTTTTTTTATTTAATAGAATCTTTTGGCTGTAAATAAAGAATACATTTTGCAATGGAGATATCTGTTTCAGTTTGCAAATAAACATGTTGCCGTGATTTGTTTTACTTTCAAATACTTCTGATAAATACCCAACTGTATCTCAAATAGGTTCACAACAGGGGCATGTATAGAGAGAAACATCTATATGAGTCTGAAGAAGGGTCTCGACCCGAAACGTCGCCTATCTCCTTCGCTCCTTAGATGCTGCTGCACCCGCTGAGTTTCTCCAGCTTTTTTGTGTACCCTCGATTCTCCAGCATCTGCAGTTCCTTCTTTAAAAAAAATCTATATTAGTATGGTTGAAACATCAAACTGTAGCACTGAAGACAAATACTCATATTTATGTTGGAGGTGTTTCAATACATATCGCTTAATTTGGCATGGCCCTTATCTTAAACTATTTTGAAAAGATCTAAAAGTCAATGAAGCCTGGATTTGTTGAAATTTATTGAATCCTGGAATAGCTGAAAGCGAAGATGGGCCGAAAAGCCGAAATTATATGTTGATCTTAATGGTCAAAGAAGCAAATATTAAATATTTGCTTTAATAAAACTGTACTTACTATGTTAATATTGTTGGCTCTGCTGATAAGAACTCTTCCAGTGCTTGAAGCTAATACCATTTCTCACTATGGCTTATTTAATGACTAATAAAAGTCACCATATAAGTTGGTGACATATTTATGTATTAGACAATCAGTTAGATTTTCTTCTACTCTGTAGTTTGACTCGATGTTCTTCAGTGCCAGTTCATGCTGATAACTGGAAATACTTTTTTTTTAAACAGGATAAGTTCGTCAACTCCTTTTTTTAAAATCACACATCCTTGGCTTAATCAGCTTAAGTTTTTAAAACAAGGAGGTGCTATCTTTAGAGATCACTGGATATCCCTCTGATTCAAGTCTGGGCATGAGACCTTTGAAAAAACAACAAACAAACGCTTCAGATGAGAGATTCTGAAATAGAAAGTAATGCTTTTTCAGCAAACAGGAACACTTTTATTACGCTTTTTAGATTAGAGAGGCTAAGGTGAGATTTAATGGAGAATGGTCTGAAGATGGCTCCCTACCTGAAACATCACCTATTCTTGTTCTCTAGAGATGCTGCCTGATCCGTTGAGTTGCTACGCTACTCCGCAGCGCCCCCACGGAGTCGGTGGGGGCACTGCGAGCCAGCTACCCTGCCAGCAGCGTGTTCGTGATTTCAACATTTTTTGGTTTTTTTTTGGTGTGTCTAGTGTTAGTTTGGGTGTCTCTCAGTGTGTCTTATGTGGGGGGTGAGGGGGGGGGGGAAGGGGGAAACCGCTTTCGGCCTCCTCCTCCACGGAGAGGCGACTTTTTCCATGTCGCCTCCCTCGTGGCCTAACATCATGGATTGGAGCGGCCTTTCCCGGAGTTGGGCCTGGGACATCGGCAGCAGGTGCAGCGTGGACTTTTCCATCATGGAGCGGGCTATAGACAATAGACAATAGGTGCAGGAGTAGGCCATTCGGCCCTTCGAGCCAGCACCGCCATTCAATGTGATCATGGCTGACCATCCCCAATCAGTACCCCATTTCTGCCTTTTCCCCATATCCCCTGACTCTGCTCTCTTTAGGAGCCCTATCTAGCTCTCTCTTGAAAGCATCCAGAAAACCTGCCTCCACTGCCCTCTGAGGCAGAGAATTCCACACACTCACAACTCTCTGTGAGAAAAAGTGTTTCCTCGTCTCTGTTCTAAATGGCTTACCCCTTATTCTTAAACTGTGGCCCCTGGTTCTGGACTCCTCCAACATCGGGAACAGGTTTCCTGCTTCCAGCATGTCCAAACCCTTAACAATCTTATATGTTTCAATAAAATCCCCTCTCATCCTAAACTCCAGAGTGTACAAGCCCAGCTGCTTCATTCTCTCAGCATATGACAGTCCCGCCATCCCGGGAATTAACCTTGTAAACCTATGCTGCAAGAATGTCCTTCCTCAAATTAGGGGACCAAAACTGCACACAATACTCCAGGTGTGGTCTCACTTGGGCTCTGTACAACTGCAAAAGGACCTCTTTGCTCCTATGCTCGACTCCTCTTGTTATAAAGGCCAACATGCCATTCGTTTTCTTCACTGCCTGCTGTACCTGCATGCTTACTTTCATAGATTGATGAACATGGACCCCCAGATCCCTCTGTACTTCCCCTTTTCCCAACAACGCCATTTAGATAGTAATCTGCCTTCCTGTTTTTGCTACCAAAGTGGATAACCTCACATTTCTCCACATTTAACGTCATCTGCTATGCATCTGCCCACTCCCCCAACCTGTCCAAGTCACCCTGCATTCTCATAGCATCCTTGTCACAGTTCACACTGCCACCCAGCATTGTGTCATCTGCAAATTTGCTAATGTTACTTTGGATCCTTTCATCCAAATCTTGCCAGGAGTCGCCAGAGAGGAGTGCTCCGAATGCCGGCCTGGTATCATTGACATCCTGAAGTCTGCGGAGCTTCTCGCCGCGGGTGCCGCGTGGGCTTACCATCCGGAGCCTGGGATCCCTTCGCCAGGGATTTACAGGAGAAGAGCTCAGACGGCCGGCCAGCGGCCTATAACATCCAGAAGCCGCCGTCCCCGGTAGGAAAGTGCCGATTCGGGACCTCCAAGCCGCGGAGTCTATGGCCCCGACCACGGGTGAACAAGGGAGGAGGACTGGTTGAACTTTGTTTCCTTCCACCACAGTAAAGAATGATGTGGTGGATGTTTGTGTTAAATTTTATTGTGTATTGTGTGTTCTTTTTAAATGCATTGCTGCTGGCAAATTCATTTCACTGCATGTAATGTGCATGTGATGAATAAAAGTGACTTTGACTTTTGACTTTGTGTCTTTCTTTGAGATTTAATGTAAAGGTACAAATGGCACAGAGCTTTGACATGGAATATAGGGAAAAAGTATTTGTGCTGGAAAAAAAGCACTGGTAACCCAGACTACTTTAATTTAAGGTAATTGTTAGAAGTATTTTATGTTCTGTTATTCTCTGCTATGTACTATTATAAAGGTTGATTTACTAATGTCATCAGTTCATTCCATTCTCCAGGTCTTTCTCCATATATCTGCAAATGCCCAATTCCTTTTGTTAGTTAACTTCCTGAATGTCATTGGAGATACACTTATCCATCACATACTTGACGTGTCTTGCAGAAAATGAGAGGCTTTAGGGTGTCTGAAGGTATTTCTGACACACGACACGTACCGCCCTTGTAGCAACAATATTTCTGCAGTTGGTCCAGTTACGTTTATGATCAATAGTGATCTTCAGAATGTGATGGCAGGGTCCTAACAATGGGGTTGCCTTTAAATGTCAAATGCCAAGATTCAAACATGTTAAATTCTTGAATTATCTTGCTGGAGCTGGTACTTTTGTGGTGCAACTGTTACTTGCCACATAATTGCTCGTGGATGAATGTAATGTAGGTCATGTTGCATGCAGCACGGATTACTTAAATTCAAATGAGATAGAGTGTTGAGCAACTATCAGTGATCATCGCCACTTCTGACCTTATGATGGAAAGTCGATCATTGATGAACAAACTGAAGGTGGCCTGATGAATCCCTACAATGAACATCTTGGGCTGAGATTATTGATCAATAACACCAAAATTATTTTTATTTACACAAGGCATGACTTCAGCTATTAGAGTGCTTAACCCCTCAAAGTCCATGGTCTTTAGTTCAACCAGGATCCTGATGCTACACAATGAAATGTTGTCTCTCTCCCTCTCATCCTTGCTTCAGAATGAAGCTGGATGGCTTTTTCTCTGGCCATTATGTTTGTATGCTAACACCTCGTACTCTTCTGATACAAAATTGCCACAAAATAAATTGAAACAAAACTGCAAAACACATTCTGGTCAAAAACGCATTGCAAACCTGCATTGAATCGGTGGGAAATTGCAACCCTCCCCCCCAAAATTTAGACATTTTATGATGAAATTGCATGCTTGCATTATTCATGAAGGCCAGCCTAAAGGCATTTTCATCTGGCTTACTGGTCACTTTGTCTAGTGAGTCAGTGCTACTGTTTAAATAAAATGCCTGTGGGTATGTGTATTCAGACTGACTGAGGAAGACGTGAGTTTTAATGATAAAACTACGGTAAATGGTTGTAACATTGCTGTTCTAAAATATATTTAAGTTTTCCCATGCTGATCACATGAAACTTTTCTGATGCTTTGCCATCTGAGTGATACCTGCCTACAGACTAAAGTTCATAATTTGCCAAGTGCATAATTATTTATATTGTCATAAACGTGAAGGCAATGCAGTAAATTTGCAATTTCTCAAACCCCCATGCCTAACGCTCGCCAGCAGAGTGCTATAAAATGCCTGGAGTTTCTGCATCAATTATGCACTTTCTTCCACAAACTCTGCACTTATAGCTCTAATGATGTGAATATGCATGAATGCTGCTTAAAGGGAGAGCTCAAAATGACTTTTAATCACTTATTGTGTGTGCTGTGTGTTGTGAAATGGATGTCACAGACCAGATGGAGCCTTACATGATAGGAACTGAAAGTTAACAAGAATAGTGTTAAATATTTTCACTACCTTACAATCTGAAACTGTGGGGATTGTTTTTAACTCGCCAAATGACATCTTAAGTAGTCTGAAGAAGGGTCTCGACCCGAAACGTCCCCTATCTCCTTCGCTCCTTAGATGCTGCTGCACCCGCTGAGTTTCTCCAGCCTTTTGTGTACCCTTGATTCTCCAGCATCTGCAGTTCCTTTTTTAACACGATGTCTTAAGTATCCTGCTTCAATAATGTTAACTCCAAGGATGTAATTGAATAAACCATAACCCTCAGATGTTATGCTTCTTCCATAGTAGAAAAGGCACTACCTGTAGGAAGGAACTGCAGATGCTGATTTAAACTGAAGATAGACACAAAAAACTGGAGTAACTCATCGGAACAGGCAACACCTCTGGAAAGAAGGAAATGGGTGACGTTTTGGATCGAGACCCTTCTTCAGAATGGTTAGGGACATGGCAAAAGAGAGATATAGACAATGATGTAGAGAGATGAATGAATGAAATATGATAAAAAAGGTAACAATGATAAAGGAAACAGGTATTTGTTAGCTGTATGATGGGTGATAATGACTTGGGTGGGGAGGGATAGAGTGAAATATGAGATGCAGTTTCTCCAATTTGCATTTCTGTGTGGGAATGGGAAGGTGAATTAAAGTGTACTACCTATTATCTGTTGTATCAGCAATTTGAATTCAATAAATGCATTAAAACATGATAGGTCATTAACAATTTTTTCATAAGGTATTTTATTGAAGAACAATAGTAGCAAGTCAGGGATGCCAACATCAAGGTACCTTCCTCAGATATTTTTTTTTTAGCAATATTTCAGGGTTGAAGCAGTGTGCATATAGAATGGTGGCACAGATCCAGGGTTTGATACAATTTTTCTTGTAACTTTGCATTGTAATTTAGTTTGTGGAATAACCATTTTAAACACAAAACAGTGCTACTGTTTAAATAAAATGCCTGTGGGTATGTGTATTCTCTATACTAAAAACTATATAAACAATTTGAAAAATATTTTTGTCAAAGATTAACCTATTAGCAACATTTTATAACATAGGCTGCTCTAGAAGATTAGGTTGTATGGGATCGAAGGAGAGATAGCTGAATGGATAGAAAATTGGTTTCATGGGAGGAAGCAGAGGGTAATGGTGGAAGGTTGCTTCTCTGTCTGGAGGCCGCTGACTAGTGGTGTTCCTCAGGGTTAAACGCTGGGATTGTTACTGTTTGTCATCTATAACAATGATTTGGATGAGAATGTATTTGGCAAGATGAACAAGTTTGCAGATTATACAAAAGTGGGTGGTATTGCAGATAGTGAAGATGGTTGTGAAAAAATGCAGCAGGATCTTGACCGATTTGTCAGGTGGGCTGCGAAATGGTGGAGCGCAGGAGGATGAGGGTTGATCTTGTAGAGGTGTATAGGATCTTGTGAGGAATAAATCAGGTAGACGCATAGTCTCTTGCCCAGAGTTGGGAAATAGAGGACCAGTGGATATAGGTTTAAGGTGAAGTGGAAAAGACTTAATAGGCATCTGAGAGGTATCTTTTTCACACAAAGGTTGGTGGGTGTATGATATGAGCTGCCAGAGGGGATAGTTGAGGTAGGGGCTATCACAATGTTTAATCAACAATTAGACAGGTACATGGATAGTACAGATTTAGAGGTATATGGACCAAATGCAGGCAGATGGGATGAGTGTAGTTGGGACATGTTGGCAAGTTGGGCCAAAGAGCCTGTTTCCACACTGTATGACTCTATGACTCTATGATCTATGACTCTAATAGATCTATTAATATAAATAAATAATTACAAATACAGGTGCATGTGTTTTACACATGTTTAATTTATGTGGTTTTGAAATAACACACATGTTCATTTAATACCAAGGCTTGATTTGGTATTTTTTGAATAATGGGCCCAAATTTATTGCTAACAACATATTTGACTATATGTTTAATTTACGCATTTTTGATTTAGCTGCTGGTTTTCAGGCATGTAACCCCAGCGTAAAATGCGAGGTTCCTGTACAACAGAAAATGTTCAGGAAACTCAGCAGGTCAACATTCATTGAGAGATGTATGGGGTTTATGTTCAGATCGATGTCCTTTCATCATAACTGAAAAAGTGGGACAATGAGCATGTCTTAAATCATGCACGTTCCTAAACTTTGTCTCTCTACTTCCTTCATTTCCCCTCCACTTTGTCCTTCTTCAAGACTGATCAAGTATATCCATTTCCCGCTCCTTGATGGCATTTAGCAATTGCAACTTAAAACACATTAATTTTCTCACTTTTACAATGGTGAACCACCATTTACCATAAATGTTGACTCTGTGGAGAGTTTCTCTCTCTACAGAGGCTCCCTTACCTGCTGAGTATCCCCAGCAATTTCTGTTTCAAATTCGCAGCATCAGCAAATTTAATTGAAAAAGTTATATAATTTATTCTTATTTTTTATTCCTTGCAGCATAAAATCTCTGTTTGGGAGAATGGATTCATTATTATTGCATTAGGTGCACGATTACCAGGTGTCGGACCCGAGTAGGCGTTGTATACTCATGTCATTTGTAGATGACAAGCCAGAGATATATGTGGGGTGGAGAGTGAGAAAATAAGTGAGGTATGAAGATAGCATCGTTTTCCATTGTTTCAAATGTTTTCCTTGGCACCTTCTCGGTAATGCGCATGCCAATTATAGTGAACATTGTCATTTCAGGTGGGATAAGGTAATGTAGGTTTATGTTTTCCCAATTGACTAACTACTGTTCTCACTCTGTAAGAAAGAGAGGGGGAAATGTGTTGTGGTTGAGTGTTTAGTTTTTAGTTTAGTTTAGAGATACAGTGCAGAAACCAGCCCTTCAGTCCACCGAGTCCATGACGACCAGTGGTCCCCACACACTCACACTATCCTACACACTAGGAACAATTTACAATTTTACCAAGCCAATTAACCTACAAAGCTGCACGTCTTTGGAGTGTGGGAGGAAACCAGAGATCCCGGAGTTAATCGACGCAGGTCATGGGGAGAATGCACAAACTACATACAGACAACACCTGTAGTCAGGATTGAACTTGGGTCAATCATTGAAATTATTTTAACACACCATTCAAATCCTTGGATCTAGACCTCTGGTAGTGACCAACAGCTAGTTCCTACCATCCTTTTCTGGTGGATACAGGAGTGGACATCTCTCCAATCAGTGGCGGAAATCCCTATCAATACATGGGGGACACACAATTTTTGGTGGCTGCGCACACATACACACAAACACACACACGCATGCGCACACACATACACACACACACACTCTCGAGGCTTCGGAGGCTTCAGCCATGGGCCCTGATGATGGTAACATCGGGTGCTGACCTGGTTGGTGACCGACTCCGAACTCCAGCAACAGCAGCTTTGTCCGTCTCAAATTGTGGGGCTTGAATTGGCCCATTCGCAGGGCCTTTCATCGCCCGGCGCGGCTTAAAATCGGCCGGTGGGGGCTTCAACATCAGGATCCTCAATCGCATCGATGCAGCAGTTTGATTTTAAGCCACGCCGGGTGATGAAAGGCCCCACGAACGGGCCGATACAGCCCTTAGAATGCATCTGATACCCGCTTGAATCTTTCAAAAGCTACAATGTGATAAATAACACATAAACAGATAAAACTGAAGCAAATAAAGGGGAACAAAAGAACCAACCTTGGAGGGGGGGGGGAGAGAGAGAGAGAGAGAGAGATGGGAAAAATACTAAATAATGTGAGTGACCTGAATGAGGGACTTACCTGCAAGCCAGCCAGGAAACCCGTTCGACCGGAGCCCTTAATGACCTGGCCCATTTAAATCCAATACCCGTTTAAATATTTTCCATCCACCAATACATCCAATTAGTTCAAATGGTAATTGTGCCCGCATCAGACAGCTTTAAAAAATTCTCCGTGAATACCTTCAGTAATACTTGAAGGTCAAAGCACAATTGGTAACACATCGTGTTAATACATTTAACAAAAGCTTAACAGTGACACCCCCACTGTCTCAGGGAAAGCGGATTTTCTTTTCACCGAATTTCAAAATCCATATTACAAAACATGGGGGGATTGTTCACCACCTCTCAAAACATGGGAGGAACGTGTGTGTCCCCCCCCCCCCAGGATTTCTGCCCATGTCACCAATCATACCTTTCATTTATTTGTACTTTGTAACCTTTTACATACCTTTCATTCATTTATTCTTTGTACCTTTGCATATCTCTAGTTATCCTCTCCCCTGACTCTCAGAAGGGACTCGACTGAAACATGGGAGGTCCCTTTATGCAGGGTCCTTCCTAACTCGTATTGAGTGGGATTCGTCACTTTATTTCCCTGCAGTAATAGGTCTCCGCCTGAATCTAATAATAATTGTGCACTGCTCGGGATGCCATTATTAGGATCATTTTATTTTCCTTTTACCATTCTATGTCTTATGCCCTCTGTGTGAAATTGCTATTTTTGTGACATTTAGTATAATAATAATAATGATGATGATAATGATAATCATAATAATAATAATAATAACAATGATAATAGCAATAATAATCATAATGCATAATAATTATAATAATCATACCATCCTCCATCCTTTTATGCTCACTGATGCTCAACTATTGATGGATTTTCATCCTTGGTTCTCCTGGATAACCAATAGGCATGACCCATTCCATTCAAACTCAGTCAAATTTGAATCCAATTCTCAGAGATGAAAAGCTGCTGTCTAACTCTCTGCACCTCCAGCCTCATAAATGCAATAAAATACTTCAAACACAGAAAATATGAACAAGGCAAATAGATACTTTATATATATAGATCTATTTGCCTTGTTAAAAATTTCTGTGTATATATATTTATATATATATATATAAATACAGTATGGCATATTTTCAGTTGCAGATATAAAGTATCTATTTCCTGTGTTAAATTTTTCTGTGTTTGAAATATATTTTTTCAAAACATTGTATATATATATATACTAGACTAAGTGGGACCCGTTGGTTCCCAGCTTCACACGGGAGGGCTGGTCCCCCAACGTAATATTCTACCTCTCCACCAATTGCAATATCGCTGGCCAGTGGGCAGACACACACACACAAACAATTCATAGCAAAAGGATTTGAGTACAAGAGCAGGGAGGTTCTACTGCAATTGTACAGGGTCTTGGTGAGGCCACACCTGGAGTATTGCGTACAGTTTTGGTCTCCTAATCTGAGGAAAGACATTCTTGCCATAGAGGGAGTACAGAGAAGGTTCACCAGACTGATTCCTGGGATGGCACGACTTCCATATGAAGAAAGACTGGATAGACTCGGCTTGTACTCGCTGGAATTTAGAAGATTGAGGAGTGATCTCATAGAGACTTACAAAATTCTTAAGGGGTTGGACAGGCTAGATGCAGGAAGATTGTTCCCGATGTTGGGGAAGTCCAGGACAAGGGGTCACAGTTTAAGGATAAGGGGGAAGTCTTTTAGGACCGAGATGAGAAAATTGTTTTTCGCACAGAGAGTGGTGAATCTGTGGAATTCTCTGCCACAGAAGGTAGTTGAGGTCAGTTTTTTGGCCATATTTAAGAGGGAGTTGGATGTGGTCCTTGTGGCTGAAGGGATCAGGGGGTATGGAGAGAAGGCAGGTACAGGATATTGAGTTGGATGATCAGCCATGATCATATTGAATGGCGGTGCAGGCTCGAAGGGCCGAATGGCCTGCTCCTGCACCTAATTTCTATGTTTCTATGTTTCTACACACATACACACACACACACACACACACACACACACACACACACACCACACACACACACACACACACACACACACACACACACACACACACACACTTACTTCCTGGAGTGCTAGCATGGGTGTTGTAGGCTGAAGGGACTGGTTTCCAGAGGGCTAGTATGGACATTGTACGCCGAATGGATTCTTAGTCTGGCAGCTCAGTCACTGAGGCCTGGCAGCTCAGTCACTGAGGCCAGTCAGCTCAGTCACTAAGGCCAGGCAGCTCAGCCACTGAGGCCAGGCAGCTCAACCACTGATGCTAGGTAGCTCAGTCACTCAGGCCTGCCAGCTCAGTCACTGAAGACTGGCAGCTCAGTCACTCAGGTCTGGCAGCTCAGTCACTCAGGCCTGGCAGCTCAGACACTCAGGCCTGGCAGCTTCACACGGGAGGGCTGGTCCCCAACACAATATTCCACCTCTCCACCAATTCCAATATTGCTGGCAGACACACACACACACACACACACACACACACACACACACACACACACACACACACACACACACACACACGCACGCGCACACACACGCACGCGCACACACACTAAGCCTGCAGCTCAGTAATTTAGGCCTGGTGGACTGGCAGCTGAGAATCTGCCAGAGATTCTGCTGAAAAGAGATGCGAGACTCTGTGAGAGAGAAGGGGGAAATGGTGGACAATCAATTTTAGACATTTTCAACGTTTTTGACACAGCAATGCAGGAGGAAAGTCTATCCGTCTATCCTTGCATGGATCTCTGGAGCGCTAGTATGGGTGTTGTGTGCTGAAGGGATTAGTTTCCATAGGGCTAGCATGGACTTTCTGGATTGATTGCATTCTTGGACTTGCAGGTGAGTAAATCATGACTGGTGGGCTGGCACTTTAGTCACTTACAGCTGGTGGGCTGGCAATTCACTTACTCATGGGTGGTGGGCTGGCAGTGCAGTCACTCATGGCTGGTGTGGTGGCAGTTTACTCAGTTACCCCCCCCCCCCACTCTGCTCCTTGCCATTCCCCTCCCCCCAAGCATTCAGTCCATCTCCCCTCAACATCCCCCTATGCACTCTTAGTGGCTCTCCGACAGCGCAGCCATTCCTGCCTATTAGGTTCCCATTGTGATGAAGAAAGCAGGCATTGCAAGTGGATAAAGGATTTATTAAAGTTTAAAATGTGAATGACTCTTAAAATATAACAACAATTTAAATGTTAAAGATGAGATTTATTATGTTATTTCTTGTTGGGTCTCTTGTTGTGTTCTGCTGCTCACTGCCTCTTGATTATGTCTTTGCTGTTGATAAAAAAAAGACAATTTTAATAGAGAGATTGAGCGGTCACATTTTAACAAAGAAAATCTAAGAATTTACCTCAAAAGTCATCTTTCAGCGCAGGTCTGCAAATCCAATCTCACAGCACTTGAAGCAGAGTGCAGGCCGCAAATCCAATCTCACAGCTCAGCAAGCAGAGAGCAGGCAGCACGTTCAAGCTCACACACTCCAAGCAGAGTGCAGGCAGCAGGTCCAATCTCACAGCACTCCAAGCAGAGTGCAGACAGCAAGTCCAACCTCACAGCACTCCAAGCAGAGAGCAGGCAGCATGCCCAAGCTCACAGCTTTCCAAGCAGAGTGCAGGCAGCAAGTCCAACCTCACAGACTCCAAGCAGAGTGCAGGCAGCAAGTCCAACCTCACAGCACTCCAAGCAGAGTGCAGGCAGCAAGTCCAACCTCACAGACTCCAAACAGAGTGCAGGCAGCAAGTCCAATCTCACAGCACTCCAAGCAGAGAGTAGGCAGCAATTCCAACCTGACAGCACTCCAAGCAGAGAGTAGGCAGCAAGTCCAATCTCACAGCACTCCAAGCAGGGTGCAGGCTACAAGTCCAATCTCACAGCACTCCAAGCAGAGAGCAGGCAGCAAGTCCAATCTCACAGCACTCCAAGCGGGGTGCAGGCAGCAAGTCCAATCTCACAGCACCAAGCAGAGTGCAGGCAGCAATTTAAATCTCACAGCACCAAGCAGAGTGCAGGGAGCAAGTCCAACCTCACAGCACTCCAAGCAGAGTGCAGGCCAGCAAATCCAATTACACATCATTTCAAGCAGAGTGCACACACATGCACTCACACACACCTGCACTCGAACACACATGCACTCACACACTCATTCAGGAACAGCTTCTTCCTGACAGCCATCAGACTATTAATCATAGGGCATAAGCTCTGAACTACAAAATACTATGTTATTTGTACTATTTGTTATTTATTGAACACTCACACACACCCTCCACCTCACACACACACACTGCACCTCACATACACTGACACACTGACACAGACATTTACACACAGACACTCACACACACACACACACACACAATCATACACACACACACACACACACACACACACACACACACACACACACACACACACACACACACACACACACACACACACACACACACACACACACACACACACACACACACACACACACACACACACACACACACACACACACCACACACACACACACACACACACACACACACACACACACACACACACACACACACACACACACACACACACACACACACACACACACACACACAGTCACGCCATATATATGGCAATAAACCTTTTTGTATACTCAAACGGCTCAGTGCAGCTTCTCAATTGTGGGCCTTCCGTAGTCAGCAACACTTCTGCATTCAGCAAGTCCTTTGCAATCACTGGAAATTACGCGTTGCTCAGCACGACCTGTCCACTACATAACGGAATGAGTGGGACTTTTGCAGTAAACACAATCTGATCTTTCAAACCCCATTTTCATTTGCAAACTTCATTTGCAAACCACATTTTCATTTTCAAACTTCATTTTCAATCCACATTTTTATTTACAAACTTCAATTTCAAACCACATTTTCATTTTCAAACCAACCACATTTTCAAACCACATTTTCATTTTCAAACCAACCACATTTTCAAAACACATTTTCATTTTCAAACCAACCACATTTTCATTTTCAAACCAACCACATTTTCCAACCAACCATATTTTCCAAACAACCAAATTTTCAAACCAACCACATTTTCAAACCAACCACATTTTCATTTTCAAACCAACCACATTTTCAAACCGCCCACATATTCAAACGACCCACATTTTCAAACCACCCACATTTACAAATTACCCACATTTTCAAACCAACCACATTTTCATTTTAAAACCTCATTTTCAAACCACATTTTAATTCTCAAACCTCATTTTCAAACCACATTTTCAATCCACATTTTCATTTTCAAACCTCATTTTCAAACCTCATTTTCAAACTGCCCACATTTTCATTTTCAAACCAACCACATTTTCAAACCACGTTTTCATTTTCAAACCATCCACATTTTCATTTTCCCACCAACCACATTTTTCAACCAACCGCATTTTCAAACCACATTTTCATTTTCAAACCACATTTTCATTTTCAAACCTAATTTTCAAACCACATTTTCATTTTCAAACCTTATTTTCAAACCTTAATATCAAACCAACCACATTTTCAAACCACCCACATTTTCAAACCAACCACATTTTCAAACCAACCACATTTTCAAACCACCCACATTTTCAAACCACCCACATTTGCAAACCACCCGCATTTTCAAACCACACACATTTGTAAACCACCCACATTTTCAAACCAAACCACATTTTCATTTTCAATCCTCATTTTCAAACCACATTTTCATTTTCAAACTTCATTTTCAAACCACATTTTCATTTCAAACTTCATTTTCAAACCACATTTCCATTTTCAAACCAATTTCAAACCACATTTTCATTTTCAACCTAATTTTCAAACCACATTTTCATTTCCCAAGCACATTTTCATTTTTAAACCTCATTTTCAAACCACATTTTCATTTTCAAACCATATTTTCATTTTCAAACCTAATTTTCAAACCACATTTTCATTTTTAAACCTCATTTTCAAACCTCATTTTCAAACCAACCTCATTTTCAAACCATACACATTTTCAAACCAACCACATTTTCAAACCAACCACATTTTCAAACCAACCACATTTTCAAACCACATTTTCAAACCAACCACATTTTCAATCCGCATTTTCAAACCACATTAAGGGCACTCACAGGTCAGTAGACACTGTAGGCACATAAAACCACACTCACAGTTTAGTAGACATTCAGTGTTCAGTTGATTCACAGTGCAGGCTGAGAGTCGTGACCTCTCGCTCGCCATCTTGCAGCAACAGAGCCATGTCCAGACTTCCGGGTTTCATAGCTGCTCCCCCCACCCCTAGAATGGGCATGGCTTCATTGCAGTGATTGACAGGAGAGAGAATCTCAACATTTTGTAAAAGTTTTGTGATTAAAGATAGCTGAAGTAAAATTGGCACCATATCATTTGTGAGAAAGTATGTTTGTGCAGTATCACAATTAGGAGTAATTTCCATTTTAAGGTTGCAACACTATCGCCACTCAGTCTGAAAATAATTGGATAACTCTCCCATAAATCAAGCTTTCTGACCACAGTATTGTAAGTGGTTTATGTTGATTTTATGTGCATAATTTACATGTAATCACCCTTCATTTATGCATTGTTTGCTGGAAAAATGACTTTACTGGTACCCTTACGGGTAGAAGTTTCTATCGTTAGTTTGTTTTTCAGGCATTTACCGGGTAAAATGACAGTTTTCTGTGCAATAGACATTGAGTCATCACCTCCACCTCCACTTATATTGTCTGATGCATATTAACTATAAATATTTTAATACGGCTCTTATTATCTTTATGACTGGCTTTTTTATTCTGTATCTAATCTGAATAGGTTATGAAGAAGGGCCCTGATCCAAAACGTCACCTATCATTTTTCTCAAGATATGCTGCCTGACCTGCTGAGTTACTCCATTATTTTTGTCTATCTTTGGTATAAACCAGCATCTGCAATTCCTTTCTATTATATAATTCTACATTTTGTTGACCTTCTTTATTGATATTCTGTAATATGTTGAGGATTAAGCCATTTGGATACGATCTCTGTTAATTAACATTTGCACATTATCAAAATAGAAGGAATTATCGAAAGCATTCTTCCCAGGTCAAAATGTCCTGTTAACACAAAGGTATTAGATTTAAGGTAGTAAAAGCACGGACTATTGTAAAAGATGAATGTGAATGGCAACTGGAGAAAATTGTTCCATTGTTTTTAATGCTCTCTTGAACAAAACTTTCATCGATTTGGAGATCTTTGGAAGTACTCACATTAAATTTCACAATCTTGTCTTATTTTTATTTATTATGAATCTTATTTTTATTGGTTGTGATTCTTTTAACCACCGGTGAAAGATGAAAAATGAATGGAATGTGAAATTCCTCTATATGCACATAATATTCCCTTCATTGGGTCCTCAGCAGCAGATGACAGCACGTTATTAGCTCGGCTTTGTTCTGTGATATTACAAAATAATCTTCCAAACAGGAGATGATGTTCAATGCCTGCACATAAGATTTGGATTTCAAGCAGGGATACTTTACTAATTTCATCCTTGATCTTGCAATGTCAAGCTTTAAATCAGTAACACTGCTCTATAATTGGTGTCGTGGAGTATCCAAATCTCAAGCTTAACACTTTATGTGTTTTGGCAGCAATGTAATGACAAATTATGGAATTTAAATATGTTCACTAAAAAAAGACTCGCTGTCGATTTTCATTACGCTGCATGGATTGGCTTTAGAACTTGAGTAATAATGTTTTCTCTAAAACATGTAGCCTTTGCACTAGATAATATCCATCATAACAGTGTTTTGAAGATAACAAATTTCATGCTTGACAATTGGATACTATCCAAATCTATCAACTCTGATGAAAGGACATCATCCTGAGACATTAACTGTTTCTCCCTTAAAAGGTTTTGTATGGCCTACTGAGTATTTCTTGTATTTTCTGTGCTATTTTGGATTTCCACCATTTATAGTATTTTGCTGTTAATTTGTCTAGAGGAAGGAGATTAAAACCTTATTTATATATCCGTGGAATCATCAAGCAATCAGCTGAGTTTTGCACTGTGGCCATTTTCAATTAAGTTTAGGTGCCAACGGTGTTATTCTGCATGTTGAGGAAGTCAGCCTAGAATTGTACTGCCTTTATTTCAGCTGCTGATACTAAAGTTAATGAAGTGCACCGCTTAGTGTACGAGACACGAGGGAATTGGCAATCATGTTCATAATGGTCTCTGCCTTATTGCAGAAATGCATCTTTGACTGCCTTAAGTGTAACCTGAGCTCTATGAGTTGAAGTGGCAGCAACCTTAATTGCCAAAAATAGACCAATGTAAGCAGATGATGGTGGCTGGAGATTAGAGGGCAGTGGATCACACTGATGCTTAAATGCAGTTTTTAAGATGCGAAGGCATAGATAGGATGAACGCACATAGTCTTTACCCCAGGATTTGCAAATCAAGAACTAGAGGGCAAAGATTCAAGATAGGAAACAGAACTCCAAGGGGAAACTTTTTCATACAGAATGATATGAATGTGAAATGAGCTGGAAGAGGGAGTCGTTCAGGCAGATACCATAACACCATTTAAAAAACTTTTGAACAGGAAAATGGATAAGAAAGTTTTTGCGAGTTGGCTCTATGATTCTATGGCTGTATGAGTTATAAAGTCATAGAATCATCGAATATTGCAACACTGCAAGGGCCTCGTGCATCTATTTTCTATGTCTATGTCAATGGCAGTGAGCCTTTTGGCCCAATTCATCCATGCCGGCCAAGATGCCCCATCTAAGAAAGTCCATTTCTTCATGTTTAACCTATGTCTCACTAAACCTTTCCTATCCATGTATCTGTCCATTTAAAAAAAAATGTTGTTATTGTACCTGGCTCTACTACTTCCCCTGGCAGCTCACTCCAAATACCCAGCACCTTATGCGTGAAAATATTGCACTTAAGATTCCTATTGAAACCTTCCACTCTCATGTTAAGCCAATGCCCTTTCATTCTTGATTCCCCTCCCTCAAGAAAATAGACTGTGCATTCAACCTATCTTTTCCTCTCATGATTTTATACGCCTCTAAAAGATCACCGCCTCAGCATCCTGTGCTCTAAAACATAAAACCCTTGCCTGTCTGATCTCAGGCCGTCTAGACCTGGCAACATCCACTTAAATCTTTCTGCACCCGTTCCAACTTAATACCAAAGGGATATTTTCTGTAGCAGGGTGACCGCAACCGCAATAATCTAAGGCCTGCATGCTAAAAGCCATCTTCACCTACTGCAACACCACTTTCTGGGAACAATATAGCTGTACACCTAGATCCCTCTGCTCTATGGCACTCCCAAGGCTCTACTGTTCACTGTGTAGGACCTGCTTGGTACAATTTACCAAAATGCCTCACACTTAATGAATTCATCCCCCTTTGCCATTTGTCGGCACGATGACATAGAGTCCAACTCATCTATGCCACCCATGCATCAACAGGGAGAACACACAGACAGCAACTGAAATCAGAAATGGACCTGGGTCTTGGGTGCTGTGAATCAGTAATTCTACTATCTTTGCAACTATGTCACTCAGTTGAAACTGAGCTGGACTGAGCTGTGTGCTATCCACAGACAATTGCAATATCCTCTGCTCTAAATGGTCTTCACTGAAGTCTCCATGTCTTTGTGATACAGGTTTTGGAGTTGGTGGTTACACTGAACCATCTCTCATATTTCGCATTTTTTTGTGTACTTAAGTGGTTATACAATAGAGAGATCAGAACAGTGCATGAGAGAGTGGACTTAATTGTTGTTCATTGAATGTGCAAAGCTGATATTGGCTTCTTCTGGGTTGCTCCGTTTGCATGGACAACACCAACCGAAAATGTGCAGCAGCATATATTCTACAACGAGTGACAAGCAGAATGAAGTTACTTATTTACGACAGGGTTACCCATATACTTGAGAGCCCAGTATTACATGATTGTTCAAGTAATTGATGGCTCCATGTAATGGCTGACCTCTGGAAGGCTTAACTCCAGAAAGTGTTACAAGCACAAATAATTAAAAATGTGCTAATCTCTGGACTGACTTCCTGAAACAGTCACCATCTGTACCAAATCACCTTCTGGCATTGTGACACATTGGTTTATAAAAGAAGAATGATGGCTAAGTTGCATGTATGAAGAACCTGACAATTTGCATGTGTTTACTTTTATTTTAGCTGATTAATCTTGAACCTCCCATGTGATTTGAGCTTTCAATATATAATCCTGTTGCAGGTACTTTGCCATTTACTGTTTCGTTGCCTTTGACAAAAGCTTATTTGAATATTTATTATTATGACCGTTTTTCTGTTCCTCCTCAATTACTTCACAGCTACATAAAATAAATATATGATTTTCCAGGTCCTTTGATAAAGGAATGTCTACACTTGAAGATGCAGGAATCTTGAGTAAAAACAAACTGATGAAGGAACTCTTTCCCCTAAGATAGCATGCAGTTAATATTCAATTTCAGTGTTGCCCACACCCTATGTTTGTGTTCTTTTATTAGTTAATATATAAAAAATTTAAGGAATGCATCATCAAGGTAAGTAATTTTTTTTCCCCCTAATTGAGGTTAGATTTCTAATTTGAACATAGTACCTTCACCAGCTTTCCATCTGCAGTAAATAATCGTAAAGAATTTAATGATTGCACGTGGATGGAAATTATTTTTGATTAGTTGTTCTGTTTCTTTGCAAGATATGCCTTTATTAAAGTTGACTGAAAGAATATGTCAATCAAAGTGTTCTGCAAGAATTGAATACAATTCCAGTCTATAAGATTGATTTAAACTTAACTTTTGATAGGTTTTGACAGCTTATTAATGCCCTGAAGAAATGAATCTGATAAAGATTGACATTATTGATGGAAGGCAAACTGGCTTTTTGACATAATTTGCACTTACTTTACAACATTAACCTCACAGTTACACAAAGATGACAGAGTGTGAATGCTGATGACAAAATCCAGCAATCTGTGATCTAGAGTGCAGATGAGAGAGATTTTTTTGTCAGGATTGATTAATAATAAATTACTTCTGCGAGGCTTTTCGCTTTGTATTATGCAGAACAATGTGAAGATCAAAAACATGCCTGTTCTTGATGAGTGGGCTCCTTTCTAATTGACAGTCGACAATGTCAAAGTTTGTTGAGGAAAGGGTAGGAAGCTGTAGAGTTTTATTCTAATAGAAGCATTTGTACTGATTTGACAGACAGACGTTCGGTGGAGCTATAATTACACTATGGATGAAAAGCACACTTTCAGCAAAAAAGGTCAATATTAATATCTCTACATATTAATGCAGTTTGGTTTGGAAGACATATTGTGCTTTGTTGCCCATTTTGGCACAGAGCTGATTCTGGAGATTGTCATTAATACAAAGTGTTGATATATGCTAAGTGCTTGCAAAAATTGCTTTTTTACTTTTAGACAATGCAAAATGGACAGCACAGTGGTGCTGCAGGAGATTTGCTGCCAAACAGCACCAAAGACCCAGGTTTGATCCTGACTACAGGTGCTGTCTGTACAGAGTTTGTACGTTCTCCCCCTGACCTGTGTGGGTTTTCCCCAAGAGCTCCAGTTTTCTCCCACACTCCAAAGGCGTACAGGTTTGCAGGTTAATTGGATAACATTGTAAATTGTCTCTAGTTTGTATAGAATAGTGTTAATATGCAGGGATCGCTGGTCGGCACTGACTCGGTTCCACACCGTATCTCAAAAATAAACCAAACTAAATAAAACATTCATATCAAGACTGGGGGAAAGAATAAAAATTGCATGGAACTAAAAGACATTTACCTGCTTTTAAGTACCTGTCATGCAGATTTCAGATATTTAGGTTAATGACATTTCTATCACATTTCACTGCAATATTTAGCATTAAAAAATTAACATGATTAGGTGAGGCCAGGTCAATTTGGAAAATAGAATATATGAAATGTAGAAACAAGGAACTGCAGATGTTGGTTTGCACTAAAGGAGTAACTCAGCGGGTCAAGCAGCATCTCTGGAAAACACGGATAGGTGACGTATTGAGTCGGACCCTTCTTCAGGCTGATATTAGAGGGGGCTGGGGAGAAGAAAGCTCAGAGGAAGATATAGGAAATGTTTGTCAACCTGTGGCTTTGAGGGAGGAAATAAACTAAATGCATCACCAGTGTGACAATTAGAGACATAGTTTATTTTCATTTTGTAATACCCTGGCCTAGGAATGTTGGTACAATGGGCCTGCTATTAGTTTAGTGAGACTATTTTACTTTAAAAAAGCATCAACACCAGAAATCCTATCTAAATCAGAGTCTAAGTCTCAAGCATGCACTACTTAACCTGCAGCTCATTTGTGCTTCATTTCTGAAATCAGGTCCAGTTGAAATCAATGGAAAGGCACCAAGAAAGATGAGCATTGTGAGGAGCTGCTGCTATGCAGCATATTTAGCACGAAGCAGGAATTCTGATTCCACTGTAATCAAACACTTCATACACACAAGGCAAACATAAACGCTGGAGTATCTCAGTGGGACAGACAGCATCTTTGGAGAGAAGGAATGGGCTACACATTTGGAATGGCAGAAATATGCCCCCATTATATTTCATTGCAATAAATTTAATGGGCAATAAAATAATATCGTGAAATGAACTAAAGCCAAGGAAGGTGGCTATGTTTGCAATTCCAATGGTTTCATTTTCATTGATTGGTAACTCAGATAGCAACTTTTTGTGGGCACTGTTCCATAAATATTTCCTTATTTCTGGATTATTCACATGGATAATGTACACTTAATTTATTGCCCAATTGATATTTCCGGGTACATCCTAAATAATCAAATAGCAAGAATTCAATTTTGCAGAAAGAAAGTTTGCTTTGATGCAAAACTTCAGTTTGTTTATTACATTATCTAATGAGTACTGTGTTTACAAATCTGCTGTGCTGCTGTGAGTAAGAATTTTATTGTTGCATTTTGAGATTTGTGATAACCAAACAATGAGGTCTTAGCTTACAGCCTTAATCAGGATGTGCAATAGCAACTTGTGAAGCAAGTTGTTTGTGCAGTACCTTGTAAACTTGATTCAACATCATGATAAAGTGCAAAATCAGTTTCCTTTATTTTGGCAGAGCTCCTGTGATTATTAATCCACTTTCTCATTTATATTCATATAATTTGGAGATCAAAGAGGGACCTACTGCACAGCAGCAGGCACATTTCTACTGCAGGATTGGGTGAACCGGAACACCTAAAGCACAGCTTTATTTTGGTACCCTTCGTGCAAGAAAATCTTGCCGCATGCAGCTGAAAATAGAGCCCTCATGTTCCTGTTTCCAGTAATCCCTCTTTATCTGCTCTGTTATTTTACCTTTCTCCATATAGCATCTCCTCAGTATTGTTATTTTGCCAGTTGAATGGGAGTAAACTCCGATCTAACAAAGTTTCGTCATTTTGTAGAGTTAGGCCATAGCGATTAGCATAATAATTAGTTACTGGAACTCCAGAGTGCATCAAAATTTGATTTCAGTTACAAAGTATATCTGTAATAGTCATATGATGATGTTTTTCCTTTGTAAATGTGCAGATTGAAAGATGCTATCTCCAGTCATCCATAGGTTATGGCAGATGGTGATCTCTGGTACAGGCATATTTCCTGATTTGCCATTACCATCTAGAAACCTGAATTGCCATTGAAAAGGAAACCAGTATAAATTTAACACAAACAAATTTCTTGGCAATTAAGAACAAGTTTGATTGAATTTGTAATAAAATTATAAAAACTGGAAATATTCAGTACATCAGACAGGATCTGCAGAGGGAGAAACACATTTAATATTACAGGTTAACGATCTTTCTTCAACACAGAATTGGGGTCAAGGAAAGAGCGTTCACGTCGCGGCCCTGTTTCCACCAATCTATCCACGCACAATAAGCACAAGAAGTGCAAGACAGACACCGTTGTATGAAGATGCCGAGAAGTGTGTTCAGCTCTGCCTGCTAATCTTGTGTGTGGACTCGATAAGAGGAAGAACACAGAATTAAGGCCACTTCTGAAGAAAGATTAATTGACATGAAATGGTAATGTAATTTCTCTCTCCATAGGTGTTGTTTGAACTGCTGACAATTTCCAAAACTCTTTTATTTCAGTTTACCAGCATCTGAAATATTTTTCTTTTTGAATCAGAGTCCTGAATATTATTTATATCATAGGCTAAATCCATTCAAAAAATCTTAGATATATAAAATAGCTCATTTAATAGAATTGCATTTGTCTCTAATACTACTGAAAATTATGTAAACTATTGTAAAATTAACAGTTATAAATGTCTTTGGGAAATTTGTAATAATTGTGTGTTATTTTACTTTGCTATGAATTAAAATTTTGTTTTCTTTTATATTGGTGCAGCCTATTATACTAAAATGTGGTTAGATAAATAAATGTCTCTTTGAGTCATAGATTCATATAGCACAGATAAATGCCATTTGGCTCACCATGTCAATGTCAATTATTATCACTATTACATTAAAGTAAAAAATGTTTGTTTATTTAACATTTTGCCATAATAGTCTGACAGTATATTTTATGCTGTTTTTATTTAAAGCAGATGGGTTTCAATTATTTATAGATAAACCATGTACCACCTTATGTAAATTTTGTATGTTATTTTATAACATTTAATAAGAGCACAGAATGACAATTTGTAATCTTTGTTTCTACAAGTGCAGTAAAGAGATGATATAATGGGAGTGCTCTGATTTCTGCGAGGTTCTACGTAAAAATCAGATGGAGAGTCACAGCAGAAAGATGGAGGTAGACAATAGGCAATAAGTGTTTTCGGCCATTTGGCCCTTTGAGCCACCACCACCATTCAATCTGATCATGGCTGATCATCCCCAATCCGTACCCCGTTCCTTCCTTCTCCCCATATCCCCTGACTCCGCTATCTCTATCTAGCTATCTAGCTATCTCTTGAAAGTAGCCAGAGAACCGCCCTCCACCGTCCTCCACAGAGAATTCCACAGACTCACAACTCTCTGTGTGAAAAAGTGTTTCCTCATCTCCATTCAAAATGACTTACCTCTTAATCTTAAACAGTGTTCCCTGGTTCTGGACTCCCCCAACATTGGGAACTTGTTTCCTGCCTCTAGCGTGTCCAAACCCTTAATAATCTTATATGTTTTAACAAGATTCCCTCTCATCCTAAATTTCAGAGTATACAAGCCCAGCCGCTCCATTCTCTCAGCATATGATAGTCCTGCCATCCTGGGAATTAACCTGTTAAACCTACGCTAAAAGAGACTATACACATTACTCAATACCGCACTCAGTTTACTCCAGAATAGACTATTTCATAATACAGAAAGAAGACTGTTATAGGGTAACGGATTGCAGAATTGGTGTGGCAGATGTATCAGACCATAATGCTATATACTTAACAATTCAAATGGACAGTAGAAGGAAAAACACAGTGTGGCGATTAAATGTTGGAATACTGAATGATAAAACAACTGTTAATGATATTAAATTGGAAATCAAAACTTATCTAGAGGAGAATGACAATGGGGAGGTGGACCCATCCATACTATGGGACTCATTGAAGGCTGTAATATGAGGTAGGTTATTAGCGAGGGCATCACATATTAAAAAGGCCAGAATGAAAACATATAATAAGTTGATAACAGACCTGAAGGATTTAGAACAGAAGTACAAAAATAATAAGGACCAGAGAACTTATAAGCAAATAGAAGATTTGAGCAAACAAATTGATGGAATATTGGGTCAAGACGTGGAGAAAAAAGCAAGATTTGTAAAACAGGCACATTATGAGCTTGGTCCTAAATCCACTAAAATACTTGCCCGAAGGCTACGCAAACAACAGGCTGACAACACCATACACAAAATTAAGGACCCCTGTACACAGAATTTGAAGAGTGATCCAAAAGAAATAGAATATATCTTCCAGGAGTATTATAAAGAATTATATACACAAACATCTACAGTAGATGGGGAATCAATGAGGACTTTTTTAAGTACAATAGATCTGCCCAGTATTGGAGAGACACAAAATAAAATAATCACAGCAGAAATATCACTGGAGGAGATAGAGAAGACAATTGGTAGGATGAAATCAAACAAGGCCCCAGGCAGCGACGGTTTCCCTATAGAATGGTATAAAATATTTCGGAATGAGCTGAACCCATTTCTTCTGAGAACCTTTAACTGGATTATCAAAGAAGGCAAGACACCCCCGTCATGGAAAGAGGTAATTATAACATTAATCGCCAAAGAGAACAAAGACAAGGAAAATTGTACCAACTACAGACCGATATCAATTCTAAATGTGGACTATAAATTATATTCTTCAATTATCCCCAAACGATTTGAAAAGTTCATGCCAGATTTAATTGATGAAGACCAGACTGGTTTCATAATAGGCAGACAAACACAGGACAGCATTAGAAGAACCTTACATATAATACACAAGATTCAAAAGGAAAGTACGCGTGTTGTCCTGATAAGTCTAGACGCAGAAAAGGCTTTTGATAGGGTTAATTGGGAATTCTTATATCAACCACTAGAAAGATTTGGCTTTACCGAAGAGTCAATTCAAGTTATTAAAGCAATTTACCAGCAACCTACTGCAAGAGTAAAGGTGAATGGGTCCTTAACTGAGAGATTTGTGTTAGGAAGAGGAACGAGACAGGGATGTTGTCTTAGCCCTACCCTGTTTGCTATATATATTGAACCATTGGCTCAAACGATTCATCAAGATAGGGAACTGAGGGGGGTAACTATAAGAGACAGAGAACATAAAATTGGCCTTTTCGCAGATGATGTAATGATGTATCTCACGGAATTAAACACCTCCTTTCCAAGGATGATGGGGATCATAGATAAATGTAATTTTAATGCAGGATATAAAGTGAATATTTCAAAAACTCAAATCCTCCTATTTAATTGTCCTCCAGAAGAAATCAAACAAAATTATAATATTAAATGGGATTCAAAATCAATCAAACACCTAGGGGTACATATAACAAAAAATATATCAATGTTGTATGGGGCCAATTATAATCACATCAACCAAAATATAATAAAGGATATAGAAAGGGTCCACCTACCCAATGGATTTTAGTAGTAGGATAAATGTGGTGAAAATGAATATTTTGTCAAGGCTATTGTACTTGTTTCAATCTCTGCCAATAGAGGCACCATTAAAACAATTCACGGAATGGGATAAATTAATATCTAGATTTATTTGGGAGGAAAGAAGGCCAGAATTCGATTCACTACACTACAGTTGCCAAAGGCAAAGGTGGAATGGCACTTCCAAATTTTAGGATATATTTCTATGCAGCCCAACTTCGACCACTAATTAATTTGTGTGAGGACGGCTATATAGCTAGGTGGAAAGAGATTGAGACATATATCCCTGACTTCCACATCCAAACACTTTTGGGAGAAAAAGCGCTTCCTGGACATATCAGGAGTATAATCGATCTAATAACGATATTTACTTTAGAAACCTGGTTCACTCTTACCAGACAACTTAAACTGAATAAACGACAAAAAGTTTTAAGATGGATAGCTTTGGATAATGAATTTAAACCAGGGATGTATGACCCAACATTTAAAGAGTGGATGAAGAAAGGAATGACTGCATTTTGTACAGTTATTGAAAATGGAGACCTAAGAGGTTTTCAAGATTTGAAGGATAGATTTGCACTTCGGAACCAAGACTTGTTTAGATACCTCCAACTGAGATTATTACAATAAAAAAGTAAAAAGTGAGGCACTAGAAGAAAAGAATCCAGTGATAGAAGTGATAGTTAGTGCGTATCATCAAAAAACATTAAGGATTATTTCTAAACTTTATCATAGTTTAATGGAATGTCAAGCTAAAACTACATTTTATGTAAAATTTAAGTGGGAAAAGGAATTGAACATTACAATCTCAGAAGAAGAATGGCATCATATGTGTGTAACACTACTAATCCACCAATTCACAAAATTGGAGAGAATTTAATTGGAAACATTTGATTCGTTTCTTTATTACGCCTAACATAAAAAGCAAGCAAATTCTAAGGCAGCAAATATGCTGGAGGCAATGTGGTCAAACAGACGCAAACCATGCACATATCTTCTGGAGTTGCTCAAAAATAGAACCATTTTGGGACAGAGTGAATTCAGAATTAACGGAGGTATTAGGACATATAGTCTGCAAGAAGTGCTCCATTTTATACCTGGGTAATATAACTACAGTGGTGCTGAAGGAAGACCATTACTTGGTTAAAATCCTACTCACAGCTGGCAGAAAGGCCATTACAAGAAACTGGCTCGCAGCGGACACACCCAGACTTAGACAATGGTTAGACATAGTACAGGAAATATTTGTCATGGAGAAAATGACATATTCTCTAAGAGTGAAAGAAGACGAGTTTAACAGAAAATGGGAAAAATAGATTAGGTATAGAAATAAAGACATCAACACTGTATAATTTTATAGACAATAATGTAAGTTATTGGAAAATGTTTTAATATGAAAATAGTTCTGTATACTGCATCATTAATTGTAAACTGAACCCCCCGCTACACTGTTGTACGTTTCGTTGTAATGTTGTATGTTTCGTTGTTATATTTGTGTTTTATTTGTGTATACATAAAAGCAATAACAACTAAAGTGGAAAAATAAACCTAAGCTGCACTCCCTCAAACCTAAGTTGCACTCCCTCAATAGCAAGAATGTCCTTCCTCAAATTAGAGAACCAAAGCTGTACACCATACTCCAGGTGTGGTCTCTCTAGGGCCCTATACAGCTGCAGAAGGTCCTCTTTACTCCTGTACTCAACTCCTCTTGTTATGAAGGCCAACATGCCATTCGCTTTCTTCACTGCCTGCTGTACCTGCATGCTTACTTTCATTGACTGATGAACAAAGACCCCCCAGATCCCATTGTACTTCCCCTTTTCCCAACATGATACCATTCAGATAATAATCTGCCTTCCTGTTTTTGCTACCAAAGTGGATAATTTCACATTTATCCACATTAAACTGCATCTGCCATGCATCTGCCCACCCACCCAACCTGTCCAAGTCACCCTGCATTCTCATAGCATCCTCCTCACAGTTCACATTAGCATCTGCAAATTTGCTAATGTTACTTTGAATCCCTTCATCTGAATCATTGATGTATATTGTAAATAGCTGCGGTCCCAGCACCGAGCCTTGTGGTACCCCATTAGTCACTGCCTGCCATTGTGAAAGGGACCCATTAATCCCTACTCTTTGTTTCCTGTCTGCCAACCAATTTTTTTATCCATGTCAGCACTCTACCCTCAATACCTTGTGCCCTAATTTTGCCCACTAATTTCCTATGTGGGACGTCATCAAATGCTTTCTGAAAGTACAGGTACACTACATCCACTGACTCTCCCTTGTCCATTTTCCTAGTTACATCCACAAAAAATTCCAGAAGATTAGTCAAGCATGATTTCCCCTTCATAAATCCATGCTGACTCCTGTTACTGCTATCCAAATGTGCCACTATTTCATCTTTTATGATTGACTCCAGCATCTTCCCCACCACCAATGTCAGGCTAACTGATCTATAATTCCCTGTTTTCTCTCTCCCGCCTTTCTCTCACCCGCTGAGAAGGCATTTGCAGGTTTTGCAAAAATGGACACCGTTATAGTAGTTTTAAATGATAAAAATCTGATACTTAACAATGGTTTGAAGATAAAAATCTAATTCAGAAATATTGTATGAATTATAATAGGGCCTCTGAGCTTGAATGATTTCCATATGCCATCTGGTGCCCCTGGTTATAAGCTCAACTGAGCACTACCTTTGTCTAATGATTGCAAATGGGCAATTATTGTACTGCAGCTCACTACGTTTGAAAGCTGTCAAACCTAAAGGATGACTTAGTAATTAATCCATCATAGGGGCAGTTAAATATATTATTTTCTGGTGATAATGGAATCTGTTTCTGTAATTTATTCCAATACATGCATATTGTGGTCAAGTATTACATTTTTGTGAAGACCAGTATCCATATGCTGAAGAATATAACTGAGTGTTATAAATAATGTATCAGTGCCATCAAAAAGCACTTAGAAGTATTGATCATTTACTTTAAATCCTAAGTGATTCACTAGAACAATTTTATTAAGGTCATGATTCTTGTATGGGTGAAACTTGAAATGTATTAGTACAAATTTTAAAATTAAGTTTGTAAATCATCCAGATGAGAAGCTGAAGAGAGAGAGAGAGCAGGTCAAAAGAAACTTCACAGAACTTCAGAGAAAGTGCGGAAGAATCGCTGTGGTGCCCTACTGTTCATAGTCTGCCAATTGTGGACAACACATTTATCCCATGCCTTTCCTTTGTGTCCAATAACTAATTATCAATCCATGCCAGTGTATTACTGACAATTCCCATGCGTTCTAATATGTCTAGCCAATGTCCTATGCATTGATTCTCCCTTATCTATTCATAATCTATTCGCATTCGTAATAAGGTGGATGAGTTGAAAGTGCAGATAGCTATTAATGACTATGATATAGTTGGGATCACGGAGACATGGCTCCAAGGTGACCAAGACTGGGAGCTGAACATCCAGGGATATTCAAGATTCAGGAGGGATAGACAGAAAGGAAAAGGAGGTGGGGTAGCATTGCTGGTTAGAGAGGAGATTAATGCAATAGAAAGGAAGGACATTAGCTTGGAGGATGTGGACTCGATATGGGTAGAGCTGCGAAACACTAAGGGGCACTAAAAACGCTAGTGGGAGTTGTGTACAGGCCATTTAACAGTAGTAGTGGAGTTGGGGATGGCATCAAACAGGAAATTAGAAATGCGTGCAACAAAGGTAAAACAGTTATAATGGGTGACTTCAAGCTACATATAGATTGGGTGAATCAAATTGGCAGGGGTGCTGAGGAAGAGGATTTCTTGGAATGCATGCGGTATAGTTTTCTAAACCAACATGTAGAGGAACCAACGAGAGAGCAGGCTATTCTAGACTGGGTATTGAGTAATGAGGAAGGGTTTGTTAGCAGTCTTGGTGTGCGTGGCCCCTTGGGCAAGAGTGACCATAATATGGTTGAGTTCTTCATTAGGATGGAGAGTGACATAATTAATTCAGAAACAAGGGTTCTGAACTTAAAGAAAGGTAACTTTGAAGGTATGAGACACAAATTGGCCAAGATAGATTGGCGATTGATTCTTAAAGGGTTGACAGTGGATGTGCAATGGATGGCATTTAAAGACCGCATGGATGAACTACAACAATTGTTCATCCAAGTTTGGCAAAATAATAAATCACGGAAGGTAGTGCATCCATGGATAACAAGGGAAATCAGGGATAGTTTCAAAACAAAAGATGAAGCATACAAATTAGCCAGAAAAAGCAACCTACCAGAGGACTGGGAGAAATTCAGAGTCCAGTAAGGAGGACAAAGGGCTTAATTAGGAAAGGGAAAATAGATTATGAAAGAAAACTGGCAGGGAACATAAAACTGACTGCAAAAGTTTTAATAGATATGTGAAGAGAAAAAAAAATATTTAAAACAAATGTAGGTCCATTGCAGTCAGAAACAGGTGAATTGATCATGGGGAAAAAGGACATGGCAGACCAATTGAATAACTACTTTGGTTCAGTCTTCACTAAGGAAGACATAAATAACTTGCCGGAAATAGCAGGGGGCCGGGGGTCAAATAAGATGGAGGAACTGAGTGAAATCCAAGTTAGCCGGGAAGTGGTGTAGGGTAAATTGAATGGATTAAAGGCTGACAGATAGGCTGCATCCCAGAGTACTCAAGGAAGTTGCTACAGCAATAGTGGATGCATTAGTGATAATTTTTCAAAACTTGTTAGATTCTGGAGTAATTCCTGAGGATTGGAGGGTAGCTAATGTAACCCCACTTTTTAAAAAAAGGAGGGAGGGAACAAATGGGGAATTACAGACTAGTTAGTCTAACATCGGTAGTGGGGAAACTGCTAGAGTCAGTTATTAAAGATGGGATAGCAGCACATTTGGAAAGTGGTGAAATCATTGGACAAAGTCAGCATGGATTAATGAAAGGTAAATCATGTCTGACGAATCTTATAGAATTTTTCGAGGATGTAACTAGTAGAGTGGATAAGGGACAACCAGTGGATGTGTTATAGCTGGACTTTCAGAAGGCTTTTGACATGGTCCCACATAAGAGATTAGTATACAAATTTAAAGCACACGGTATTGGGGGTTCAGTATTGATGTGGATAGAGAACTGGCTGGCAGACAGGAAGCAAAGGGTAGGAGTAAACGGGTCAGTTTCAGAATGGCAGGCAGTGACTAGTGGTGTACCGCAAGGCTCAGTGCTGGGACCCCAGCTATTTACAATATATATTAATGATTTGGATGAGGGAATTGAATGCAACATCTCTACGTTTGCGGATGACATGAAGCTGGGGGGCAGTGTTAGCTGTGAGGAGGATGCTAGGAGGCTGCAAGGTGACTTGGCTAGGCTGGGTGAGTGGGCAAATGCATGGCAGATGCAGTTTAATGTGGATAAATGTGAGGTTATCCACTTTGGTGGCAAAAACAGGAGGGTAGACTATTATCTGAATGGTGGCCGATTAGGAAAAGGGGAGATGCAACGAGACCTGGGTGTCATGGTACACCAGTCATTGCAAGTAGGCATGCAGGTGCAGCTGGTAATGAAGAAAGCGAATGGTATGTTAGCATTCATAGCAAAAGGATTTGAGTATAGGAGCAGGGAGGTTCTACTGCAGTTGTACAGGGTTTTGGTGAGACCACACCTGGAGTATTGCGTACAGTTTTGGTCTCCAAATCTGAGGAAAGACATTTTTGCCATAGAGGGTGTACAGAGAAGGTTCACCAGACTGATTCCTGGGATGTCAGGACTTTCATATGAGGAAAAACCGGATAGACTTGGTTTGTACTCACTAGAATTTAGAAGATTGAGGGGGGATCTTGTAGAAACTTACAAAATTCTTAAGGGTTGGACAGGCTAGATGCAGGAAGATTGTTCTCGATGTTGGGGAGTTCCAGAACAAGGGGTCACAGTTTAAGGATAAGGGGGAATTCTTTTAGAACCGAGATGAGAAAAACATTTTTCACACACAGAGTGGTGAATCTCTGGAATTCTCTGCCACAGAAGGTAGTTGAGGCCACTTCATTGGCTATATTTAAGAGGGAGTTAAATGTGGCCCTTGTGGCTAAGGGGATCAGGGGGTATGGAGAGAAGGCAGGTACAGGATACTGAGTTGAATGATCAGCCATGATCATATTGAATGGTGGTGCAGGCTCGAAGGGCCGAATGCTTACTCCTGCACATATTTTCCATGTTTCTATGTCTATGTTTCTATTCTGCAAATCACATCCTCCTATATCCCAGGTTTGTCAAATGGATTTTGTTTATAAATCCATGTTGCTTTTGCATAATTATATTATTCTTTTTAAGATCTAACATCCTTAACTCTAGATGACAAAAAATTCCCCTAGCTGATGCTAGCCTAACAGGTCAGTAATTCTATTCTGTTCCTTCCCTCTTTCTTAAATAACAGGGTGACATTTAATGCTCCCTATTTCACAGGTGCAATTAGAATGTTAGAACGTAATATCCAAACATTAACCCTTTTAAACCTCTGGGATGTGAGTAAATGAGTCCTTGGGATTTATCAGTGTTGAAGCACACTATCTTCTTTTGACTTACACAACCTGGACATCCTTAGTCTCCACCAATACAAACAATTTTTTTTAGAAAGGACTCGACCTGAAATGTCACCCATTCCTTCTCTCCGGAGATGCTGCCTGTCCCGCTGAGTTACTCCAGAATTTTGTGTCTACCTTCGATTTAAACCAGCACCTGCAGTTCTTTCCTACATGAACATTTTTTTTGTTCTTGCCACTCCTTCCCTTCCCTTCAACATGAAACACATTTGTCTTTCCCATTTTTCCAGTCTTGATGTATGATTATTTACATTAAATTATGTTTCTCCCTTCCCATATGCTGCCTGATATGCTGAGTAGTTTCAGTCACCCCTATGGTTATATCTATTTAAAAGGTACTGTACATGCAAGTGACAAGGTCTAGAAAACTTCACTGCCTTCAGTGTGTTGCTAGGTTTCTCATGAATGCAGGCAATTGTCATACTTGCCTTCATCGGTCAAGGCAGGGCAATGAATACAGGAATTGGGATGCCATGTTACGACTATAGAAACATAGCAAAATAGGTGCAGGAGTAGGCCATTCGGCCCTTCAAGCCAGCACCACCATTCAATATGATCATGGCTGATCATCGAAAATCAGTACCCCTTTCCTGCTTTTTCCCCATATCCCTTGATTCCTTTAGCCCTAAGAGCTAAAGCTAAATCTTTCATGAAAACATCCAGTGAATTGGCCTCCACTGCCTTTTGTGGGAGAGAATTCCACAGATTCACAATTCTCTGGGAGACTAAGTTTTTCCTCATCTCAGTCCTAAATGGCCTACACCTTATTCTTAAACTGTGAACCCTGGTTCTGGACTCCCCCAACACTGGGAACATTTTCCTACATCTAGCCTGTTCAATCCTTTAAGACTTTTATATGTTTCTATAAGATACCCTCTCATCCTTCTAAATTCCAGTGAATTCCAGTGAAGCCCAGTCGACCCATTCTTTCATCATATGTCAGTCCCGCCATCCTGGGAATTAACCTGGTGAACATAGGCTGCACTCCCTCAATAGCAATAATGTTCTTCCTCAAATTAGGAGACCAAAAGTGCGCACAATACTCCAGGTGCGGTCTCTCCAGGGCCCTGTACAACTGCAGTAGGACCTCCTTGCTCCTAAACTCAAATCCTCTCGAAGCCTGAATGAAGGAATAGATGAAGAATTATATACAATAGATCATGAATATATCTCCAATGAAGAATATCTTGTTTAATACTCCACTAATTTTATTTATCTCTTTTTTATTTATTTTTCTCTTTATTATCTATCTCTATTTCCTACTGTTATAAAATAAAAAAAATATATAGAAGTATAAATAAGACTGACTGTAAATTTTAAAAATATTAAGAATGTATGTCATGAATAATATTTTCTTTTTCTTTGATTTTATATTATTTCTTCTTAATATGTAATTACTACTAATAAAAATATTTTACAAAAAAAAATCCTCTCGCAATGGAGGCCAACATGCCATTAGCTTTCTTCACTACCCGCTGTACCTACATGCTTACTTTCAATGACCGATATACAAGCACACCCAGGTCTCATTGCACTCCCCCTTTCCCTAATCTGACAACATTCAGATAATAATCTGCCTTCCTGTTCTTTCCACCAAAGTGGATAACATCACATTTATCCACATTATACTGCATCTGTCATGCATCTGCCCACTCACCAAACCTGTCAGTCAACCTGCAGCCTCATAGCATCCTCCACGCAGATCACACTGCCACCCAGTTTTATGTCATCTGCAAACTTACATTTAATTCCCTCATCTAATATATATTGTAAATAACTTGGGTCCCAGCACCAAGCATTGCGGCACCCCACTAGTCACTGCTTGCCATTCTGAAAAGGACCCGTTAATTCCTACTCTTTCCTTCCTGTCCGCCAACAGTTCTCTATCCATGTCAATACCCTACCTCCCAATTTTGGACTAATTTTGCACACTAATCTCTTGTGTGGGATCTTTTCAAAGGATTTTTGAAAGTCTAGATACACCACATCCACTGGCTCTCCCTTATCCATTCTACTTGTAACATCCTCAAAAAATTCCAGAATACTCAAGCATGATTTCCTCTTCAAAATACATGCTGACTTTGACCGATCATGTCACTGCTTTCCAAATGCGCGGCCATTACATCTTTAATAATCGACTCAAACATCTTTCCCACAACGATGTAAGGCTAACTGGTCTATATTTCCCCATTTTCACTCTCCCTCCTTTCTTAAAAAGCAAAGTTACATTGGCTACCCTCCAGCCCACAGGAACTGGTCCTGAGTCTATAGAACATTGGAAAATTATCACCAATGCAACCACGATTTCTAGGGCCAGCTCCTTGAATATACAAGTCACTGATGAGACCATAGTATCAGGTAAATAGGCTGGTAAAGAAGGCGTATCATATGATTGTCATCATTGGTTGGGCATTGAGAATGGGAGTCAGGAGGCCATGTTCTAACTTTATACATTTTACGTTGGATTTGTAGTGGGTGTGTAATTCTGTTCGCCCCATTGCAGGAAGGATGTGGACGCATTGGAAAGGTTACAGAGGAGATTCATCATAATGCTGCCTGGATTAGATGGAATTCTGTAGCTATCCTGACCCCCGCAATTCTCTTCTGACAGTTACTCACTGATAAGATTGTCCAGTCGCCTTACCCTAAATCTAAGGGTTCTCTCCCTCTGCAAGCTTTATGGTTTCTGAGCCTTAATAACTATGCTGTCTGACTACCATAGGGAATGTTTCTTTTAAGGCTGATGTCCTTCTCACATTGATGCCCAGCAAAGCTGCTTTGGTGTGAATCACACAGCTCCCACTTGCACACCCATTTCTGAAATGATCTTAAATATTTCTGTCCAAAATTTAGTAATTTTTACACAATTATTTAAATGAATGCGTTGTTAGCTTCTAACTGCTGACATTTATCACATATGGCAGATACATTTGAAAAAATACTATGTAGTTTGGATTTTGAATAATGTAGTCTATGTAATATTTTAAATTGTATAAGAGAGTGTCTAGCATTTACCGAGCAGTGGTGTATATGTTGTAAACTTTCATCCCATACTTCTGGTCTAATGATTTGACCTAATTCGTTTTCTCATGATTGCCTATATATTTCTGTCATTGGGACATCGTTTTCCAATAAAATGTTATAAATATATGTTTCAAGTTTCAAGTTTATTCATGGATAACCCCTCGTTTTCGAGGGGGTCCAACATAGAACATACAGCACAAGACATAACATACATAGAGGCTCTCATTGACACACCTACCCCACTCCAATCCCAAAACCCCTCCATCCCCACATGTTATAGTTTATGACAATTGTTAATTGACTTTACATATCCAATAGTAATAAGTTATGTGTTACAGCATAATGTTGATGCATAATACCATATACCACCCATCAAACATCGTACGTTAGGTGGTACATTCGACCTCCTCGTTTTCGAGGGGGTCCAACATTATTACATGATATATTTCATAGTATTGTGACATAATATTGTCACACTATACAATACAATAATACATAAGTGTAATGGCAATGCATATACAATAGCTATGCCAAATGATCACAGACAGAGCAAGCTAGATAAAGGAGCTCGAAAACTCTAATACTAGAAACAGGTACATGGTTTTATAAGGAAGGCTAAAAGTGTTTTTTTAAATAGACGAAATGAGCTAATAGTTCTTATGGTACCAGGCAGAGTATTCCAGTCAGAAGGAGCTTTTAATTTAAATGCACATCTCCCAATTTCTTTGTTAGTTCTTGGAATATAAAAAAGGGTTGCTGAATATGTCTTAGTGAATATGAGGGTGTGTATGGTAGGTCTTGTTTTAAATAAGAAGGGTAATTAAAATGGATGGATTTAAAGATGAACTGGAACCAGTGGTAGCATCTTCGAGCGTGAGGGGACAACCAGTTTAGAGTTTCGTACATAGAACAGTGGTGAGTTAGATATGGACACCTTAAAATAAACCTGCAGAGACTATTATAAACTACATTGAGGGGTTGAAGATGTGTATCAAATGTATTCTGATAGACAGTATCAGCATAATCCAATATTGGTAATAGTAGTTGAGAGACAATTCTTTTTCTCATCTAAAAGGTAAAACAATTTATATGGCGGTAAAGAACAGCTATATTACAGCTAAGTTTTTCAGTAATCGTCTCACTATGCTGTGTAAATGAAAGCGTTGGATCGAGCCAGACACCAAGATATTTGAAGTTCAATACTTGTTCTAATGGTGATCCTTCATTAAATGATATAGTCAGATCTACAGAATTACCAAGGCCTTGTCTGGTACCAAATAACATACTGCATGATTTATTTTTATTTAAAATTAATTTATTAAATAATAGCCATTTCTGAACAGAAGTAAGATCTGATTGAAGGGATCTTTCAATATCAGACTTGTTAGTACTAGATGTATATAGCACTGCATCATCAGCATATAGTTGTATTTGACAGTCAGAACAAATATTAGGGAGGTCGTTTATGAAAATAGAGAAAAGGAGTGGTCCCAAAGATGATCCTTGTGGGACCCCCTTCTCAACAATTAAGAAATAGGATTGACTTCCATTAAAGGTAACACATTGGCGTCTGTTATGAAGGTATGAGTTAAACCACATTAGATTGTTTTGAGAAAGACCAATTGAGTAAAGTTTATCAAGTAGTAGATAGTGGTCAACAACATCAAAGGCCTTGGTTAAATCAAGAAAGATGGCACCGGTGAGTTTACCATCCTCAGAAGCAGTGAACACATGCTGGTGAGTTTTAACAGGGCTGTAGTTGTGGAGTGATTAGGTCTGAACGTTGAAAGTTGAGACATAATGTGATAGCTGGTTGAACACTAGTTTCTCAAGGATTTTAGCCACCGAGTTGATAATTGAGATGGGGCGGTAATTGTTAATATCGTGTGGGTCGCCTCCCTTATGCAGTGGAGTAACATTGGCACACTTCCATGCGGAAGGGAGGGTACAAGTTGAGAAGGACAAATTAAACAGGTTGCATAGTGGGTACATTAAAATATTAACTCATAACTTAATGAATTTAGTCTCAATACCAGCTGGTCCAGATCCACAATCATCCTTTACTTCATTAATAGCATGTTGAACGTCAACAAGTTTTATTTTTTGAAAAGAAAAAGAGCTTCTACGTGTAGAAGTAGCTGGAAATTCACATATAATAGATGAGTCAAATACAGTAGAGCTACATACAGTGGAGAAGTGATGGTTGAAAGCATCGGATATAACAGCAGGGTCCTGAACGATGTCTTTGTTGTCCCGAATCCGAGTGCTGATATTTTGATTGATTTATTAAGAACATTATTTAGTCTTTTCCAGAACTTTTTTGGATTATGCATGTCTTCAGAAAGATGTTTTTTAAAATAACTTGATTTAGCATTACGTGTTCTTGTCGTACACTGATTCCTTAAGGACCTATTTTTTTCCCAATCAGCAGGGTCCTTTGTTTCCCTGAAAGTCTTCCAAACTTTATGCCGCTCATTAAAAAGGTTGATCAAATCAGCACTAATCCATGGTAAATGTTTTCCCTTGACTTTTATTTCTCTCCAGGGGGCATGCTTATTGATAACTCTTGTGACTTCAGTGTATAAATAGTTCCAGGCATCCTCAACAGTTGGTATAAGTTGAAACCTGTCCCAGTTTATTGCAATCAGGTCATGCATATAATTATCATAATTAAATTTTCTACATTGTCTGACACAAATAAGTTGAGGAGGGAGATGGGAGGGTTTAATCTTCCACACACAGAAAATAGCAGAATGTTCGCTAAAGCAATCTGACAAAACACCAGATGTTAAAATTCGGTCAGGATGGGTAACAAGAATCCAGTCTAGTAGTGATGTAGAATTGCCATGAACTCTGGTAGGTTCGTTGATTAACTGGGTCAGGTTTACTCTTTTAAGCAAGTTTTTGTCTTTAGAAGAGGAGCTATCAAGCCAGTTTTTATTGAAGTCACCAAGAAGCAATAATTCACATGGGTGTTCAATAGAGGTGAGAGTGGCAATTAGGGACTTTGTTGAGTCAGGATGAACAGGGGGAGATCGATAGATAGTGCTGATAATTAGATGTTTATTCTCATGAAGTTTTAGCCTAATGAAAAGGCTTTCAAAGAGAGATGAGGTTACTTTAGGGATGGCAGATTCAGATATAAAGTGAGTTGACACGTAACAAGCCACACCTCCAGTTCTCGTAGGCCTATCTGCTCCATATAATGCAAAATTATCAATATGAATATCATTGTCACAAATTTCACTATGTAACCATGTTTCTGAAAATGTTATTATGTCAGGTTTATTCTGTGCAATCCAAACTCTAATTAAATCAATCTTTGGAAGAAGACTCCTAATGTTCAAATGGATGATTTTTAGGCCTTCAGCTGTATCAATTATGGATCAATTGGGTGTAGATAATGTTGGGGGAGTGGGACAGGGAAATAGCATGAGAAAGGGACAAGAGAGCCACATGCACAGATTGACACAAACACACAAACATAAAAGACAGGACAGACAAAGCACACAAGATCAGGCTGCGTCAGAGAGGGAGAGAGAGAAAAAGAAAAAAAAGCGAGCATACACACCTCAGTCTGCATAGCTCGTATTTATGCAAATAGATCAAAGTATGAAGTCCTGGACCATTTATGTTTAAATTAATTGGGCATTATAAAGCCCAAAATAGCAACATTAAGCATACGGTTAATAAAAAACAAAACAAAAAAAAAAAAATCTAGATTAAACTTCATATGTCTTTAATTGTCAATTTATCAAATTTCAATATTCAAATAATTGGTAATTAATTATAATCAATTGTTTATAGGAGCCAATCCTTTACCATTCAAACAACCTTTTACATTTCGTATAGAAAAGGAAAAAGAAAACTCAACTCTTAATGTTACGACGTTTTACGTCAATTGCAACCCTTTTTATGGCAGATAGTAGTAAAGCAGACATCATTTTATCAAAGTCAAAGTTGAATAAGAAAATTATAGAAAATATAAAAAAATTATAGAAAAAATACTAAATAGCTAAACACAGAGTTAATCGGCAGACAACATTATTGTGCTATCGCTACCGCTATCACCAGCCACTGGCCATCAACATTAGGTTGTTACATCAGAGTCCATGGAGGAGTTAATGGAGGGGAGCCCGCCAAAAAATGTCTCAACTTCATCAGGAGTGCGAAAGAAATGTGTCTTGCCAGCGTCGATAACTCTCAGTGTGCAGGGAAAGATCAATGCGTATTTGATGTCACGGTCGCGTAGCTTCTTCTTAGCAGCATCATACTCCAGGCGTCTCTTGACAAGACCAGCGCTGAAGTCCGGGTAGATATGAATCCGAGCTCCGTTGTACTCAAGGGGCACATTTTTCTCCCGGGAGAGCTTCATTATCCTCAGCTTATCCTGGAAATAATGGAACTTCACCAGGATCGGCCTCAGCGCCTTGGCTCTGGAGTTATCCTCGCGACCGGTACGGTGACAGCGCTCAATCACAAGAGGAGTGGGGAAATTCGCTTCACCGAGGAGCTGTGGTATCAGACGGCCCATGAATCCGGTGATATCTTTGGACTCGACCCTCTCGGGGATACCGACGAAACGTAAGTTGGACCGTCTGCTTCTGTTCTCAGCGTCACCTGCCCAAATTTTTAGATCAGCGTTTTCTTTTTCAAGTGATTTTACACGTCCAACCGGGTCTATTATATTATCATCGTTGCAGCTAACTCTTTGCTCAAGCTCCGTTAGTTGCTCTCCAAGGGTTTGAAGTGAGCCTTCAATGTTAATCAGACTTGCTCCAATTGGATCAATTTTGTTGTCCAAATGTAATATCATGTTGAGCTGCATTTGCTGCATATTATCCAAGACAGTTTGGAGGGCAATTGGCTCGCCCATTTGTAAGGCCAGTAGTCTTTTCCACTCAACTGAATAGTAGAAGGTAGAAGGTAGAAGGTAAGAGGTAGAAAGTAGTCCAGTAATTAGTTATTTTTTTGTGCTAAAGTTGTTTTAACTTGCTTTTTAGATTCACCAAAGGTTGTTCATTGACACCAGGAGAGTTAGAGTAGTAAAAGTATCTCAGAACACCATCAGTAGACAAATAGTTGAGCCAGCAGACTAGAGCATGTTACAAACACTCACACAGCAACGGCAGCCAGTGTAAGTATCAATTTTTCTGTGTTCGGGTGTTTATTTAGACATTCATCTAAAATTTCTGTCTTTCTATTTCTAATTTCCTGTGTGTTTGCTTTTACATAGTCTCTAATTTGTAAATATCTAAAGTAATCCTTTGAATGTAATCCATAAATTTGTTGTAATTCTTGAAATGACAGGAAGGAGTTTTCCCTGTAGAGATCGCCCATCTTATTAATTCAGTTTTTCCATTGAAAAAAACCTTTGTCCATCATTGAGGGTTTAAATGTAATGTTATTTACAATGGTAAGGGCTAGTGGTATACAGTGGCTTGCAAAAGTATTCATACCCCTTGAACCTTTCCACATTTTGTCACGGTACAACCACAAACGTAAATGTGGTTACATATTTTATTGGGATTTTATGTGATAGACCAACACAAAGTGGTGCATAATTGTGAAGTGGAAGGAAAATGATACATGGTTTCCAAATTTTATTACAAATAAAAAACTGAAAAGTGTGGCGTGCAAAAGTATTCAGCCCCCCTCAGTCAATACTTTGTAGAACCACCTTTCGCTGCAATTACAGCTGCAAGTCTTTTGGGGTATGTCTCTACCAGCTTTGCACATCTAGAGACTGAAATTTTTGCCCATTCTCCTTTGCAAAATAGCTCAAGCTCAGTCAGATTGGATGGAGGGTGTCTGTGAACAGCAATTTTCAAGTCTTGCCAGAGATTCTCAATTGGATTTAGGTCTGGACTTTGACTGGGCCATTCTAACACATGAATATGCTTTGATCTAATCCCTTCCATTGTAGCTCTGGCAAATGTTTACGGTTGTTGTCCTGCTAGAAGGTGAACCTCCGCCCCAGTCTCAAGTCTTTTGCAGACTCTAACAGGTTTTCTTCCAAGATTGCCCTGTATTTGGCTCCATCCATCTTCCCATCAACTCTGACCAGCTTCCCTGTCCCTGCTGAAGAAAAGCATCCCCACAGCATGATGCTGCCACCCCCATGTTTCACAGTGGGGATGGTGTGTTCAGGGTGATGTGCAGTGTTAGTTTTCCACCACACATAGCGTTTTGCATTTAGGCAAAAAACTTCAGTTTTGGTCTCATCAGACCAGAGCACCTTCCTCCACATGTTTGCTGTGTCCCCCACATGGCTTGTGGCAAACTGCAAACGGGACTTCTTATGGCTTTGTTTCAACAATGGCTTTCCTCTTGTCACTCTTCCATAAAGGCCCGATTTGTGGAGTGCACGACTAATAGTTGTCCTGTGGACAGATTCTCCCACCTGAGCTGTGGATCTCTGCAGCTCCTCCAGAGTTACCATGGGCCTCTTGGCTGCTTCTCTGATCAATGCTCTCCTTGCCCGGCCTGTCAGTTTAGGTGGATGGCCATGTCTTGGTAGGTTTGCAGTTGTGCCATACGCTTTCTATTTTCGGATGATGGATTAAACAGTGCTCCGTGAGATGTTCAAAGCTTGGGATATTTTTTTATAACCTAACCCTGCTTTAAACTTCTCCACAACTTTATCCCTGACCTGTCTGGTGCATTCCTTGGGCTTCATGATGCTCTTTGTTCACTAATGTTCTCTAACAAACCTCTGCGGCCTTCACAGAACAGCTGTATTTATACTGAGATTAGATTACTCACTAGTGGACTCTATTTACTAATTAGGTGACTTCTGAAGGCAATTGGTTTCACTGGATTTTAATTAGGGGTATCAGAGTAAAGGGGGCTGAATACATTTGCACGCCACACTTTTCAGTTTTTTATTTGTAAAAAAATTTGAAAAACAATGTATCATTTTCCTTCCACTTCACAATTATGCGCCACTTTGTGTTGGTCTATCACATAAAATCCCAATAAAATACCTTTATGTTTGTGGTTGTAACGTGACACAATGTGGAAAAGTTCAAGGGGTATGAATACTTTTGCAAGCCACTGTACATTCAGATTTTAATGTTTTCTTTACTTGTTTCCATTTACGTATCCCACTTTCTATTATAGGGTTTTCACTATAGGTTTTCTTACCTAGTTTAATATTGGTGAATAAAATCAAACTAATTTCAAAAGGCGAACAATCTTCTTTTTCCATTTTCAACCAGATTGGTTGTTTATCTGTCTCTACTAACCAAAAATTCCTATTTTTAATATTAACTGCCCAATAATAAAACATAAAGTTTGGCAGTGCTAGACCTCCATTTATTTTTGATTTACATAAATGTTTTTTATTTATTCTATGGCTCTTATAATCCCAGATAAAGTTGTAAATGGCTCTTATAATCCCAGATAACTATAGAATCCACCTTCTTAAAGAAATTTTTAGGAAGATATATCGGAATCAATTGGAAAAGATATAGTAATTGCGGGAGAAAAATCATTTTTATTGCATTAATTCTACCTAGCATTGAAATAGGTAATGTTTTCCAATATAAAATGTTCTTATTTAATTTATTCAATAAAAGTGGAAAATTGGATTTAAATAAAGAATCAAATCTTTTTGTTACATAAATTCCAAGATATTTGATTTTTTCGTTCGCTATCTTAAAAGGAAATTGTTGTAATATATGTAAGTTATTTACCATTATTGGCATAAGTTCACTTTTATTCCAATTAATACTATATCCTGAAAATAATCCAAATTCAGTTATTAATTTTAGTAAATTTGGGATACTAATTTCCGGCTTTGTAATATAAAGTAATACATCATCCGCATATAAAGAGATTTTATTTTCAGTATCTCTGGTGTCATACCCATATATTTCAGGATGTAATCTCACACGTTGAGCTAATGGTTCTATTGCAAGTGCAAACAGTAGCGGGGATAAAGGACAACCTTGTCTGAGCTTTGAAATAGATTAAATTTAGTTGATAGCATTTGATTTGTTATTATTCTGGCTGTTGGATTAGTGTATAATAATTTAACCCAAGTAATAAACTTCTCTCCCAATTTAAAAGTTTCCATAACCGAAAACAAGTAAGACCATACCACCTGGTCAAAGGCTTTCTCCGCATCTAACGATATAATTACTAGGTCTTTATTAATACCTCTTTCTGAATATATAATATTGAATAATCGTCTCAGGTTATATGAGGAATATCGTTTTGGTATAAATCCTGTTTTTTCTGGGTGAATTAATTTATTAATAACTATACTTAGTCTTTGTGCTAATATTTTGGTTAGTATCTTTTGATCAGTATTTAAAAGAGCTATAGCACTATATGATCCTGGATCATCCAGGTCTTTGTCTATTTTAGGTATGTGTTATAATAGATTCATTTAACGTTTCTGGTAGTTTATGGTGGGTATAAATGTATTCATAAAGTGTCTTCAAATGTGATGCAATCAGATCACAAAATGTTTTATAAAATTCTGAGCCAATACCATCTGGTCCCGGTGTTTTACCATTTTTTAATGATCTGATAGATTCTTCAATGTCTTTTACTGAAATTTCAGCATTTAGTGATTCTCTATTTTGTGAATCCAACCCATTCAGATTACATTTTTGAAAAATGCTTCTATTCCTATCCTGTTTTCTGTCATTTTAGCTGAATAGAATTTTTTATAATATTGCAAAAATCTATCATTAATATTGAATGGATATTACTTCTACACATGCACTAATTCAGTGTATGGGATACGGATTAAATACATTTTCTTAGCATTTTTCTTTTATTATTAAATGTTGTTGACAGCATTTTTGAATTGAATTGAATAAATGTTATGAGCCAAATATGTATACATACAAGGAATTTGTATGTATATATATTTTAATTTGTGTAATAGCTTGAGAAAGCTAGATATCAAAACTAATTAATGCAGAATTGTCCTTGGGTATGTGATCATGAAACTGATTGTGTCCTCTTTACATTGTCAAGCTGCTTCAAGTCTCTAATCCAGTGAGGTCAACAAGAACGAGTGAAACAAAATATTTAAAAAAAATCATTGTAACCAGCTGTTACAGAAAAAAAAATGTTGTTGATATTACAATGTTTAAGAAGGAACTGCAGATGCTGGAAATCGAAGGTAGACAAAAATGCTGGAGAAACTCAGCATCTGTGGCAAAATGTTGCCTATTTCCTTCGCTCCATAGATGCTGCCTCACCCGCTGAGTTTCTCCAGCATTTTTGTCTACCTTTGCTGATATTACAATGATTGCCTTTGAAACTGATGGGATACATTTGGTCTTTGCAATTTGAGTGTTTGAAGGCATGGAAATGATTGCAGTTACAATGATATTCCACTTGAGCAGTTTACAATCCAACAGATCTATCCAACTATCACTTGCCTGGTTTTGTCCCATTTTCACCTCTTTCACAGCTTTCTCCCTTCTCCAACAATCAGTCTGAAACAGCTTGCCTGAAAACCATTTTTATTCCCTCTGCAGATTGTCGGGTAATTGCTCGAGTGTATTGCTCAAAATTCCAGCATCTGAAGATCTTGTGCCTCCATTGATATAATCTCTTTTTCATGGTACATTTTATTGATTACCATAAAGAGCTTTGGCATTTATTGCTCCATTAAAATTTGGGCTTTATTTAAAATATGCTTTAACTAATTCCTTATTGTTAACAATTGGATTTTGTTGTGCACTCAGCTGCTTATATTGAGTTAGTGTCATGCAATTATGTTGGCACAGTGGCGCAGCAGCAGAGTTGTTGCCTTCCAGCGCCAGAGACCGGATTCGATGCTGATTACAGGTGCTGTCTGTATGGTGTTTGTATGTTCTCCTTGTGACCCGCTCCAAAGATGTATGGGTTTGTAGGTTAATTCTAGGAATCATGGCCAAAAGGCCTGTTTCCATGCTGCATCTCTAAAGTTCCAATATTAATTATCCATTACAGACTTGGTTTTAATTTGTATGCATTATGGGTGAGTGGACAATCGGGGTGGAGATTTATGATAGAATGAAAGATTTGTTTTCATCAGAGCTGAACTGCTGCACTACCACAGCTACACATGGAACATATCTGCTAATTGCCTGGCCTACATCTGAAGGAGTGTAACCAATTATTGGCACTACATTTTAGGATAAGTATCCTAGAGTATAGATAGAGAGTACAGTATCATGGATTTTATAGAAGACTCCAAGGGTTAAATTTTGAAAACAATTATATAAACGAGGAAAATTTGAAGATTAAGGGGTAGTTAGATCAATGTTTTAAGACACTAGGGGGAAATTATATGGTAGATAGAGAATCTAATTTTGATATAAAAATACAACAAAGTACTGGAGTAATTCTGAGGGTTCGGCAGCATCCCTGGAGAAAATGGATAAGTGACATTTCGGGTCGGGACACTTCTTCAGACTTGCATACCAGCATCTGCAGTTCTTTGTTTCTTGAGCACACTGGAGAGGAAAAGACTTAAAAAAGTAGTAAACACTGCCCAGTCCATCATCGGCTCTGACCTTCCTTCCATCGAGGGGATTTATCGCAGTCGCAGCCTCAAAAATGCTGGCAGCATCATCAAGGACCCACACATCCTGGCCACACACTCATCTCCCTGCTACCTTCAGGTAGAAGGTACAGGAGCCTGAAGACTGCAACGACCAGGTTCAGGAACAGCTACTTCCCCACAGCCATCAGGCTATTAAATCTGGCTCGGCCAGAACTATGATCACTAATAACCCATTATCTGTTATCTGTTATTTGCACTTTATCAGTTTATTTACTCATGTGTGTATGTATTTATATAATGATATATGGACACACTGATCTGTTTTGTAGTAAATGTCTACTATGTTCTGTGTGCCGAAGCAAAGCAAGAATAGTAAGATTAAACGAGAACTTACCAGTTTGAAGTTTGATCTATATTTTATGAGGAGTCGAGTTGAGGGACTACGTGAATAGAAGCCCGTACAGCCGTTGGTGCGTCAATCTTCAAAGCAGCGGAATGAATTCACAGCTAACAATGACTGAAGTATAATGGTAAGATGATAAAACTAGAACTACCAGATGAGATCTATGAGGGTGGGAGCGGAGGGCACGTAGTCCCTCAACTCGACTCCTCATAAAATAAAGATCAAACTTCAAACAGGTAAGTTCTCGTTTAATCTTACTATTTTACTTCGGAGTCATGTGAGTGACTACGTGAAGACTTCAAAGCACTGTGAATTCACGCCGCAGACCGAAATCCGACGTTCACACTGCCTGGATTGACTCAAAAGTCGTTAACAATCAATCATGCATCAGTAATACATTTGTTAAATGAATAACAGTTTATTTACAAACAAATCATAACAAACCCCTCTAACTCAGGGGAAAAGTGTAACAGTAATGAAACCAGAATCAGCAAACACCCCGAGCCTTGAAATCGGCTTGTGATAAAACCTCTGAAAAGTTAGCTCACTGGACCATCCTGCGGCCGCGAGGATATGGTCTATTGGTAAGTCCATCGCCCTTGCCGCGGAAGTTGATGCCGCCCTGGTGGAATGAGATTTGAATTTATCAGTATCAATTCCTGCACTTGCCAGGACCTGCTTTAGCCACCTTGAAATCGTTTGCACCTTACTGTGTGTTTTTTTGTGACTAATAAACAAAGCCAACTCTGTTCCTCTCAGAGGTTTAGTAATCTGAATGTAACGAGATAAATGGGAGACTACACACAAGCGATCATGTGCGGTGTATGCTGAAAACACAATCTTACATCCTGTCATGCCTCTTCTATTATGTTTAAGCAAATCATAGACATAAAATATAATGGCATCTGCCGACACATGCTTTCTATCTAGCCGTAGCTTTTGCAACGTTTGTACACGTTGTGCTGAAACCAACGCCATAAGCATGACCACCTTCATAGATAATTTGGCTATAGATAGGCTTGTAACCGGAGCCCACTGGCGAAGAACCATAAGAACCTCACTCACATTCCAAATACCGGCATACCTGGGTTTAGGAGGATTAGAATTGAAAAACTCCCTTCATGAATCGTGAAACTAACGGATGTGTCCCTACTGTATGCAATTTTGCATTCATAGGTAAATAAGAAGACAGAGCACTTCTGGCTGAATTAATCGCACTGTAACTTAATTTTTGGTTGAAATAAAGAGTTGACAAAACTCCAATACGTCCGTGATCCCTGCAGTGTGATATACAATATTCTGCTGTAAGCAGAATTGCTCCCACTTCCTTATATAGGTGATATATTGCTGCTGTGTACTATCCCTGCAGGCCAACCTGAGAATATCCACAGTCCGATGAGACAGTCCTCTCCCCAGGTATGGCCTCCTTAAAATCTGCAAATTAACAGATCAATATGATCATATAAAGGATGTTGATCCCCAGTGACTGGATCTACCAGTAGATTTTTATTCTTGGGCATAAGCATGTAAGGCTCCCTAGCCATTTGTAATACAACGGGAAACCATGCTTGTGTAGGCCAATCTGGCACTACCAATACCCCTGAAGCGGAGTCCTCCTTGATCTTTTGCAAACATCTGCTGATGAGAAAGAATGGAGGAAATACATACACAAACATTCCTCCCCAATGCAGCGAAAACGCATCCACTGCTACTGCCCCAGGATCTGGTTCCCATGAAACATATCTAGGTAACTGATGATTTAATCGAGATGCAAACAAGTCAATATCTGGCAATCCATACTGAACAATCATTTGGTTAAATACATCCTGATTTAACATCCATTCAATGTTGTCATTAAACTGACGTGACCTAATGTCAGCTACCGTGTTGAACCTTCCTGGCAAATAAAGTGCTGAAAGCCAGATATTTTGGTCAATACACCAGCTCCAAATCTGGTTAGCCAGTCTATCACAAGACTGTGACTTAACTCCACCCATGTGGTTTACATATTCCACTGCTGTGGTGTTGTCAATCTGAACCTGCACATGCAGATCCCTCCTTGTAGAACAATAAGCTTTGAGCCCATACCAGGTGCACAACAACTCTAAATAATTAATCCCTCTTAATTGAAGAAGCGATGTCTCATCCACATTCCATCTGCCTCCACAACTAGAAGACATATCTGTTGCACCCCAACCCAGTGCACTTACATCAGTCTGTAATATCAGTGACGGTGGTTCCACCAAAGCCTTCCTAAACTTTTGAAACATGTACTATCCACCATTGTATGTCAGCAATCACCCCAGCTGACAACTGCATAGGCCTATCAAAATGGCCCCTTTGTATTCTCAGTGCCTGTTCCTTTGATCATTGTAATTGTTGATAATGCAGAGGACCATACTGCACAGCTGGAAATGCTGCAACAAACTTCCCAATTAAACTGGCTACTTGTCTAATCGAAGGCCGTTGTTCTCCAACGAGATTAACACAGTCCTCAATTAACTGATTCAATTTATCCCTGGGCAAAGTTACCAACATGTGATTGGAATTAATGGTAAATCCCAGATAATCAATAATTTGGACTGGTGATAATTTAGATTTATCTGGGTGAATAACAAATCCCATTTGTTCAAAAGTGATTTTAACAACTGAAACTGATGATTGAGTTTCAGCATGAGTCTTTCCAACAATCAAAATATCATCTAAATAGGCCATTATCACATGCCCCTGAGCTCTAAGTAATGCTAACACAGGTTTTACCAATTTAGTAAATAATCTAGGAGCTGAAGTTAATCCATTCGGCAACGCCCTGAATTGCCACAGCTCAGTCATCCAAATAAATTTCAAATATCTTCTATCATCACCATGAATAGACACTGAGTAATACGCATTCTTTAAATCAATGGTTGCCATATAATACCCTTTGGACACTAGATGTTTGCCCGTGGTAAAGGTCTCCATTTTGAAATGCCTATAACAAACAAATTTGTTCAAACTCGATAAATCCAGAATAATTCTACATCCCCCAGTCTTTTTAGATCTGGGAAATATACTTGACAGAAATTGTTGACTTTGATAGACAGAAGGCTCAATTACCCCTTTCTTATGTAACGACTGAATCTCTGCTTGAATAAGCACATTTTCCTCATCTGAAAAAATAAGTTTACGACTAGGAAAATGTTGATTAGGTAGACTGTCCTTAGAGTAAAATTCAAATTTTCACCCCTTCAATACTACTAAGTATGAACAAATCTGATGTCAACTGCTGCCATTGTTTGAGAAACAATTTTAACCTTCCCCAATTTGAACAGGAACATCAGTTAATTCATCGTCTGTCAACGTTATATTCCTTACCTGCATCTTTCCTTGCGGACCTTGTTGTCCTCGACTTCTTGTAGAGAACCCCTTTTGCCTTGCTTGCCAGCTGGCGTAATGAGGGCCATGGTTTTAACAACCTCATGACAGTCTTTGACCCTTTTTGCAAGGTTACCACAAAACAACAGATTTTGTGGTGGTACACTGGTCGGTTTGCACAAACTCGCCAAATTCGGATTAGCACTGGCCTAATAGCGGCCCTCCCGATATTATTAATTTCAAAATGCATTACAAAGGAATCCTAGTTCGTCCTGGTGTGCTTCAACCATATTGCTTGTATCAATAACTTTCACCACAGCTGTAATACCTGCTGACAACAGGTTAAGCACTTTTTTAAAACTTCATCTCCTGGGCCCTAGCAGGCATACTCATCTATGACCAAATTTGGTGATTAACCACCAGTACCTTCAGGAGATCACAATTAACAGGAGCTTTATAGTTTTTTGCTACTTCATCCATAGCTAGCTCCTGTAACTGGTGGGAGAGCATATACTGATTTGCTTCGGCCAAGTCTACATCAATCGCCTCTCCTGCCTCTCTACGCTCAGCAAACGTCCCAGCAATGTTCGGAATTACCTCCAACCGAACTCCTTTACTGCTCTCCCCCAGCATAGAATCAGTGTCAGCAAACTGCACTGATAGAACATCCTCCTCACAGGCAGGATAGTTCTGCAGCCCTGAAACAGGTGCTGCTAGCACAAGCTCTCCATCAGCCTGGCTTGAGCACCACTCCTCCTCACGGAGCTGGTCCCTGTCGAGCATTCTTTTGTAATAGAATTTCGACGTGGGAGAGCCGTGAGCAAACGGACTCTCCTATGGAGGGTATAACCTCCAGGCCCGATTCATTTACGGGCCACAGAGATTTGCCAGTGGCCTTCCGCCCTACTGGCAAGCCTCCACTGCCCCCTGGCAGTGGGTCCGCAACCACTGGCTGTGTAGCCAGCACCGGACCAGGTGTACCAGACGGGCCTCCTTCCTCAACACTCTCCTGGCCACTTTTCCTTTCTACCCCCGGAGCGCCTCGCCGACACCTTCTTCACTTTCTGCAACATATCTACAAGACTCCAAACCGTCGCAGAAAATGACCTGTGGTAAAAATTTTTAAAAAGCCTTACCTCCGTTTAAACCTACCGCTCGGAGGAGCGCTGCTGCTCCAACCGGCCGACTGCACCAACATCTGACGTCATGACGCACCAACGGCTGTACGGGCTTCTATTCACGTAGTCACTCACGTGACTCCGAAGTAAAATGTCATTGTCCTATCAGGGACACATGACAATAAACTCACTTGAACTTATAAATAAAGTTTATTTATAAATAACGTTTATTTAAATAAAGTTTATATAGTTTCTACAATCTATTGCTACTATTTATTGGGGAGTTACAGTAAATGTTGGGTTCAGTCTGGGGCTAGCGAACATAATCTATTAATGCAAGTTCAAAATTATAGTAGAATGCACTCTACACAGAATTGTAGTTAGAATGCACTTTACCAACAAAGGGCGGAAGAGCTTATAAATCTTGCAAAGTATAAAAATTGATCCCACAATAATAGTTTATCCTCTGAGTCTCCTTGGTTTTGTTAACCAAATGTATTATGCTTCACAACAGCTGAATTCAGTACAACATGGCAGCGCTTGGAAGTAGGCATCATGGCAGGCTGCACAGTCTCACCCTTGGCCTTTACAATGGCCATGGAAGTCATCATCAGGGCCTCAAAATGGGTGGTGGGCGGCGAACGAACCAGTGCTGGGTTCCGTCTGCCACCCATCAGGGCATACACAGATGACATGACAACAATAACCACTACTGCAGCATGCACCAAGCAGCTACTTATAACCATATAACCATATAACAATTACAGCACGGAAACAGGCCCTCTCGGCCCTTCCAGTCCATGCCAACCATTTGTTTTCCCCTAGTCCCATCTACCTGCACTCAGACCATACCCCTCCATTCCCTTCACGTCCATATACCTATCCACTTTAGTCTTAAATGTTAAAATCGATCCTGCCTCCACCACTTCTGCTGGAAGCTCATTGCACACAGCCACCACCCTCTGAGTAAAGAAGTTCCCCCTCACGTTACCCCGAAACTTCTGTCCCTTAATTCTCATGTCATGCCCTCTTGTTTGAATCTTCCCTACCCTCAATGGGAAAAACGTATCCACGTCAACTCTGTCTATCCCTTTCATCATTTTAAAGACCTCAATCAAGTCCCCCTTAACCTTCTGCGCTCCAAAGAATAAAGACCTAACTTGTTCAACCTTTCTCTGTAACATAGTTGCTGGAACCCTGGCAACATTCTAGTAAATCTCCTCTGTACTCTCTCTATTTTGTTGACATCCTTCCTATAACTAGGCGACCAAAATTGTACACCATACTCCAGAATTGGTCTTACCAATGCCTTGTACAATTTTAACATTACTTCCCTACTCCTATATTCAATGCTCTGATTTATAAAGGCCAGCACACCAAAGGCTTTCTTTACCACCCTATCTACATGCGATTCCACCATCAGGGAACTATGCACAGTTATTCCTAGATCCCTCTGTTCCACAGCATTCCTCAATTCCCTACCATTTACCATGTACTTCCTATTTTGATTTGTCCTGCCAAGATGTAGCACTTCACACTTAACAGCATTAAACTCCATCTGCCATCTTTCAGCCCACTTTTCCAAATGGCCCAAATCTCTCTGTAGACTTTGAAAATCTACTTCATTATCCACAACACCACCTATCTTAGTATCATCTGCATACTTACTTATCCAATTTTCCACCCCATCATCCAGATCATTGATGTACATGACAAACAACAGTGGACCCAACACAGATCCCTGAGGCACCCCACTGGTCACCGGCTTCCAACCTGACAAACAGCCATCCACCATTACTCTCTGACATCTCCCATTCAGCCACTGTTGAATCCATCTTGCTACTCTGCCATTAACACCCAAAGATTGAACCTTCTTAACCAACCTTCCATGGGGAACCTTGTCAAAGGCCTTACTGAAATCCATATAGACAACATCCACTGCTTTACCCTCATCAATTTCCCTAGTTACCGCTTCAAAAAAGTCAAGAAGGTTTGTCAAACATGACCTTCCAGGCACAAATCCATGTTGACTGTTCCTGATCTGACCCTGTTTATCCAAATGCTTATATATATTATCTCTAAGTATCCTTTCCATTAATTTGCCCACCACTGACGTCAAACTAATAGGTCTATAATTGCTAGGTTTATTCTTTGAACCCTTTTTAAACAATGGAACAACATGCGCAGTACGCCAATCCTCTGGCACTATTCCCGTTTCTAATAACATTTGAAATATTTCTGTCATAGCTCCTGCTATTTCTACACTAACTTCCCTCAATGTCCTAGGGAATATCCTGTCAGGACCTGGAGACTTATCCACTTTTATATTTTTCAAAAGTGTCAGTACTTCCTCCTCTTTGAATCTCATAGTTTCCATAGCTACTCTACTTTTTCCCCTTAACTCACAGAGTTCAATATCCTTCTCCTTGGTGAATACCAAAGAAAAGAAATTGTTCAATATCTCCCCCATCTTTTTTGGCTCTGCAGATAGCTGTCCATTCTGGTTCTCTAATGGTTCAATTTTATCCCTCGTTATCCTTTTGCTATTAATATAGCTGTAGAAACCCTTTGGGTTTACTTTCACCTTTCTTGCCAAAGCAACCTCATATCTTCTTTTAGCCTTCCTAATTTCTTGCTAATTAACTTGGAAAGCTGCAGGAGAACATCAAGTGGGCCCGAATGAAAATCAAACAGAATAAGTCTCGAAGCATCTCCATAGTTAAGGGGGTGCTTAGAGACACAAGGTTCTGCATCGGTGACGACCTAATAACAACAGTGTCTTAGCAGCCAGTAAAAAGCCTGGGTAGATGGTACAACACAAGTCTCAAGGACAAAGAGCAGGTAGGTGCAACAACTAAGGCAAGAAATTGTCAACGGCCTGGAGATCATCAATCAGACCCTACTGCCTGGGAAACTGAAGCTCTGGTGCCTACAGTTTGGACTCCTTCCTCGGACAATGTGGCCACTGGCCGTTTATGAAGCCCCAATAACAACTGTGGAAAAGATGGAGCGAACCATAACTTCATACGCGAAGAAATGGCTCGGTGTCCCACGATGTCTAACTAACATCGGCCTCTATGGCAAAGGGGTCCTGGATCTACCTCTCACTAGTCTAACAGAGGAATACAAGTGTTTCAAAGTAAGACTCCAGATGACACTGAGGGACTCTAGAGACAAGACCATCAGTGCTGTTGTGCCTCCCCTAGTAACTGGCCGGAAGTGGACACCATCTGATGCAGTACAGCAAGCTTCATCAGCCCTGAGGCACAAAGACGTCGTGGGGCAAGTGCAGCAGGGAAGAGGAGGCTTTGGCCTTACGACAAGTAAAGCAACTTGGCGAAAGGCCACAACATCAGAGCGGAGGACATCGGTGGTTGAGGAGGTGCGGCGACAGGAGGAGGCCGCAAGAAGTGCAAAGGCGGTCTCTCTTGCCAAACAGGGGCAATGGATGCAGTGGGAAGGTGTGGAGCGGAGGAAGATCAGCTGGAAAGACCTATGGGAAATGGAATCAAGCAAGATCAGCTTCATCATCAGGGCGACATACGACGCCCTTCCATCACCAAAGAGCCTCAATCAGTTGTACGGCGAGGATCCAACCTGTGCCCTCTGCCCAACTCCAGCGACCCTCAAACACATCAAGACCAGCCTCACGCAAAGGAGATACACGTGGCGGCATAATCAAGTATTAAAAAGCCTGGCAACAGCCCTTGAGAACAGGCGGTGTGCGACCAACTCCTTGCCTCCGAGAGCAAGCAACCCCTCCCACTTAAGGGCGACAACCTTTGTCCGAGAAGGACAGAAAACACCTAAACATCCTTCCACCAGATTAGAAGAAGGAAACCTATGCAGGGCCCGTGACTGGAGGATGCTGGCGGACATCGGCCGACAACTAATCTTTCCGCTAATTGCTTCAACCAACCTCAGGCCAGATTTGGTGTTCTGGTCCCTTTCACAGAAGACTGCTTACATCATAGAGCTCACAGTTCCATGGGAGAACTCTGTTGTGGAGGCCTATGAGCGTAAGAAGCTGCACTACACAGAGCTTGCAGCAGAGGCAACGCAGCGTGGCTGGAACACCAAAGTTTATCCAGTTGAAGTGGGATGCAGAGGATTTGTTGTGTCATCTACCATCAGACTGCTGAAGGAGCTTGGAATCCACGGTCAGGCTCTGCGGAAGACCATAAGATCACTCTCAGACGCGGCTGAAAGAAGCAGCCGTTGGATTTGGCTCAAGCGGAAAGACCCATGCTGGGCCCCAAATACGTCATGGTGAATCTTTGAGGCAGTTTGACACGGGACACGCGCTGAGGGCTGATCATCCTGCAGCGGGCCACCCTTGTGGAGGGTGTATAGTGTTAAAAGGCCGAAACACCCTGATACACTATTGAGGATGTGTCCTGTGCCCAACTGTCCGGAAGGTTACCCAGGCCAAGATATACGTATACGTACCCCCCCCCCCCCCCACCAGCCCCCCCCCCCCCCCCCCGATATTGATCGTCTACCACTCTCAGCAATCAATGAATGTCGTGAAATGCTCCCCACCTACTGGCACAAGGGACTTCTTAACATCTTGTCCTGTGTATTTGATTCATTGCTAAAATGAGTTCAACTGGTCAGATCATAGGTTGGCCATGATCTTATTGCAATGTGCAACAGGTTGCAACAGAAAGAGATTATTCCTCTATTGCTTTGATCCTAAATAAAAACATAGGAGGATCAACAAGCCCTCTGACAATGGAATAAGGCTAACCTTGGAATATCCCACAAGGCCAGCCATTTGGAATATACTAGACTAAGTGGGATCCGTTGGGTCCCAGGTTCACACTGGGAGGGCTGGTCCCCCAACGCAATATTCCACCTCCACCAATTCTAATATTGCTGGGAGGGGAGTGCTTTTTGGAGCGCTAGCATTGTGTTGTGGGTCATGTCAAGCGCAGTGAGTGCAGGGCAAACAATCCATTTCAAGTCAAGTCAAGTCAATCCATTTCAAGTCAAGCCAAGTCAAGTCAATCCATTTCAAGTCAAGTCAATCCATTTCAAGTCACACACACACCCTCCACCTCACAAACTCACACACAGCCTCCACCTCACACACACCCTCCACCCAACACACACAGACTCACTGTCACTCTCACTCTCACACACACACAGACACAGACTCACACACACAGACTCACACACAGACTCTCCCACACACACCACATACACACAGACTCACACATCGCATATATAACAGTAAACTTCTTGAATCTACTCACACGGTTGAGTGCGGCCTCTCCACTTTGGGGCTTCCACAGTCAGTGGCACTTCCGCAATCAGCATGATCTCTGCACTTAGCATAAGTTACGCAATCAGCGTGACCTCTGCACCTATCGGAACTTACACAATCAGAGCGACCTGTCCACTCAACCTAAGTTACAGAATGATCGGAACCTTTGGATTAAACACAGTGGGGGCTCACAAACCATTTATTCCTTGCAAACACAGTGGGAGCTGAGAAACTATTTATTCCTTGCAAACACAGTGGTGGCTGAGAAACCATTTATTGCAAGGACATTAAGGGCTAACCAATCATCATTTATTGCAACCACATTGTGGGGTATCAAAGCATTTATTGAAAGTACATAAAGGGTTAACCAATGATCATTTATTGCAACCACATTGCGGGGTAACAAAGTATTTATTGCAAGCACATAAAGGGCTAACCAATCATCATTTATTACAACCACATTGCAGGGTAACAAAGCATTTATTGCAAGCACATAGTAGACTCACAGTTCAGTTGACTCACAGCAGAATCACAATTGTGGCCGCTCCCTCGCGATCTTCCAGAGTGACTGACTCACATTCAGGCATCCGGGTTTTATACTCCTGCCCCCCCCCCCCCACCCACCCCAGAAGGGGCGATGATACCTTCATCATGGTGATTGACAGGCGAGAGGACCAATCAGCTAATCTCAAGATTTTTTAAACATTCATTACTTTTTTATTTTTCAACGATCGGAAAAATCCTTGGTTGCAGCGGAGGAGGGCTGTGTGTAAGATAGCCAAAAATCGCAGCGATATACGGTAGCTTTTCTTTCTAAAATCAACTAACACCATAGACAGGAAGTGGTCAAGATGAGACTTTTAGTTATATAGATATGGGTCAATGTTTTTGAATAAGCTTTTGCATCATTTCTTATTTTACAGGACAGTAACAATGCAGTAAATAATTCATTACAGGAACACGATTTATAAGTACCTATAAAACAAAATAAGTGATTTATGCAGTGTGATTGCAGCAAACATTACTTGCCAGACTGAAAGAATTTAAAACATTATTTGAAAATGTAATCAGATTGTTACCTTGTTTTTGGGAATATGGAATGTCTAAGCTTGTGTTATGAATAATTCTACTTTTATGGTGACTTGGACCTGAAATGACTCTCTTGGCCTCTGAATGTCATGAATGTGTCATTGTACTATAATTGAAGTGTCACAGTTGATTCATCATCAACAATGTTACTCACTGGAAAAAGCCATAAAAACACTGAAATTACTGGTTTGGAATAAAGAACGTCAGAATGTGTTTTCATTGAGTCTTCCATTTGGAAAATTCTCAGTGATGTGCCTAGATTTGTTTGCCCAAGGTGCATGATTATTGCATGGAATACAACTTTACTGGCCAACAATTCTTCTCCCTTCACAGATGAATCAGGTAACATGTTGGTGACTATATCTGAAAGAGAAAGCACAAGTGTAATGGGTCTGTCCTACGACCTACGACCACACCTACGACAACCTACGTCCACCCGTGACAAGCTACGACAAGGTGCGACCCTGCCAGCGACAACTGAAGACAACTTAAGACAATTCAGTTGCCGGTACCTGTTGCCGGTTGATGTAGGTTGACGTAGGTAGTCGCCAATGGAATTCACCGGAGTCAGCACTGGCGACAACATACGTCATCCTGGTGACAGCCTACGCCAGCAACTACGTCAGGAGAATTCAAGCCACGCTCATTGGTGTAAAATCCAGTGGCGACCAGAAAAACGTTACGATTCTTTGTGCAACTGAGGAGACTACTCATGACCATACAGGTGACACCCTGGCGACCATGTGGCGACAGCCTAGTCGCCTGTAGTCACATTAAAAATCGCCTAAGTGGGCCCTTAAGTGTCAGTTAAAAATATGGACACTGTGTTGTGTCAGATTTAGTCAGGACATTGATTTCCACAAATTGTCTAAAACTAATATAAAACCATAATTAAAATTATCAGCGGAGTCCAATATATTGTTCCTCCGCCTCATTTTGCCTTCTCTGCTTGAATGTAAGCATTGTTAAGTAAACTGGGGAGTAATGTTTGTTTTTATTTAAACCCGTTAAATCATATTGAGTTGTCGAAAAAATATCCCTTCACATTTATTGCATATACAGAATAACAAAACCAGGTGGTATATTTCAGTCTGCAGGACCCTGCATCTTTTTGCATTCTAATGTTCTTAAAATATTGCATTCTCTATGCTTTAGATTTGTTTGTTGAGAGGTTCTTGGGGTGTGGTTGAACTTAGAGAAGCCAGTAAGTGTGTATATCGAGGAAGAGGAAAAGAGGTACTTGTTAATGTATTTGGTTATGACAATGTGAGGTATTTCCAATTAAGAATGTGGGGATCTTATTCTGATCCCTTGCATTTCCAGGTTCAATGATGAATTTGCTTTTACTCTGTAAATTTTAAGGATTGGACTCCATTTCTCTATGAAAATGCAACACAATCTGTGAGACCAAGCGGAGGCTTGGCGATCGTTTCGCCGAACACCTCCACTCGGTCCGCAAAAACCAACCCGACCTCCCGGTGGCTCAGCACTTCATCTCCCCCTCCCATTCCGTATATGACCTCTCGGTCCTGGGCCTCCTCCACGGCCAGAGTGAGCCACACCGCAAGTTGGAGGAACAGCACCTCATATTCCGCTTGGGGAGTCTGCATCCTTTGGGCTTGAACATTGAATTTTCTCAATTCTGTTAACCCTTGCTGTCTCCTCCCCTTCCCACCTCTCCCTCAGCCCTCGGGCCCTGGCATTCCCTCTATCTCTATCTCCCTCCCCCACCCTAGTCGCACTAGCTTCTCATTTTCCCACCACAAACAGCTTACAATGGCTTGTTCTCTTTATCATCGATACTTTTTTGCATATCTTTCATTCATTGTTCTTTATCTCTCCACATCACTATATCTCACTATATCTCTCGTTTCCCTGATCCCCTACCAGTCTGAAGAAGGGTCTCGACCCGAAACGTTGCCTATCTCCTTCGCTCCTTAGATGCTGCTGTACCCGCTGAGTTTCTCCAGCTTTTTGTGTAACCCTCGATTCTCCAGCGTCTGCAGTTCCTTCTTTAACACAATAAAAAGTCTACTTAATTCCTTTGTTTTAATCTAAGATGAATATCAATTAGTATAGCTCTGAAATAGCTTCCAAGATGAAATATCAGCACAGTGAAAATTCCATTTGAGTTCAGTTGTTTTACAAGTACCCTAAGACCTTTATGTAGAAGAGGTATTTGTTCAAGTTGCATTTACTTGATAAATGTAGAGTCAGTGATTTCACTTTGCATAATGCTGAAGTATGTTGTAAATCTAGAGCAATGGCCCAGCCTGTTTCCAGATAGAAGTGATTTGAGATCCACTGGAGGAAAAAATACTTCTTCATGCTAAGGTTGTCATTATAATGCAAATGGCACTTAAAAATAATGCCTAATGGAACATTTTTCTTTTGATGTGGAATAGCAAATAAATTCAATGTTCTCATCTATGCCACAAGGTGAAGTGTAGCCAGACTGCAGAAAGTATATATTTAGATTAAAAACAAAACAAAACTAAATCAGCATTGAAGTTGGGTTAACGTATGATGATCGTGTGACGGCAATAGGCCTCTATTCACTGGAGTTTTGATGGATGGGGGAGGACCATCCATCAAAACTCCAGGACATTGAAACTTATCAAATAGTGAAAGGCTTGGATAGGGTGGATGCAGAGAGAATATTTCAACGATTGGGAGAATCTGGGACAAGGGAGTATAGCCTCAGCATAAAAGGACATATCAGCTATAGCATCAGCTATTTCTTCCGTAATATGTTTTTTTTTGTATCATGGAGACTTTTTTTCAAAAATCTTAATCTTTCTCAATGAAACCCTCACTACAATATAATTTCACATGAGTCCAAATGCCTCCATACATTGGCTCCCCCCTCAAACCCACCATACTGTGTAAAAAAAACCTGCTGAGCACATCCATATTACCTTTCCCCTTCTGACCTTAAAGCTATTCCCTCTAGTTATTGAAATTTCCACTCTGGGAAAAAGGTTCTGACTGTCTACCCTATCTATGCCTCTCATTGTTTTACATAGTCCCATCAGGTCTCCCCTCAACCTCCTGCATTCCAGAGAAAACCCCAGTTATACAATTTACCAAAATTTGAAACTAGTTCTCTGATGTTTGGTTAGGCAAGATAGGATGCAACATTCTGACACAATGACACTGACAGAGCAGGGGCCATGTATTTCCAAGTCACTTTTGCACCCCTGACCAAGTTGCCTACAAATATTAAATACATACAGCTTCTACCTCTCAGTTTGATGATTTGTTTCACATATTACAAACATAACAAAATACAAGTTTCAGAGCATTGCACTTTATTCCATCAACACAATGAGCTAAAGCTCTTAACTGAAGTAATCCTTTGGCATTGTTCTCAGTGAATGGCCATTACTGTATGCTTTGAGGATCCCTCTCTCAAGGTGCAATCTCTCTACGAGGTAATTTGTAGAATAATTTGTATTCAAACAAAATGTCATGTACTAAAATTATCTGATGTATTTTGCTTCACAGGTATGCTGAGATAAATGGAAATAAATAAAATGGAGGTCTATGTTAAAGGTTAAACTGACATGAATGCTTTTGCATTTGAAGAATGGTCTCAACCCAAAACATCACCCATTCCTTTTCTACAAAGATGCTGCCTAACCCGCTGAGTTACTCCAACTTTTTGTGTCTATCTTGTGACATGTCAGATCTTGCAGGAAAATTAATGGCTTGTTAATGTCTCACACCATTATTAATGTTGCAAATCAAATGATAAGTTTAAGTGATTCTGATATATTCTTTAAGTTGCAAATCTCTGGAACTTGCGGGTTGATTTTTGCCTCCCCTCTGTCTACTTGGCACAAACCCATCTCCCCCTTAATCGCTCTCTAATTTTGAAGACATTGTTTTCTTTCAGCCTGCTATGGATCTGCACTAAGACCTATTTAGGTTCCAGCGTCACAGACTTTGCAGATTCTGCATTATCAGGCCTTTAGACCAAAGGGACAGGTTGCCAATACTCCTCCCATTTTTGAACTGTACCTCACCCCACAATCTCTGATCCTGGGCTAACTGCCTGTCTACACAATTCCCAGCCTCAGAATCAGATGTTCGTACAACAGAAAACAGAAACCAAAACAATAACTAAACAAAATTCTATTCCATTATAGCAGTTTGAGGGTTCGAACCCAGCTTAAGAATTAGTTTGCAAATTTTTTTCTAAATGGTGTTATAAAATTATTTAAAAAAAAACGAATTTCTAGTACTAGTGTTCTTTTACGATATAAAATCTGCAGTCCTTATCTGGATGTTAACGTTTGAAACATCCTTAACTAAAGATTGTAGTGGCCATTCGGCCTGTTTTGCATGTCATTGATGATGGCATCTGCCTTTAAATTTTACTTCGGAGTCACGTGAGTGACTTCGTGAAGACCCCGCCAGCACGCATGCGCGACATATCGTCGTGCGCATTTGCCTCGACAAGCTGGGGGGGGGGGGGGGGGTGCGCTCTCTCCACCAGCTCCTTCATAAGGACCGTCAGGTAAGTACTTACCTTACTCCCACAGGATGGACAAAGGCAAATGGAAGGCGACGCTCTCCAGGAGCCGTGGTGCATCGACCAGCCAGCGGCCTTTGTCACCGGAGCTGCAAGCACCACCGGCAGCTTCGGGACGCTTGGGGGTAAAAATGCGGAAGTCGGGCGCTCCCGTTACACCAGCGCCCGACTCATCACCTGAATGGTTCACCGCACCGGAGCTGGAGCCTGCTGACCCAGACTTTGAGCCCCCATCCCCCAGGAAAAGGGGGGGGCAAACAGGTACGTGGGAAGGAGCCTCGCTCGTCACCAGCGACCTCACCCCGAGTTCCAGCAGACCCACGGGGACTGGGCCGGGGGACAGCTGCGCTGCAGGGGAGCCCTGCAGCTGCACGCTGCCACGTACAACTGCCAGGGATATCTGTCGTAGGGCAGTCTGGCAGATCTACTGCTGCGTCGAGCAGGCCTGCAGGAGCAGGTGCTGCCGGCAAAACACCTCGTCAGGCTGCGGTCAAGGGCATTGGTGGCAGCAGTAGACGGTCGGTCAGCTTAGCTCTGGGAGCGGCCGACCATGCGCCTCCACGCCGATTATTGGGCGACAATGGAGGTAAGCCTGCACGGACTCCGGGGAGCCAGGTTCCGGGGGCCAGCACCGATCCAACTCACCTGCCTTCGTACCAGACAGGTGGGCCGCCACAGTCTGCAAGAAAACTGACTAGCGGAGAGTCCGTGCGGGAGTCGTATGAGCCTACTCGGGCGGTAGGCCACGACGACCTGCCATTGGACCCTAGACAGCACCTTACGGAGGTGTGGTCCGATGGTGGAATTCCCAGTGAAATCGCAGGGCCTGGGGATGTCGGCTTGTCCGCTGCAGATAGCAGGGACGATTGCATTGAGCGGTTGGAGCTCTTAGTGGAGCACCTCCTCCAGCGGGACAGGGACTGGAATGAACGGGACTCGCGGGCCTCTACAAGCCGCGCCAGCCTCTCGTCTTCACCAGCCAGAAGTGCCAGCAGTTGCCCGGCTGCTGTATTTGAAGACGACCCGGGACTGCCAGAGACCGCTGATCCAGAGCACGAGGAGGATATGCTGGAGGTGGTGGGCAAGTTTGCCACGACCACACAAACTGGGGAACCCCTGCACCACAAACTGGCGGGCACCATTGATTACCTGACCACTCACCAACTTCAGGGTCAGGTACTCAATGAGACAATGGAGAAAATAAAACCACCCGAGAACTGCATCAACCTCAGTGTTCCCCTGGTCAATGCTCAGATCTGGGAACATTTGAGCACGGCCACCAAGATGCAGGATGTTCGTCTCCAGCGTATCCAGAAGGTCCTCTCCACGGGCATAACGGAGTTTGCTAGGACCCTTGATGGGGACAATGTGTCCAGTGAGCAACAAGATGCTCTGGCACTCTTATGCAACGCCCAGTATGAAATCAACTGCCTACGCAAGAGCTCCATAAAGCCCACTCTCAACCTCAAATTTGCGGGGTTGTGCCGTCCATCTACCGCTCCACCGCCTCATCAACTGTTTGGAACAGATCTATCCAAACAAGTGAAGGAACTAGACGAGGAAGCCAAAACAGCGGGCCTTATGAAACCTCCTCCGACTAGACCTCACCCATACCACCGGCAACAACCATACACCAACTGGAAACCGCGGCAGCCGGATAGGACGCCAAGGACCTATCCCCCTCCACTTCCCCAACCACAGCGGCCTTTTTTAGGGCAAGGCCAACAGCGGCCTGCATGGAAGATGCGGCCGCCATCCCGACAACCTCCACAACGTCCACCCAAAACGACATATGCCAGGACCCGCCGTTAACCATGGAGGTAAGGGGGCTGGTTCCTCTCAGACAGTAGCATCCCTTCCTGCACAAATTGGTGGACGATTGCGGGCCTATTGGGGAATTTGGGACACTATCAGCACTGACGAGTTTATTTTACAAAGTGTTCAAGGTTATGTCATAGAATTCATTGATGGTAAAAATCCCCCTACCCAGCATTCGCCTCATCGGAAATTTACACTCTCCCAAAAAGAGGTTGAAGCAGGACATGCCGAAATTTTACGGCTTGCAGCAAAAGGGGTGATTGGGAAAACAACGCACAAACCCCTTGAGTTTGTGTCCAACATCTTCACCAAAACCAAAAAAGATGGGGGGTGCCGAATTATTATAGACCTAACTGAGCTGAACACTTTTGTACAATATACCCACTTTAAAATGGATACCTTTGAAACAGCCAAGCAGATGCTTTACCCGGGGTACTTTATGGCCTGTATCGATTTAAAAGATGCATACTATACAGTGCCCATCACTGAATCTCACAGAAAGTTTCTGAAATTTGTCTGGAAGGAACAGTTGTGGGAATACAAAGCATTGCCCAATGGTCTCACCACAACCCCCAGACTATTTAATAAATTAGTGAAACCTATATTGGCCCTCCTCCGACAACAAAATTACATTGTCATGGCATATTTAGATGATATCCTAATAGTGGGTCAGACCCTCCAATTGGCTACACGGGCAGTTACAGCAACTAAATCTTTATTCGAGAAGCTAGGATTTGTAATCCATCCAGACAAGTCAAAACTGCACCCATCTCCGATTATGGATTATTTGGGGTTCACCCTAGACACAACCTTAATGATGATCACCATCCCAACCAACAAAGCTATCGCTATAAAAGAAGCGTGCCACAGCCTTGCTTGCGCCAGGGTACCGACCATCTGGCAAACGGCAAAAGTAATAGGGAAGCTGGTAGCTACATTCTCAGCTGCACAATTCGGGCCATTACATTACCAAAATTTACAAAGAACAAACATCGCAGCATTAAAAGCCAATGCTGGGCACTTTGATCGCCCAATCCGATTACCACCAAAGGCTAGAGCCGAGCTACAATAGTGGATTGACAATATTAGCGAGTGTCACAGACCCATCTTAGTAAGCAACCCATCCGTCGTACTACAGACTGACGCAAGCGGACAAGGCGGGTTCAACTGACACCATGTCCAGTTGAGGTTGCAGATGGGATTCTCATGAGTCTACCCTCCTTCAGTCACATGGGATAAATTATATTGAGATGTTAGGGGCTTTCCATGGACTGTGGGCTTACTGTACTAACTCACGGGACTTACATGTCCGCCTCCAAATAGATAACACAACGGTGGTGGCTTATATCAATCATATGGGTGGTATCAGGTCGCTATCTTGTGATGAATTGGCAAACACAATTTGGCACTGGAGAGAAATCGAGAGAAATATTTGGATTATAGCAACCTATTTGCCAGGGAAGCTTAATACAGTGGCGGACACCAGGTCACGAGTATTCAATGACAACATCGAGTGGATGTTGAACCCCCAAATTTTTGGAGACATTATAGCTCACTATGGGACACCAGATATTGACCTCTTTGCGTCCAGGTTGAACCATCAGATACCAACGTATATGTCTTGGGAACCAGACCCTGGGGCAATAGCAATGGATGCGTTTTCTATCCATTGGGGGAAATGGTTTTGCTACGCATTTCCCCCATTTTGCCTCATCAGTCGGGTATTGCAGAAAATTAAACTGGACTCTGCAACTGGCATATTGATCATTCACGACTGGCCTACACAGCCATGGTACCCGATGGTCCTTAAAATTTTGAATCGACCATGGCTTTCGATTGGGAAACACCCCAAATTAATTGCACACCCCATAACGGGGGACAGTCACCCATGCCATGGTCACCTAAACTTGTTGGCCTGCAGGTTCTAAAAAGACCACTCATCAAGGCAGGCATCTCACCACGAGCCATGGAACTCATCTCAGCATCATGCCGAGAATCAACCCTGAGGCAGTACCTCACACAGATCAGGAAGTGGGAGGCATTCTGCTCTCGTACCAACACGACTACCAACACGGCAACAATCCCTGATGTCCTGGAATTCCTAGCTGGCCTCCATTTTGATGCTGGCCTTAGCTACAGTGCCATCAACAGCGCCAGGAGTGCACTGTCCTCATACCTGGACATAGGTATAGGCTCCAACCACCTGGTGTCTAAATTCATGAGGGGAATGTTTAACACCAACCCTCCACGGCCCAGATACACCTTCACCTGGGATGTAGGGATCGTTCTGACCCTACTGAGGAGCTTGTCTCCAATGAACGAGTTACCACTCAAACAGCTCACCCTCAAAGTGGTGATGCTGATGGCACTGACTACAGCCCAACGAGTCCAGGCATTACAAAACCTGCGGCTGGATAGCATGGTCTCCACGCCTACACAGATGAATTTCTTAGTCCAGGACTTATTGAAGCAGCACAGGCCAGGGGCTCATGGGCTGCAGTTGGAGTTTCGGGCATACCCTACTGCTGCCACCCTCTGCATAGTCACCCATCTCCACCAATACATCCGAATTACAAGAACCATCAGGAAGAAGGAGCAGGGGCTCCTCATCAGCCACAAACCTTCGCATCACCGGGTGACTGTACAGACTATCGCCAGGTGGCGCAGGGCGGTGTTGGGTGCAGCAGGAGTCGCTACTAACATTTTTAAATCTCATTCCACTAGGGCTGCATCCACATCAGTGGCGAGGGCCATGGAGGTGCCCATGGACCATATCCTCGCCACCGCAGGCTGGGCCAGTGAAGCGACCTTCCAAAGGTTCTACAATAAGCCACTGGTCGCCCCCGCGACATTCGCAGAAGCTGTGCTGGGAGCCGCTCAGTGAATGTTTGTCCCCGAATTAGGGGTTATTTGTTTGTTATTATTTGGTTAATAAATTGCATTATTTTTCAGCCAGTTTCGACTGAACTGCATTAACAGCCTTCCTCCATCAGAATTGCGGCAGTCTGATAGCATTGACGTTGTTCAGGGCGTGAAATCACAGAGCTTTGAAATCTTCACGAAGTCACTCACGTGACTCAGAAGTAAAATAGTAAGATTAAACGAGAACTTACCAAGTTCAAAGGTTGATCTTTATTTTATGAGGAGTTGCGGTGAGGGATTTCGTGCCCCCCGCTCCCACCCTCTATCATAAGGTCAACTGGGAAGTTCTACGTTCTTCATCTTACTATTTTCAGTCATGGTGCGTTCTGTGATTCCACACCGCTGCTTTGAAGGATGTTGCGCATGGGTGCTGGCGGGGTCTTCACGTAGCAATATTATTTCATAAAGGTATTTTATTTAAACATACATCAACTATAACTGATAAAGATGGAAGATACATTATCGTTATAGGAGAATTAAATACACAAAAAATGATTTTTGTTAATGTATATGGACCAAATTTCGATAGCCCATTGTTTTTTAAGAAGGTATTTAACAATATCCCGGAATTAACAAAACGCAATCTAATAATTGGAGGAGACTTTAATTGTACACTAGACCCATACTTAGATAGATCTACAAGGCAAAGGAAAACTAAATCACATTCTAGTGATTTATTAAATGCATATATGGAAACTACCAATATCAAAGATGTTTGGAGAATTGAAAACCCTACTGGACGAGAATACTCTTTTTACTCGTCAGTACATAAAACTTACTCAAGAATAGATTATTTTTTGGTGGATGCTAAACTTATCTCACTTACTTATAAATCCAATTATCATAATATTATAATTTCAGATCATGCACCATTAACATTCAAGATCAAAATAAATGGCAAAATACAAAAATCAGAACAGTGGAGATTTAACCCACAAATTTTAGAAAATAAAATTACTCAGGAATATATCACAGAACAAATTAAGATTTTTTTCGAAATAAATGATAAACCGGAAATATCCTGTTCCTTATTATGGGAAACATTTAAAGCATATCTCCGGGGAATCATGATTTCCTCTCAAGCATCTTATAATAAAAAGAATCGTAAGGATCAGCAAGATTTGGAAAAGGAGATTAAACAATTAGATATACAGAATGCAATGAATCCAACTACTATATTACATAATAAAATTGCAGCACTGAAATATAAATTAAATAAAATATTTACAGATCAAGTTGTTAAACTTTATCAACATACTAAACAATTACAGTTTGAATTCGGTGATAAACCTCAAAAATTATTGGCTCATCAACTAAGGAAAATGGAAGCTGAAAAAATAATCCATAGGATTAAATCACATAATGGCAAATTGTTAACACAGCCTAAAGATATTAATGAAAGATTTATGCAATATTATAAACACTTATGCACTGCGAAAACAACAGATAATAAAATAGGAATTGAAGCATTCTTAAAAAAAAGTAACTTGAAAGGGATGGACTCACAAAATATAGAGTTACTGAATAGAGTTGCTGATATTACGATAAAAGAAATCCAAGAATCTATCAGATCATTAAAAAGGGTAAAACACCGGGACCAGACGGCATTGGCTCGGAATTTTATAAAATATTTTATGATCAGATTGTACCACGTTTGAAAGTATTATTTGAACATATATATATACACAGCAAAAACTACCAGAAACATTAAATGAATCTACTCTAACACTTTTACCTAAAATAAACAAAGACTTGGATGAACCAGGGTCATTTAGAGCAATAGCTCTTTTAAATACTGATCAAAAGATATTAACTAAAATATTAGCACAAAGGTTAAGTTCAGTTGTTAATAAAGTCATTCATCCTGATCAAACAGGATTTATACCAAAATGATACTCTTCATATAATTTGAGACGGTTATTCAATATTATATACTCGAAAAGAGATATTAATAAAGATCTAGTAGTTATTTCGTTAGATGCAAAGAAAGCCTTTGATCAAGTGGTATGGCCTTATTTGTTCTCGGTTATGGAAGCTTTCAAACTGGGAGAAAAGTTTATTACCTGGATCAAATTGCTATATACAAATCCGACAGCTAGAATAATAACAAACCAAATGTTATCACCTAAATTCAATTTATCTCGAGGTTGTAGACAAGGTTGCCCTTTATCCCCTTTACTGTTTGCACTGGCAATAGAACCGCTAGCTCTGAGGGTGAGATCACATCCGGAAATATATGGATACGATACTAGAGACACTAAAAATAAAATTTCTTTATACGCGGATGATGTACTACTTTACATCACAAAACCAGAAACTAGTATTCGTAATTTGTTAAAATTAATAACTGAATTTGGATCCTATTCAGGATATAGTATTAACTGGAATAAAAGTGAACTTATGCCAATAACGGTAAATAATTTACACATATTACAACAATTCCCTTTTAAGATAACAAATGAAAAAATTAAATATCTTGGAATTTTCGTAAGATAAAGATTTGACTCATTATTTAAAGCTTATTTTCCATTATTACTGAATAAATTAAATAAGAATATCTTATATTGGAAAACTTTACCTATTTCAATGTTAGGTAAAATTAATATAATAAAAATGTTTTTTCTTCCACAATTATTATACCTTTTCCAATCAATCCCAATATATCTCCCTAAAAAATTCTTTAAAAAGGTGGACTCCCTAGTCACTAACTTCATTTGGGATTATAAGAGCCATAGAATAAATAAAAAACATTTATGTAAATCAAAAATAAACGGAGGTCTAGCACTACCAAATTTTATGTTTTATTATTGGGCAGTTAACATTAAAAATATGAATTTTTGGTTAGAAGAAATAGATAATCAACCAACTTGGTTAAATATGGAAAAAGAAGATTGTTCTCCTTTTGAAATTAGTTCTATAATATTCGCTAATATTAATCTAGCTAAGAAAACTTATAGTGAAAACCCAATAATAGGAAGTGGAATACGTATTTGGAAACAAATAAAGAAAACATTAAAACTAAAATCTATACCACTATGTCTTAGCATTGTAAATAATGTTACGTTTAAACCTTCAATGATGGATAAAGCTTTTTTACAATGGAAAAATAATGGAATTATTAAGATCGGTGATCTCTATAGGGAAAACTCTTTCCTTTCATTTCAAGATGTACAACAAATTTATGGACTACACTCTAAAGATTACTTTAGATGTTTACAAATTAGAGATTATGTTAAAGCAAATACGCAAGAACTCAGAAATAGAAAGACAGAAATATTAGATGAATGTTTAAATAAACATCCGAATACAGAAAAATGATTTCATATATATATAATATCTTATTGGAAGGTGATGTTCCATCAACAGAAATACAAAGACAATCTTGGGAAAATGAATTATGCCAAACTATTAGACCAGAAGTATGGGATGATCGTTTACAACATATACATCATTGTTCGCTAAACGCTAAACACTCTCTTATACAGTTTAAAATACTACATAGATTATATTATTCAAAATCCAAATTACATAATATATTTCCAAAAGTATCCCCCATATGTGATAAATGTCAACATTTAGAAGCCAATTTGTCACATTCATTTACAAACTGTATAAAAATGACAAAATTCTGGACTGAAATATTTAGGATTATTTCGAATGTTGTTAATATAACTTTGACACCTGATTCAAAGCTAATAATACTAGGAATACTGGAAACAGAACAATTAGTAACAACGAATCAAATAATTTTTATTGATTATGGGTTAATAATTGGGAAAAAATTAATATTAAAATTTTGGAAAGGCCCTACATCTCCTACAATCAAAATGTGGAATACAGAAATGTCGGAGACTCTTTATCTGGAGAGATTGAGGCTTGTCCTAATGGACAGGTTAGATCTCTTCAGAGGGATATGGTCTCCATATATTGAATATTTACAGAGTCATAACGGCTCGGTACGAGGACTAGACTGAGGCCTGAATATTAGAATGGATGAAGAAATATATATAATAAATCATGCCTATATCTCCAATGACGGATTAATGATTAACACTCCATTCGCTTTCATATTTTTTTCATTATTTATCTCTATCTTTTCCTACTTTATAAAAAATTATTAAAAAAGCGTATAGAAGCATACAGTCTTAAATTTTAATGTTAATAATAATATCAATATTATTAATATTATGAAAGTATATAATGATGTATTTTCGTTTATGTAAAACATTGTAACTTTCATAAATATGTTTCTATAATAAAAATATTTAACAAAAAAAAAAAAAAAAAAAGAAATCCCTCACCGCAACTCTTCATAAAATAAAGATCAACCTTCGAACTTGGTAAGTTCTCGTTTAATCTTACTATTTTAGACTGCCCGTTATACTGTGGGTGGGATTTCTGAGGTGTTTTTGGGCGTGTTTGGAGTCAAAATGCTTGTGCAGAAGTTTAGTTTTTAGTGTAGATTGGAGCGAGTAGGGAAAGGCTAACCCTTCGACCATGCGGGATCATGCGGACCACATGCTAGCCATGCGAGATCATGCGAGATCATGTGAGCCATGAAGGAGATCATGTGAGTTTTAAAGGAGGTCATGCCAGACTCACGGAGACACGAGGAGTTTTCTAATGTTTAAAGTAAAAAGCTGGAGTTCGATGAAGATTGTAGTAACGAGTCGGAAGAAATTTGGATGCATCTTACTGTTTTCTATCAACAATAAAGCATTTATTCATCAAAAGTGTGTTTTGAAGCCATATCTGTGAAGAAGCTCTGAAGGTCTCTGTGAACCAGCTCGTATGCGTATCGAAGATATTCCCCTTATCCCTGCACATCCTATTAGCGACTAGGGAGTTAATTTCCCGAAAGATATGAAAATCTGCCGCTACTTTCAAAAATACGTATTAAAGTGTTACTCTAAAGGCATTACTCTGAAAGCATTGATGCTTACGGCGTAATTATTTTCTCATTGTGGCCGACCGCGTATGGGCGGCGCGCAGCGGTGCATGGTTACGCACGGTGACGTAATCATGCATCACCACGCGCTACACATACAAGGTCAGGATACCTGCGTGCGACCGCAATACACCCGCGTGCATACGCGATATGTCACGCAAGAGACGCGCAAAGATTTTATGCCCTACAAAATCCTGGAGCGCCGCGCAATACCCTGTGCAACACCATACCCCTCCACGCTTCTCCATGCGACCGTCCCACGCGGCCCACACGCTACCAGTGTGTCTCAACACGACGATGAGCTTGCGTAAATGGCGCGCAAATGACGGCCAAGTGGGACAGGCCCTTAACTGCTTTTGTGGTTTGATGCAAATGCATTAAATGCATTGTTTATTTAGTGCAATCTGTTTACTGCCACAGTGACCAGAGGTGTATCACAGTAATCGGTGCTGAGACTTGCTGTTATGTACATTAACAACCTGGATGCGAATGCAAGAGGTATGATTAGTACATTTGTAGATGACATGAAGATTGGTGATGATATTCAGTAATTCAGATGGATTTCAGTAAGGCCTTTGACAAGGTTCCCCATGGAAGGTTGGTTAAGAAGGTTCAATCTTTGGGTGTTAATGGCGGAGTAGCAAGATGGATTCAACAGTGGCTGAATGGGAGATGTCAGAGAGTAATGGTGGATGGCTGTTTGTCAGGTTGGAAGCCGGTGACCAGTGGGGTGCCTCAGGGATCTGTGTTGGGTCCACTGTTGGTTGTCATGTACATCAATGATCTGGATGATGGGGTGGAAAATTGGATAAGTAAGTATGCAGATGATACTAAGATAGGTGGTGTTGTGGATAATGAAGTAGATTTTCAAAATCTACAGAGAGATTTGGGCCATTTGGAAAAGTGGGCTGAAAGATGGCAGATGGAGTTTAATGCTGATAAGTGTGAAGTGCTACATCTTGGCAGGACAAATCAAAATAGGACGTACATGGTAAATGGTATGGAATTGAGGAATGCTGTGGAACAGAGGGATCTAGGAATAACTGTGCATAGTTCCCTGAAGGTGGAATCGCATGTAGATAGGGTGGTAAAGAAAGCCTTTGGTGTGCTGGCCTTTATAAATCAGAGCATTGAATATAGGAGTAGGGAAGTAATGTTAAAATTGTACAAGGCATTGGTAAGACCAATTCTGGAGTATGGTGTACAATTTTGGTCGCCTAGTTATAGGAAGGATGTCAACAAAATAGAAAGAGTACAGAGGAGATTTACTAGAATGTTGCCAGGGTTCCAGCAACTATGTTACAGAGAAAGGTTGAACAAGTTAGGTCTTTATTCTTTGGAGCGCAGAAGGTTAAGGGGGGACTTGATTGAGGTCTTTAAAATGATGAAAGGGATAGACAGAGTTGACGTGGATACGTTTTTCCCATTGAGGGTAGGGAAGATTCAAACAAGAGGTCATGACATGAGAATTAAGGGACAGAGGTTTCGGGGTATCGTGAGGGGGAACTTCTTTACTCAGAGGGTTGTGGCTGTGTGGAATCAGCTTCCAGCAGAAGTGGTGGAGGCAGGATCGATTTTAACATTTAAGAGTAAAGTGGATAGGTATATGGACGTGAAGGGAATGGAGGGGTATGGTCTGAGTGCAGGTAGATGGGACTAGGGGAAAACAAATGGTCGGCACGGACTGGAAGGGCCGAGAGGGCCTGTTTCCGTGCTGTAATTGTTATATGGTTATATGGTTATATGATATTTATTGCAATGAAGGTAGTTTTTGTCTAGAGAACAATATTGAACAGTTGGTAATTTGGGCAAAGAAATGCCAGATGGAATTCAATCCTTAAAAAATGAATGATAGGAAGATAAATAATGGCCAGGAAATACACAATGAATGATAGGAAGAACTGAGGAAGAGAGAAACCTTTGTGTACATGTTCAAATATGTCAGAAGTGGATTCAGTGTGTAAAAGGGCATACCTGATATTTGCCTTCATTAGCTGGGACAAAATATAAAAACAGGGAGTTCATGGCAAAACTATGTAACAACAAAAGAAAACGAGAATGCATGAAAAACTCTGTCATGCCTTTAATTTGATAATGGCTATTCTCTCTGGGCATAGTTGCCCTTCTGCCAGTTCCACATGGCCTAAAATTTCCATTGTTTTACAAATGTAACTCGTTTAGTTTTTAGAGATAAGAGTTTTTCATAAGTTCATAAGTGATAGGAACAGAATTAGGCCATTTGGCCCATCAAGTCTACTCCGCCATTCAATCATGGCTGATCTACCTCCCCATCCTATCCCAATTCTCCTGCCTTCTCCCCAAAACCCCTGACACCCGGGGCGGCACAGTGGCACAGCGGTAAAGTTGCTACCTTACAGAGCCAGAAACTGGGTTAGATTCTGACTATGGGTGCTGTCTGTACGAAGTGTGTGTGTTCTCCTGTGACCGTGTAGGATTACCTTGGGTGCTCTGGTTTCCTCCTACACTCCAAATGACATACAGATTTGTAGGGTAATTAACTTTGGTAAAGATTGTAAATTGTCCCCTGTATGTAGGACAGAGCTAGTATATGGGAATTGCAGGTTGGCATGGACGGTGGGTCCAAGGGCCTGTTTCCATGCTGTATCTCTAAATTAAAACTACTCTCTCTTTAAATAGCAAAATGATCTATCTTCCAAAGTGCCTTGGATTAAGGAATTCCTGAGATTCACCACTCGCCGCACAAAGAAATGCCAATGCTCAGCTTTAAATAACTGACCCTTATCTTGTTTCAGAAGGAACTGCAGATGTTGGAAAAATCGAAGGTAGACAAAAATGCTGGAGAAACTCAGCGGGTGAGGCAGCATCTATGGAGCAAAGGAATAGGTGACGTTTCGGTCGGGAAGAAGAAATTAAGAGGTGCAGATAGTAGGCTGTGGGACAGCAAGGAAGGGGAAGGGAAGGAGGGAGAAAGCAAGGACTACCTGAAATTGGAGGTCAATGTTCATACTGCTGGGGTGTAAACCACCCAAGCAAAATATGAGGTGCTGCTCCTCCAATTTGCGGTGGGACTCACTATGGCCATGGAGGATGCCCAGGACAAAAAGATCGGATTTGGAATGGGAGTGGGAGTTGAAGTGCTGAGCCACTGGGAGATCAGGTTGGTTAATGCGAACTGTGCGGAGGTATTGGGCGAAGCGATTGCCAAGCCTGCGCTTGGTCTCACCGATGTAGAGCAGTTGACACCTAGAGCAGCGGATGCAATAGATGAGGTTGGAGGAGGTGCAGGTGAACCTCTGCCTCACCTGGAAAGACTGCTTGGGTCCTTGGATGGAGTCGAGGGGGACGTAAAGCGACAAGTGTAGAATTCCTGCGGTTGCAAGGGAAAGTACCGGGGGGAGGGGGTGGTTTGGGTGGGAAGGACGAATTGACCAAGGAGTTACGGAGGGAGCGGTCTCCGTGGGAAGCCGAAAGAGGAGGAGATGGGAAGATGTGGCCAGTGGTGGGATCCACCCCACATCAGTCCCTTATCCTGTAACTATATTCCCTCATTCAAAACGCTCCCATTAGTGGAAACATCTCTGATTCCAACCTGTCATGACCCTAAGGGTCTTTTATATTTCAGTAAGAACACCCTCACTCATCTGAGATCCAATTTCATTTGTCATTCATGATATACCAACCTTCTTATCCCCAGCATTTGTCTGGTCAATCTCTTCTGGATTTTCTCTGTACCAGTATAGTACCAGTACTAAGTAAGGGGATCAAAACCATACACAGTATTCCAGGTGCAGTACGCAACACCCTGTACATTTGCAGCAATACCTTCCTATTACCAAATTCCAACTCCCGTGCAATAAAAGCAATTATGCCATTACCTTACTACACGTTTCTGCTAACCTTTTGCACAAGATCACCTGGATCCATTTGTATTCCACTAATTTGCAATTTCTCCTTGCTTGGATAAAGATTTGCCTTTTAATTCCCTTTACCGAAGAGCATAATCTCACCGTTTCCCACATTAAACACCACTTGCCAGTTTCCCACCCATTGTCGCAACCTCATTATATCTTTTGCTAAATTCAAATATGCTCAACACAACATTATCTCCCAACTGTTTTTATATCATTTGCAAATCTGGATACCACACTCTACCTCTCCCTCCAAGTCAATAATATAAATAATAAATATTTGTATTCTCTATCTCTATCCATATTATCCTAGGGCGCTCCCTGACATGCATTCTTCCAGTTTGAAAAGTAATCTTTTATTTTGATATTTTGTATTCTAGTTGATAACCAATTCCACTGGAGTTCAGGAGAGGAGAACCACCAGGATTTTGTTGGTGATGGAATGTTTCAAGGAGAGAGCGGATAGACTGGGTATGTTTTCTTTAGAGTGGAAATGGGTAAGAGTGAACCTACCTGAGGAGCACAAATTCATGAGGGTCATAAATAAGTTAGTTAATGAAAAACGTTTCCTTAAGTAGCGGTGTCCACGACAGAAGGCATGTTTAAGGTAAGGGGTTGGACATTTAGAGGGGATTTGGAGAAGAACCTCATTATATCTTTTGCTAAATTCAACCTCTGCACACAGAGGGTAGTTAAAATCTGGAATGCACTGCCTGATGGAGGCAGATATTCCCAAAATAATTATTACGTTAATGGCCCTGTCTCACTGTGCGACTTGACCCACGAGGTACCCCGAGTGACAGACTCGTGGTTGTGCACGATATCCCAAGTTGATGTTCAAGTGTTTGAACCGAGTTCCCACGGGTATGGTATACTGCGATGTTCCAAGTTCGTCTCCCGTTTACTCTTGAGCTGACAAAGTTCGTCTCCCGTAACTCTTGAGCTGACAACGTCTCCTGAAAAGTGACACAGTGTTTCTAACAGGAGTGACTCTGATACCCACCATATAGACTCGATGGGCTCAACAGGTCCAGTGTCATAATGAAATATGAAGCATTCTGCGGTTCGTCCGTGCGCTTGTTCACGCTGGATATCGGGGCCAGATCTCGCTTTCAAAGTTCATGGTAGAAAACGAGAGGGGATATGAGATGAAGCATTTGTAGTGAAGAAATGGGTAATTGTGATTGGCTGCATATTTGGCCCATGCGCATTTCATTACCAAATTCCTAGCATAAGCAGCCCTGCCCGGATCTGTCAGTACCAGGAGTATGAGAACAGGTGGGGACGGGCGGGCAGGCAGCAAGTGGCGGGGACGTTGGCCAGGAGTGGGGGCATCATGTACACATTAGACAGCTCAACTCATACATGTTGGACACATTCAGGATGGATAGAGAGAAAGGAAAAGGAGGTGGGGTAGCGTTGCTGGTTAGAGAGGAGATTAACGCAATGGAAAGGAAGGACATTAGCTTGGAGGATGTGGAATCGGTATGGGTAGAGCTACAAAACACTAAGGGGCAGAAAACGCTGGTGGGTGTTGTGTACAGGCCACCTAACAGTAGCAGAGAAGTTGGGGATGGTATCAAACAGGAAATTAGAAATGCGTGCGACAAAGGCAAAACAGTTATAATGGGTGACTTCAATCTACATATAGATTGGGTTAATCAAATTGGCAGGGGTGCTGAGGAAGAGGATTTTTTGGAATGTATGCGGGATAGTTATCTAAATCAACATGTAGAGGAACCAACGAGAGAGCAGGCTATTTTAGACTGGGTTTTGAGTAATGAGGAAGGGGTAATTAGCCGTCTTGTTGTACGTGCCCCCTTGGGCAAGAGTGACCATAATATGGTTGAGTTCTTCATTAGGATGGAGAGTGACATTGTTAATTCAGAAACAATGGTTCTGAACTTAAAGAAAGGTAACTTTGAGGGTATGAGACGTAAATTGGCCAAGATTGACTGGCAATTAATTCTAAAAGGGTTGACGGTGGATATACAATGGAAGACATTTAAAGACTGCATGGATGAACTACAAAAATTGTTCATCCCAGTTTGGCAAAAGAATAAATCGGGGAAGGTAGTGCATCCGTGGATAACAAGGGAAATCAGGGATAGTATCAAAGCAAAGGATGATGCGTACAAAGTAGCCAGAAAAAGCAGCATACCAGAGGACTGGGAGAAATTCAGAGACCAGCAGAGGAGGACAAAGGGCTTAATTAGGAAAGGAAAAATAGATTATGAAAGAAAACTGGCAGGGAACATAAAAACTGACTGCAAAAGTTTTTATAGATATGTGAAGAGAAAGAGGTTAGTTAAAACAAATGTAGGTCCCTTGCAGTCAGAAACAGGTGAGTTGATCATGGGGAACAAGGATATGGCGGACCAATTGAATAACTACTTTGGTTCCGTCTTCACTAAGGAAGACATAAATAATCTGCCTGAAATAGCAGGGGACTGTGGGTCAAAGGAGGAATTGAGTGAAATCCAGGTCAGTCGGGAAGTGGTGTTGGGTAAATTGAATAGATTAAAGGCCGATAAATCCCCAGGGCCAGATAGGCTGCATCCCAGAGTACTTAAGGAAGTAGCTCAGGAAATAGTGGATGCATTAGTGATAATCTTTCAAAACTCTTTAGATTCTGGAGTAGTTCCTGAGGATTGGCGGGTAGCAAATGTAACCCCTCTTTTTAAGAAGGGAGGGAGAGAGAAAACGGGGAATTACAGACCAGTTAGTCTAACATCGGTAGTGGGGAAACTGCTAGAGTCAGTTATTAAAGATGGGATAGCAGCACATTTGGAAAGTGGTGAAATCATTGGACAAAGTCAGCATGGATTTACAAAAGGTAAATCATGTCTGACGAATCTTGTGGAATTTTTCGAGGATGTAACTAGTAGCGTGGATAAGGGAGAACCAGTGGATGTGGTATATCTGGACTTCCAGAAGGCTTTCGACAAGGTCCCACATAAGAGATTAGTATACAAACTTAAAGCATACGGTATTAGGGGTTCAGTATTGATGTGGATAGAGAACTGGCTGGCAAACAGGAAGCAAAGAGTAGGAGTAAACGGGTCCTTTTCACAATGGCAGGCAGTAACTAGTGGGGTACCGCAGGGCTCAGTGCTGGGACCCCAGCTATTTACAATATATATTAATGATCTGGATGAGGGAATTGAAGGCAATATCTCCAAGTTTGCGGATGACACTAAGCTGGGGGGCAGTGTTCGCTGTGAGGAGGATGCTAGGAGACTGCAAGGTGACTTGGATAGGCTGGGTGAGTGGGCAAATGTTTGGCAGATGCAGTATAATGTGGATAAATGTGAGGTTATCCACTTTGGTGGCAAAAACAGGAAAGCAGACTATTATTTAAATGGTGGCCGATTAGGAAAAGGGGAGAAGCAGCGAGACCTGGGTGTCATGGTACACAAGTCATTGAAAGTAGGCATGCAGGTGCAGCAGGCAGTGAAAAAAGCGAATGGTATGTTAGCTTTCATAGCAAAAGGATTTGAGTACAGGAGCAGGGATGTTCTACTTCAGTTGTACAGGGTACACCTGGAGTATTGCGTACAGTTTTGGTCTCCAAATCTGAGGAAGGACATTATTGCCATAGAGGGAGTGCAGAGAAGGTTCACCAGACTGATTCCTGGGATGTCAGGACTGTCTTATGAAGAAAGACTGGATAGACTCGGTTTATACTCTCTGGAATTTAGGAGATTGAGAGGGGATCTTATAGAAACGTACAAAATTCTTAAGGGGTTGGACAGGCTAGATGCAGGAAGATTGTTCCCGATGTTGGGGAAGTCCAGGACAAGGGGTCACAGCTTAAGGATAAGGGGGAAATCCTTTAAGACCGAGATGAGAAAGACTTTTTTCACACATAGAGTGGTGAGTCTCTGGAACTCTCTGCCACAGAGGGTAGTTGAGGCCAGTTCATTGGCTATATTTAAGAGTGAGTTGGATGTGGCCCTTGTGGCTAAGGGGATCAGAGGGTATGGAGAGAAGGCAGGTACGGGATACTGAGTTGGATGATCAGCCATGATCATATTAAATGGCGGTGCAGGCTCGAAGGGCTGAATGGCCTACTCCTGCACCTAATTTCTATGTTTCTATGTTTTCTATGTGGTGCAGCTGCAGGATCAGCAACAGCCATGCAGGACGGTGGCTTAGTGGACAGTCACACAGGGATAATAACACCAGGTGCGTGGAGGAGTGCTGCAAACAACGCTACTTTGGTGCCACTGCAGAAGGGATCAGGGGGTATGGAGAGAAGGCAGGTACAGGATACTGAGTTGGATGATCAGCGATGATCATATTGAATGGCGGTGCAGGCTCGAAGGGCTGAATGGCCTACTCCTGCACCTATTTTCTATGTTTCTAAGTTTCTATATATATATATATATTCTCTCTCTCTCTCTCTCTCTCTCTCTCTCTCTCTCTCTCTCTCTCTCTGTCTCTCTCTCGTTTTATATACAGGCAATATAATAGGCAATATAGTTATATATAGTAGGCAACCCAGGAACCACGCAAAGTATATATACAGCACATGGACATGTGCATGTGTGTATATATATATATACACATGTCCATGTGCTGTATATATACTTTGCGTGGTTCCTGGGTTGCCTACTGCTGAGTAACTCCACGAGCGGGGGAGCGGGAGAGGAGGAGGGGGGGGGGGGGGGGGGGGGTTGGCGAGTCGGTGAAAATACAGCTCCAGCTGGAATATAAGAAGAGATAAAACAAAAACACTGAAAGCAAATAGTAACTTAACAGCGGGAAGTAGGACATATGTGTGTGTGGTGTGCGCGCTACTGAATACTTTCTATCCAGTGTCTCCGCTGCAAATTGCAATGCATATGCGTTTGATATTTAGACAAACTTAATTTTATTTCCAGTTTTGCATTTTTAGTTTGTTCCACACATTTAATTAGTTTTAATCCCTCCCGAAAAAAACCTGAAAGTGGAGATGGTTCTCATACATAAAGCCCAAGAGATGGCTTCTTGATTCTAACGAGTGTTTGGGAAAAATAGACACAAAAAGCTGGAGTAACTCACGGGATAGACAGCATCTCTGGAGAGAAGGGATGGGTGACGTTTCGGGTTGAGACCCTTCTTCGGACTGTTGTTTGGGAAACATGGATTAGGTTTGTTTTCGGGGGGCGAGGGGGGGAATACATTCGCCTTTTTCTCTGATTTCAGGAATGAATGCTTGTTGACACACATAACACAGAGAAGGGGGGATCACTGCGTTTCGGTCTGAGGAGAAGGGAGCCAAGAAGTTCTCGATTTTCCCTGGCGATAGTTTCACGTTTTTTGCATTTTTCCTTCTCTCCTGCCGCCTGTCCCGCTGACTACTTTTTGTGTCAAAGTCGTCTTGTTCAATCTCATTTCATTGCAACTTTCAGCTCTGGATACCCCGCGTTGATGCGCACGTATTTCAGCATTTATATTTCTCAAGCCTCTATACCTCCCGGAGCCACATATAACTTAACCACATGTAATTACTCCAGCATTTTGTGACTATCTTTGGTTCAGTCCCTTTAAAGATTATAAGAAAGTTCCCACGATAGACTCACGAGACACTAAGGTAAACGCACGGGCCATTACGTTATTGCAACAAGTTTAAATGTTTCCATTTTTAACTTGAACAGTTAATTTGACTCGTGGAAAAAATCAAACATGTTTGATTTTTTTCACGAGTTAACAAGTTTCCCGAGTACCTGCCGTTAGCGCCACGAGTGGACAAGTTGATCGCGCGAGTTCCGACGTTGCCGCTACGTTTATCGTACGTGATCACCACGAGTGAAAACTCCGGGTCACTCGTGGGCCAACTCGCAATGTGAGACAAGGGTTTAAGTATCATGGTTTGGAAGGCTAAGAGCTGAGAGCAGAGAAATGGGATTAGTACAGATGGGGACTTGATAGCCAGCATGGACATAATAAGTTGAAGAGCCTGTTTCCATGGTGTATACGACTATAATCCAGAAAGGAATATATATATCAAATTTTGAGAATTACTGCAATTAATAAAAGTTAATAATGCATTTCACAATTTTCCCCATCTTGTCAGCGTTTCATCTACAATTGTATGGCGTTCAACTTACAAATTAGTCAAGGGTTTGGTCTATATTTCATGATTACCAGACAGTTGTTGCCTTTGTAGAATAGTAGCTGTACTTGGAATGACAGGTTGAATGGCATTTTGAGCTTTTGTACTCTTTCTATTAGATTTCGAAGCATTCATCATTATTAATTTGTCCATCAACTGTGATTAATGAGTCATGAAGCAATCATGAGCACTGTTAACCTTTTTTAACAGAACCCCTAAGCTGGTCTCTTTAGCATTGAGGATATTACATTATCTGTCTGGCAACTGTTCAATCCTGTCTATGTATCTGCCCATAGTAATTTGCCTATTGCTTGTCTTTCAGTTAGGGTATAAACTGTTCTGTAAAATGTGTTATAAATTTCAAAGTAAACAATAACACTTTAGATGACATAATACCCCACTGATGAAGATCATAAAGAAAATTGGATCAAACATATTCTAATGAATCCTTATAGGGTCATACTATTAAGCAGTTGAAAGTCCATTTATCAATGGTAAATAAAAATGCAGCCATTGGTCAATGCTTCTTGAGAAAGGCTGCGTATTTTGTGATTGGCAAGAAAAAAAATATTATTAGTCATGAGAGCATAATTATTGCCCGTGATCATTTTTGGCAACATAAACCTGTTCTACTGGTAAGGCATTTGCACACTTCTCATGTATACAGGATGAACTGTGATGCAGTAAATTAAAATTATGATATTGATAACGATAATACTGAAAGAAATTGCTAATTTGGCTCCCTTATTGCTGGATATTATTTTGTGCATCAGTTTCAGTTCATGTAAAATAGAGATGATTTTTAATATCTCTGATCTAATGTTTTCATTGTTGTCACACTGGGGACATGGATTGAAGATTAGTTGTGTTGTTGTAACTTGTGTTATTAGTTGTGCATCAGTCTGAGCCAAACGTATTCTTTTGACATTTTGTATAGATTGTTCATCTTTTAACTCCATCTTCCAAGAACACATCAAATCAATTTGATCAAAGTAACATCTGCACTTCTTCAGAACAAGATCTATTTCTTGATGTGACACAAGTGCTGGAATCTTGAGTAAAAAATCAAGTGCTCACTCAGCATGTCAGGCAGAATTTATGGAGGAGATCTATAAGATCTGTGGAGGATCCTATAGAGGTGTATAAAATCACGGTAGGAATAAATCGGGTAGATGCACACAGTCTCTTGCTCAGAGTAGGGGAATTGAGGACCAGAGGACATAGGTTCAAGGTGATGAGGAAAAGATTTAATAGGAATCTGAGGGGTAATTTTTTCACGCAAAGGGTGGTGGGTGTATGGAACAAGCTGCTAGAGGAGGTAGTTGAGGCTGGGAACTATCCCAATGTTTAAGAAACAGTTAGACAGGTACATGGATAAGACAGGTTTGGAGGGATATGGACCAAACGCAGGCTGGTGGGACTAGTGTAGCTGGGATATGTTGGCCGGTGTGGGCAAGTTGGGCCGAAGGGCCTGTTTCCACACTGTATCACTCTATGATTCTATGAAACAGACAGATAATTTTTTTGGTTGAGACTTTTCCTCAGGCTGATTGGAGAAAGCTGATAATGAAAGGTGGGGCTGGAACAAAGCCTGGCAAGTGATAAGTGGATATTGGTGACGGGGGTGGGATTTGGCAGATGAGTGGAGTAAGTCACAAAGACTAAAGGGCCTATCCCATTTACGTGTCCTTGGCACGCAAATTACGTGACCTCGTGGTCGCGTTGAGCCGCGACGGCCCCGCGCGATTTCATGCGTACGCACAGCTGTCTGGAGCACGTGACGTCATTTGAAGATGGACACAAAGCTGGAGTAACTCAACGGGACCGGCAGCATCTCTGGGGAGAAGGAATGGGTGATGTTTCGTGTCAAGACTCTTCTTCAGTCTGAAAGAACGGTCTTGACCCGAAACGGCATCCATTCCTTCTCTCCAGAGATGCCGCCGGTCCCGTTACTCCAGCATTTTGCGTCCATCAAAAATTTTCTTGGCCCCGCTCTGTGAGTAGAAGTGGGGGCGGATCAGGACTGCAACGGCCGTGAGCCCCAGGCCGAGTTCAGCGATCGTTTTCCTGCTTCTGCTGCTGTTGGAGGTGAGACGTTGCGTTGCACCAGGGTCTTGGGCCTGTCCCACTTTGGCCGTCAGTTAAGCGACAGGCTGATGGCGCGCGATGATTTCGTTCGCTACAAAAACTTCGGGGCCCTGCGCGATGTCGCACACAACTACATACCCCTACGCGTTTCTCAGTGGGACTGGCCCCACGCGGCCATACGATGCCCGTGCGCCTCAACGCAACCACGAGGTCACGTAATTTGCGTGCCAAGGACACGTAAGTGGGACAGGCCCTTAAAGATCAAATGGAAACTAAAGAGTGTCAGAAAGGAGAGAAGATGAGTGAAATATAAAGCTAGAAGGAGGCAAAACGGTGTTGAGATAACACAATTTGTTTGAAGGGGATCGTAATGTACAACAAGATGCACCACCCTACAACTACAGAATTGTAGAGAAAATACAGCCAGCTTTGTTCTGTTGTTGGATTTCAAGGCAGTATCCAGTGGCAGTGCACATCCAGGAATTCTCCAGTGGTGGGTACACAAAAAGCTGGAGAAACTCAGCGGGTGCAGCAGCATCTAAGGAGCGAAGGAGATAGGCGACGTTTCGGGTCGAGAACCTTCTTCAGATCCTTCGGGTCGAGACCATTCTTCAGACCTCCAGTGGTGCTTTGATTTCATGATTGGGAATCGTGTTTGGAACTCGTGCTTTTGTGCAGGCATTCCATAACTTGCATTACAAAGATAGGAAATAGTGCTGGAGAAAGTGATTGCTTTGGTGCTTCTTGATTGAATCACACATCCTGATTATATATTTTCTTTAGTTTGGAGATACAGTGTGGAAACAGGCCCTTCGGCCCACTGACAACACACCGACCAGCGATCTCTGTACACCAACACTATCCTAAACACACTAGGGACAATTTACAATTATATCAAGCCAATTAACCTACAAACCTTTACATCTTTGGAGTGTGAGAGGAAACCGGAGATGCCAAAAAGAAAACTCAAGCAAGCCACGGGGAGAACGTACAAACTCCGTACAGACAAGCTCCCGTAGTCAGGATCGAACCCAGATCTCTGGAGCTGTAAGGCAGCAACACTACCACTGCGCCGCCACAATATTATTCCATAACATGTTGGGAATTCTGTTTATGTTGAATATTCATTTAAAGGCAAGCTGTTATATATTATGTGAAATAGCTATGCAAATATGTAAATGGTGCACTGGACATTTGGCAACCCCATTCTTCCAGTTTACCTGAGTCATGTGGGTCCAATAACACCGATCCCCACACCTCCACAGGGTTTGCTTCCCAATTGAAATTAATCCCTAAGACCAGGTGAATTCTACTGAGTTCCAGAGGAAAGTGTTGATATCTCCAGCATACCGTTAATCTTTTAAGATCCAACGTTTCAAATGAGGATGTGCCTCAAGGAATCTAATGATCTTCTACAAGGCAAAAACAGAACCATACAGACTTCTTCGAATATTATTCAGAATAACCTTTACAACATGTCTGGATCTGCTGATCCATGAATTTTACAACTTTGTCAAAATTGTATGTCACATCTTCTTACCAGATATCAAGGGACAACTTTAGTGATCTGTCATGCTTCAGTGCGGACTTGTACAGATCACTGATGCATTATTGAACTAAAACAGTGAATTCATTACTGTCATTGGACTACAGCAACCAACATCGGTACTTCCTTTCACTTCTATCAATAAAGTTACAAGGTTCACTAGATACTGAGCACATTTGACAATATTCATGTGGTTACACTTTTGCTATTTTCCATCTGTGTACAGAAAGGTTATCTTTGCAATAACCATGGGGACATTATTATGTGCATTAAATCGTATTTTTTTTCTGCCAGCTTGAATAATTTCTCTGCCTCTCTAGTCAATAATATGGAGGTCAAGAGGATTACAGGTAAGGGTATTGAAGGATTTAAGATAAAAGTGTGAATGTGCCATGTAACATCACTTATTAGCTTGCGCCGAGTAATAGTTGATGGAAGTTCTCGTATGGATTTGGATAAATCTGCTATTTCAATCCTCAAATGGAATTTTTAAAGATAACTAGGCCAGTGGGCACACTGGATAAGTACTACAGAATACTGTGGACGTGTAGAGTTTGAGTTTAGTTTATTGTCATGTGTAACGAGGTGCAGTGAAAAGCTTTTGTAGCATGCTAACCATTTAGCGGAAAGATAACACCTGATTACAATCGAGCCATTCAGTGTACAGATACATGATAAAGGGAATAACGTGAATAACGTTCAGTGCAAGATAACGGCAGTAAAGTCCGATCAAAGATAGTCCGATGGTGTCCAATGTGGTAGATAGTAGTTCAGGACTGCTCTCTAGTTGTTGGTAGGATAGTTCAGTTGCTTGATAACAGCTGGGAAGAAATTGACCCTGAATCTGGAGGTGTGCTTTTTCACACTTCTATACCTTTTGCCCGATGCCAGGGTGCGACTCATTCTTGGTTATGCTGGTTTCCTTGCCAAGGCAACGTGTGGTATAAATTGAGTCAATGGAAAGGAGGTTGCTTTGTGTTTATTATCATGATATGATATAACCAGATACATCTTCTGCAGACGTCTTGTTATTATGATAGAATATTCAGAAAACTTCTCTGAGGATTGACACCTTGTCATGGTGGAGAAGCTTGTGTGGACCTGAGATCCTGAGAGCGATGCCGTCTGGAGCTATGCTCCTTGTAGAGCCACCCATGGTGGTTAGGTCAAGAGGGAGGTCTCTGACAAAGAGCAATCCAACCAAGACCTCAACGGTGGAACAGGCGGAGGACGATGGCTGACCTTAGTGGAGCATCACAATGGCTGGGAAGGCGGATGAAGGCTGCAGTCGTCTCCGGTCATCTTGGACTACATGCCTCTGGATCCTGACCAAGATCTGTGGGGTGGCTGTCTGTGGACCAGTCTCCCCACGTTAAACAAAGTCACGCACAGGTGTCCTCCATATAGGGAATAACACCCCATGGTCAGCCATGACCGAAGGGGGCCTAAGACAAAAAGATTCAGGAAAAATAAGCATAGCAAACAGACAAAGTCCCGAGTCAGAAAACCTGACTGAGTGAAAGTCAGTACGAAGCATGATTTAAATTATTTATTTAAATGTCTTGTACCATCAATTGACAGTCATTTCAATCTGAGCAAAATGTCTTTGGAAAATCGAACATTGCCATTACTGCACCCAGCAGTATATCACCAGCCAGAAATGCCATTTGGTTTATTTGCAATGACTTTGACATTTTTTGCCAGGCATGTGGGTGGGCTTGTTGGATGCATTCACTGGGCTTCCAAATTGAGTACAGTACTTGTTATTCTCTTTCTTATATTATTTATTCTCATGAATGTTTACGATGACAGAACATATTTTATGAGCTGATGGAGCCTAATGATATGTTTGTGATCAACATATCACAACAGGTGTTGCCAACATGTGATGCACTGGTAACTGGAATGACTGCATATATAATATAATGAGCTATTCTTGCATGTGGAGCAAAGATAACCTTTATGCTCAGGAGTGCATTATTTTATTTAACTCTCAGTCTCTCATTGTAATGTGTCCAGTATTTACAACAAACCTATGTGTTATAAACAGGGGACTGAGTATTTACAGTAATGGGAGGACTATTTCTGATAGTTGGAAAGGGAAGATACTCTAAAACATGCAAGGTTACACAGCCTTATTTAGTCTTTTCACTGACTGGATAGCATGCAGCAACATTGTGTTTCACTGTACCTGGATACAGATGATAAAATAAAATAAAATAAAATAAAATGTCATGAAAATGATGCATAAATGCAATCAAGTTTGTGATCCCTCCGCAAATGTGGAATTCCAGAACTAACTGACCATTTTTAGCTGATAGTTTCGCAATTCTGCTATAACTAACAATTATCTGGATTTTACACTGGAATGTTAGCACGTGGAACCTTCAGCGAGTTGCAGTGAGACCAAGAGCAAGAAGTCCTTTCATTTAAATGGAAAGAAATAGTTATGAGGAATAGCGGTATTATATATTTTTCTGAATTAACTGACATAAGTCAGTTTTTAATTAAAAAAAAAATGTTTTGTTGATTTATAATAAACTAACATATTTAATATGTCTAAACATTCAGTACTTTTGACTGGGGTGGCTGCTGGCCAAGGCAGCTATCTATTCACTTATAACAGTATAGCTAAAGGCTCTTTGGCCTACAATGTCTGTGCTGAATATAATGTCAAAATAAACATCTCAGCTGCCTGCACACGATCCATATTCCCACCATTCCCCGTGTTTCCACCTACCTATCTAAAAGCCTCTTAAATGCCACCATCGTATTTGCTTCCACCACCACCCCTGACAGTGCCTTCCAGGCCCCCATCCCCCTCTGTGTGTAAAAAAAAAAATACCCAGCACCTCCTGTCGCCTTTGCCATCCTCACCTTAAACCTCCGATTTAGGATTGGCATAGGTTTGTGCAGCAGTTCAAAATGGCAAATCTGCTGAAGGCTTATCATGTAGATCGATGGTGAGTGCAGATAGGTTTACAGCTTGCAGCAAGTTGTAATTTCACAAAACAGCTTTCAGTCCTATCATTCAAATAGATAATTACTATTTTCTAAAGTGTTTTTAAGATAGCTTTGATTTGTGATGTTACATTAAAACAGAAAACACTCTTCCTCTGTCTGTCCTTCCACAGGCTTCGTGCTAAGTGAAAATTGCCATTCAATCTGTCAGTTGCACAGCTTGGTGGCAGTTGCTTTGAAATCATGACAGCCAATTGACAATGGACACAGTTTCTATATTGAGTAAAATTGGAGAAAAACATTCTCAACTGCGAAACCACGGAACCTATGATTCCACATAGAATCATAGAATCATAGAAAATAGGTGCAGGAGTAGCCATTCGGCCCTTCGAGCCTGCACCGCCATTCAATATGATCATGGCTGATCATCCAACTCAATATCCTGTACCTGCCTTCTCTCCATACCCCCTGATCCCTGATCGGTCCTAAAAGACTTCCCCCTTATCCTTAAACTGTGACCCCTTGTTCTGGAGTTCCCCAACATCGGGAACAATCTTCCTGCATCTGGCCTGTCCAACCCTTTAAGAATTTTGTAAGTCTTTACAAGATCCCCCCTCAATTTTCTAAATTTTTCAGCGAGTACAAGCCGAGTCTATCCAGTCTTTCTTCATATGGAAGTCCTGCCATCCCAGGATTCAGTCTGGTGAACCTTTCATGGTTTGCAAAATATTATTGGATGGCATATCCCCTAATGGCATTCAGCTGGTCTCCCATCTGGAGAGAATTGATATACAGACTTTGGTATAGTCTTTGAATAATTACCCACATGTTGCAGTTGTACAAGAGTAACATTTACATTTGAACATTTTAACTCCCCTTCCCATTCCCACACTGACCTTTCTATCCTGGGCTTCCTCCACTGTCAGAATGAGGCCACATGCAAATTGTTGAAACAACATCTCATATGCCGCTTGGGCAGCTTACAACCCAATGGTATGACTTTTGATTTTTCTAATCTGTCAGTTCCACTGTTCACATCCATATATCCTTTCATTATCACCTCTTCCACAGCCAACAATGGAACATAGTGGGCTCCAGCTTTCCTTGGTCATCAGTGTCAGCTCTGATTTGTTCTGAACCTTTTCATACCTCTAGTTTCCCTCCTTGACTTCTGAAGAAGGGCTTCGACCCACAATGTCATCTATTCCTTTTCTCTAGAGATGCTGCGCGACCACTGAGGTGCTCCAGCATTTTGTGTCCATCTTCACAATTGTACAAGATGTTAATGAGGCTGCACTTGGAGTAGTATACTCAGTTTTGATTATGAAAGATGCCATTAAGCTGGAAAGAATACAGAAATGAATTACGAGGATGTTAACAAGACATGAGGGACTGAATTATAGGGAGTGATTTGGCAGGCTAGGACTGTATTTCTGGTAGAGTTGAAGGCTATGGGGTGATTATATAATGAGAGACATAAATAGGGTGAATGCACACAGGATTTTTCCCTGTGTTGGGGAATCATGAACAGGAGGGCATAGGCTTAAGGTGAAAGGAAATACATTTAATGTGAGGGACAACATTTTCAGATAAGGGCTTGCATGTATAAAGAATGAATTGCCAGAGGAAGTGATTGTGGGAATATCTGTCTTCCAAATATTTTAAATGTATTTGTACACGTATGTGAATAGGGAATAGACAATACACAATAGGTGCAGGAGTAGGCCATTCGGCCCTTCGAGTCAGCACCGCCATTCAATGTGATCATGGTTGATTATCCCCAATCAGTGCCCCGTTCCTGCCTTCTCCCGATACCCCCTGAATCCGCTTTCTTTAAGAGCCCTATCTAGTTCTCTCTTGAAAGTATCCAGAGAACTGACCTCCACCGCCCTCTGAGGCAGAGAATTCCACAGACTCACAACTCTCTGTGAGAAAAAGTGATTCCTTGTCTCCGTTCTAAATGGCTTACCCTTATTCTTAAACTGTGTCCCTGGTTCTGGACTCCCCCAACATTGGGAACAGGGAATAGGTCAAACAATGGGACTCACAGAGATGGGCACTTCGTCAAATGGATGAGTTGGGCATAAAGGTGTGATGTTGTGTTGTATAACTCTGTAACTCTATGATTGTAAGTGGAAGGTTTTCACTTATTTAGCACCTGAAAAAAAAACTTGTTTTATAATTAATCAATACTTGAATGTTAGAAAATAATAACCAAAGAATTTAGCGAAAACATCTCATAAACATACTTTTCTTGTTCCAATTCATTTGTCTCCAGTCAGGCCACCGTCATTTCCACAGCCTTCTAATTTAGCCACCTCTTCAATTGGGGAAACGTTTCCCACTATTTACCCCATCAATGCCCCATGTAGTTTTATATATTCCTCCACTTCAAGGAAAACAAATCCAGTCTGTCTTCATAACATTCCATGCCCGGTAAATCCTAAATGATCAGTCTGAAGAAGGGTCTGGACCTGAAACATCACCCATTCATTCTCTCCAGAGACGCTACCTGTCCCGCTGAGTTACTCCAGCATTTTGTGTCTAAATCCCAGATGTATCTCTTCTGCATCTTTCCAGTACAATCTCACTGTTCCTTTAGTGCAACCAGATCTGTATGCAGTATAAACAGGGAACTGCAGCCAATGGTTTACACATCAGGATACAAAGTGCTGGAGTTTCTCAGCGAGTCAGGCAGCATGTCTGGAGAACATGTATCCATGCACATTTTTCCAGCTGTGGCTGAAATAACATTTCATATTATTTTACCATAAAGTGAACATTTAGTCACTTCTGAATAAGTGAGGTTAATTGCCCTTCAAAGTTGATGAAGCATTGTACTGAACTAAACAGAAGTCAAAATCCAATGATAAGTGATGAACAAGAATTAGAATGAGATCAAAATATTTAAAGACAAACTCTTCCTTTCAATTGGCATGGTGAAAATGTAAAAATTTGTGCTAACTTTATATTATATACGTAAGTGTATCATGCATAAAAATGTGCATTGAACTGTTCAATGTTAATTTGACTGCTTACTTTAATTGTTATTGAGCTGTCCTTAATTGTTGGAATAGGATGAATGAGCATCACCCATCGTATGTAAGAATAGTGGCATTGAATAATTATTGTGTTTTCATGGATGCAGATTGCAACCATGATAGAAGCTAATAAAAAAAAGGCACCTAAATTCCCAATCAAGTTACTTATTGCATTCCATTATTCCTACACATTTAATCACTATGAATTGCTTTGGTATATATCCGACTTCACTTTCCTTCTTGCCTGACCAGTTTCTTTAAATTTTGGATTTATGGCAAATAATGTCACCAGGAGAGCAGTTATTAATTAATACAGCCTATTCCACTGTTCTGAACTAAATAATTAAACAAATATTTGGAGGAGTATTTTATGCCGAAACCAGACTTAATTGCAAGACAACTCAGATGGATTAATTAGCTGATCAGTGAAGACTCTGACGGTGAAAAAGCATCTACTGAGGAAAAACTGACAGTAATTATTCATATTAATGTCATCATGATGAAATAATGACATGGTTATTGTTTAACCTGTTTAAATTTGCATCGATTACGCCCATGTACTTTTCAAATTTTTTTTCATTCTTTATTATGAAGACTTTAAACATTAAAACATTTCATTGATGGGAAATTTTTTTTAAAGTAAATGAGGGGAAGAGGAATTTTTTTTGCAAAAAAGACTGCGTATTAACTACCTGAAATCTATTCTAAAAATCTGTCACAGACATACCTTAATAATGAAATTGATGTGCAGAAATGGTCTTATCTAAACATTTCATGTTTGAATTCTCATTGTTGGAGTATTCCTCGACACAATGAACAAAGCAAATTCAGGGTGGTACAGTGGTGTAGCGATAGAGTTACTACCTTATGGCCCTGTCTCACGGTGCGAGTCCACCCACGAGTGACCCCGAGTGAAAGAAAAAAAACAGACTCGTGGTTGTGTACGAGATTCCAAGTTTATGTTCAAAGTTTAACCGAGTTCCCACGGGTATCTCATTTCTGCGATGTTCCAACTTTCTCTCCCGAGTTACCAAGTTCCTCTCCCGTTACTCTTGAGCCAACCGTGAATGAAGGTCTGTTTTAATAAGCAACAGTGTTAAAGAAGACATCTCCATCCTGCGGCTTTGAATTAAAGATAGAATTCAGCGCGGCCGCATCTATTGATATGACCTACAAAGGGAAAATGCGCACCGTCCAGTGCCTGAGCAGATATACTTATGATTTGATTGAAACACACATCACATAGTTAGAAGACCAGCGGGCAGAGGTTTGTTATATTTTAATTGAATTTACTGCCAGGTTTACACACTGCGGGGAGACGGGAGATGAAATTTTGTATGTGGACAGATGTCTCCTCGCCTGCTCGTACTAAGCAGAATATATTTTTAGTGGCCTTTCAAGCCGGGCTTTGGTTTTATTCCTTGTTTTTGTTTATTTGCACAAACTTTCCGTGTGTGAGGATGTGAGAAGTCCATGCCGGGTGCCGGCCGGCCACAGCCGCTGTTCTTTCTCATCACTTGCCCATCAGATTGTTGGGAGACGGAGCTCAGGGTTCACCTCCTGAGCTGCTTTGGTGCCCAGGCATGAGTTGAGGTGGAGGGAGGTTGGGGGGAGGGGGGGGGGGTGTGCGCGGGCATCTTTAATCTGTCTGGGGTGACAAGGGTCTTGGGTTAGGCTGGGATCATTCTCTGCGGGATGATCTTGGTGTGGGAGACAAGTGTAGGAGAGGTGTACTGACTGTGTGGGCAGACACTTTGATAGTGATTGCCCACCAGTCTCAAAAGCCGCTGTGTCTCCCTAGCAGGAGGTGATCAAATAGCACAATACCCCCTTCCCCTCCACGCCAACATGAAGGGCAACGATCCCAAGGCTTTAGCATCAGAAACAGCGGGCAGGTGACAATCACCCGCCATAACGCGAGAGAACACGCACTATTGTAGGTCTCCTTTGCATGTCAGTGTTTCTGTCTTTCTCCATCTCATTGTTGGCGCTGTCTGTCGCCACCCCCCCCACTCCTCTGCTTCCCGGCCATGTGTGTGACCCCTTCCCTCCCCTCTCCAGCTCCCCGCCATTGCAACGGGCGCGGGGGCTTCGCACCGTCTTCACGTCGGTGACGCCAGCAGGTTAGTGCCAGTCGCCCCAGGGCAGGTGCTCGGGGGCTCTCTCCCAGCGTGGCCCTGGACCAGGGGGGTTGGGGGGGGGATGGGAGTCAGCGGGTATGCCGGGAACATGGGCTGCCGGCAACCAAGCCACCCATCCACGTCCTCGTCCACACGCTCGGTAGAACAGGAGCTGACATGGGGAACTGTACCGCCCTTGCCCCCTCCCTCTGCAACTGCAAACAACCCCACTCTCCTGTTTACCTAACCAGCCCATCCCTTATCTTTAGGTATTGAAGGCACTTCTGGTCTGCAGTGTGCAATAGTCACCAAAATACACTGCATCTTTAGAAAGTAAAAATACAAAATATGTCAATCCCATTGGATAGGCCTTAGTCATGGTGCTGTACAACAATGAAACAGGTCCTTCCGCCCAGCTTGGCTGTGCCGTCCAATTTGTTGTCTTGGGGTAGTCCTATTTGCCTGCATGTGACCCTAAGCCCTCTAAACCCTTCCCATCCATTTATCTGTCATTAATAACCTCAAGAAAATTCCTGCTTCAGTTTCCTGGGTCCAATTCAGAGAGAAGTCTCCCCCCTTTCCAGGGTTAATCGCTCCACTGTTTCTAATGCTCTCTGCATTATGAAGTCCTCGACAGTGAACCCCATGGGCAATCACTACCAAAGTGTCTGCTCACACAGTCAGTACACTTGTCTCCCATACTAAGTCACCCCAACCCCCCCCCCCCCCTCGGGGTCACTCGTGGGTCGACTCAAAACCATGAGACAGGGGTTTTACAGCGCCAGAGACCCTGGGTTGATCGTGACTGTGGGTGCTGTCTGTATGGAGTTTGTATGTTCTCACTGTGACCTTGTGGATTTTCTCTGGGTGCTTTGGTTTACTCCAACACAGAGACATACAGGTTTGTGGATTAAATTGTTTCTGTAAATTTCAAATTGTCCCTAGTGTGTTGGGGTGATAGCTGGTTGGCGTGGACTCAATGGGCCAATGGGCCTGTTTCCAGGCTGCATCTCTAAAGTCTGAAGTCTAAACTTTCCTATGCAGAAGGATCAACACTCTTTTAGAAAGGACAATGCATATATATGATGCGATATGAACAGAAAAATGTTGGGAATACTTAGCAGGTTAGGCAGCATCTGTGGAGAGTGAAATATAATTAATGTTGGGGGTTCATGGCTTTGAACACAGCTTTAACAAAGCCCTAATTAAGTTCAAGGAACAGCACATAATCATCCAACTTGGCAGTTCTGATGTGATGCCCTTAATCTCTAATCGGGCTCTAATCGGGCTCTAATCGATCTCCCCGTGGTGAGCGCTGTCAACTGACCTCAGTCAGGCGAATGACAACACACAGAGAGCAGCAGCACCGCAGCTTGGCGCCAACACGGAGCATGCGCCCTTTTTAGGGCGGGCACCTGCGGATGTTGAACCAGATGGCATCACCCTGCTGCAGACTTCTGCTGCCTCAAGTGCAAGAAGAAGAAGAAGAAGAACCTCTAATGTTTTCAAAGTGATGGATGGAGCAAATGTGCATTAGTTTATAAATCACATTATGTAGATATCGATGACAACCAGCAAGTACTATTTGTCCCTAATTGTTCCTGAATTTAGAGGCTCTAAGTCATTTCAGAGGGTTGTTAAGAATCAAGTAATGGATGAATGTGAGTTGTGAGTGAAATGTTTACATCATTGGGTCACGTCATGGCCACCAGTATGTATGTATGAACACCATCTTTATATTTGCTGAGTTGAGTTTAATTTCGCAGCTGCCATTTTGGGATTTAAATTTATATCTCTAAATCAACAATCTCAGACTATGGATGGTATGTCCTGTAACTTAGCTAATTGTTTCTGTCCCAGCAAAAAATTGTAGATTACCAAGTAAATCTGGAAGAGAATGTAAACACCTTAGCCAATGCCCACAATAATACACCCACATTTCAATAGACAAGTGCTTGCCCCTTTCTGGTTGGCAGCAGCAATTGATTATTAAAAAAGGAGCAGATGCTTCATAGATTCAGCTAAACTGCCATTAACATCTCCAAGCTTTGACTTCCGGTGGCGCCATGTTCCAATAACAGATGCTGCACATAGCTCCGCTCCCTAAAATTCGCGATTTTTCGCGTTAAAATCGGGTCTACTGGTTGGGAACGATTTAAAAAAACTTTCCGGAGCCTCTGGACGTCGAGCTGATGACGTCATCAGTAAGCGCTGTGAATTTAACGGAGGCTTAAAGCACTTTAAATGAAAAATTCTTCTCCTGGTAAGAGCACTCAGAGAACAGTTACAAAGCACTCCTGGGGAAGCCAGACGAAGCCCGAAGAACTTATTTTTGAAGTGGCTTCTGAAGAAAAGGTGCTTTCCGACATCGCTACAAGATCTAAGACAGATCTGGCTAAGGACATAATTTGAGGAATTAAAGCTTTCGGTAAGTGAACTGAAAGATGTAAAGGTGGATGGAAAAAGATTGAACAGATGATGGGAGTGATGATGGAAAAGATAGAAAAGCTGACGCTGAATATGACTGCCGGTAATCAGAAAGTTATTGAGTCTGTGAAGGATTCGATTGGTACTATAAATAAACGAATTGACAATGTGAGAGATGAACTATCGGAGAGAATTGATAAGGGTGAAGAAGACACCACGAAGAGGTTTGGCTGTGCTGGACATTGTCTCAACCTGTATGTCATCAATGCACGAGATGGAGGAAGAGATGGCAAGAATGGTGGAGGAGATGAAGAATGTGAGGTCAGAACAAGATCTTGCCACATGATGGATGGCGACTCAGCTGGCTAAAGTTTCAGAAAAATGCCTGGACCTGGAAGCTCGTTCGAGACGCCAAAACCTAAGATTAGTTGATATACCAGAGGGAGCCGAGAGAGATAACATTCGCGAGTTCGCTGCGGGCTTAATGATAGAAGCTCTTAAGCTCCCTAACCTACCGAAAATTGAAGTGGCACACCAAGTTCCTAGATTTAAACACAAATCTCATACTGGTTCAGAGCATACGTGACCGATTATTGTGAAATTCCGGGACATTTCTGACGTGGAAGTGGTTATGAGTAATATCAAATATGGAGTGCCTCTGAAGTATGGTGCGACAATTTTTAAAATTTTCAGGGACTATCCCTATGAAATTGTCCAAAAGCGAAATCAGTTCTCTAAGGCAAAGCAAGGTCTCCAAGGAATTAAGGAGGTTAGATATGGTGTCTACTACCCAGCGAAAATGCGTATCTCCTACAAGGAACAGCAAAAATCGTTCACAAATCCCGAGGAGGCATACAAATATGCTCTAACCATCGTGGAACAAAAGGACTAGCTGGAAAGGTCGGACAATATGGATACTCTCTCTTTATACTATTTCACCCTGAATGGTAGCGTGCTGTCAGAAGAAGGAACTTTGTCTAGACGTCTTATCGGTGGAATGCTAACTCAAGGACATACTCTGTTCCAAGGGAAGCGGGAAAAAGATAACCACTGAAATGAAGAGCACAATAACAGACTGTGGGCATGGCAATTACTGTTGTATATGAGATTTAATGAATAACCTAAATGGTATAGAATTATCATTTTTAACAATATTAACATAGAATATTAACATAGAAATAGTAATGAATGCTAATCAGAAATGTAGAAAGGGTGATTTACAAATTAACATTTATAATTGAACTTAATAAATCTCAAGTAGATTTATAACTGGGGCGTGAGGGGCAGAGGCGGGCTCCCGGCTCAGTTCCAGGAGGCAGTAACAGGTTAACCCCTTCAACCAACAGTTGATGATTTCTGAGGTTAAAGTATACGCTTAACATTTAGTGGATAAAAATGTTGGTTATATCCGGGAATATTGATGAAATGGATATATACACTGTAAATGGGTACTCTTCATTTGATTTTGAAACCGGTCCCGCTCCAGTATGTTATGAGTAATTGAGGGAGCAGAGCTAATTGTTTGTTTTATATCGGCAACGGAAGTCGATAAAATGTTTTCTCCCACCAACAGGTGGGTCACTTGTTACAGTGCCGACAAGTTCGGACACTGCATTTTCACTTTTATTAGTTTTAAATTATTACCACATTTAGTCACATGTGTGTTTTTTCTATTTAAGGACAATCGCAAAAGGGAATCTACTAATTGAACTTTGTAGGGTAAATGATCCCCCAATATCTAAAGACCTGAGGTATGGATGCACCGCATGATACAAAGGTATTAAATCTATTCAAAATGCAAGACGATGTCTTAACCAAAATCAACTGGGAGGATTCTCATTCTGTAGTTGGAACGTTAGGGGTGTTAACGAATGCATTAAAAGGGGTAAGATTCTAGCTCAGCTGAAAGCATACAACACAGATATTGCTTTCTTACAAGAAACGCATCTTAAACTTCAAGATCAAGCTAGATTGAGGGTGAACTGGATAGGGCAAACTTTTCATTCATCATATACGTCGAAATCTAGAGGAATGTCTATTATTATTCGCAAAGGCATTCCATTTAAACCCAAAACTACCTTAACAGATAAGGACAGGAGATATTTGATAGTTACCAGGGAGATCCATGCTACCCCAATTACCTTGGTAAATATATATGCGTCCAACTTTGACAATCCGCATTTTTTCAATAAAATCTTGAATATAATTGCAGAATATAATTACCAGAATGTCATAATCGGCTGAGACTTTAATTGTGTTTTAGACCCTTACTTAGATAAATCTAATCAAAAACAGAGAGGTTTTACGAAATCTAAAACTAGCGAACTTCTAAACACATATAAAAAAAAACACAAATATAACAGATGTCAGGAGGATTGCAAATCTGACCGGCAGGGATTACTCGTTCTGTTCAATGGTACACAAGACATATTCACGTATAGATTATTTCCTGGTGGATACAAAATTAATACCCCACACTTCTAAATCAAAATACCACACAAATACGATTTCAGATCACTCCCCACTAACTTTCTTTCTAAAAATGGAAGGAATGACTAAGAACAAACCATTTTGGAGTTACAACCCACAAATTTTAAAAGACCCGCAAGGAAGTATATATTTAAAACAGCAAATGGATCTTTTTTTCGAAATAAACGATATGCCAGACATATCACCTACACAATTATGAGGCGTTATAATTTCATACCAAGCTTTTCAAAATAAGAAAAATAACAACAAACAAAGACAGTTAGAAGAACAAATTAGACAACTGGACATAGAAAACGCTAAAGACCCCACTACGGATAAACATAATAGAATAATAATACTGAAATTTAAATTAAATAAATTATTATCAGAGATAGTCATAAAATTATTACAAATTACAAGACAGGAACATTTTGAATTTGGGGATAAGCCCCATTAACTTCTGGCACGTCAGTTAAAAAAATGAGAAAAGGATCACACAATTTCAAAGATCAAATCAGACAGAAGGGAAGTATTGACCTTGCCGAGTGATAGTAATAAAAGATTTGCACAATTTTACGAGAATCTGTATACATCTAAAATGACAACGGACACCAACAAAGTTACAGAGTTCTTGGAGAATTGTAATCTTCCTAAACTAGAGTTGCAGGAACAAGAGGAATTGGGAGCACAAATCTCAAATAAGGAAATAGAAGAAACAATAATCTCATTAAAAAATGGAAAAACACCAGGACCTGACGGATTTAGTAATGAATTCTATAAAAGTTTTTATGACACCTCGCCTACAGAAAATGTATACCTATGCCTTCAAAGAACAAATACTACCTGAAACACTAGCAGAATCCACAATCACATTAATACTTAAGAAAGATAAAGATGTGGAAGAACCTGGATCATATAGAGCTATTGCGTTGTTAAACACAGATCAAAAAATATTAGCAAAAATACTAGCTAGAAGACTAAGCAAATATGCTAGTAAATGAATACATCCGGATCAAATGGGGTTTATCCCTAAGAGACAACCATTTAATAATTTGAGCCGTTATGCTCAATATAATGCATTCACACCAAACTGAAGATCAAAAACTATCAATTATATCATTGGACGTAGAGAAAGTATTTGATCAGGTTGATGGGGATAATATGGTCTGGTTATTGCAAAAATTTCAACTGGGAGAGAATTTCATTCCATGGATCAAATTATTATATAATAAGCCAACAGCCAGAATATTAACTAACTAATTTATCTCCGAAATTTCAATTGTCAAGGGGCAATAGACAAGGATGTTCACTATCACTGCTGTTATTTGCTCTTATAATTGAACCCCTAGCGGAAAGAATTAGAACTCATCCGAATATCCATGGATATAATACAAAACATTCCAACAATAAAATATCATTATACGCTGATGATGTACTATTGTACATCACAAAACCTCATATTACTATACCAAATATTTTAAACTTAATAACCATATTACCATATAACAATTACAGCACGGAAACAGGCCCTCTCGGCCCTTCCAGTCCATGCCGACCATTTGTTTTCCCCTTGTCCCATCTACCTGCACTCAGACCATACCCCTTCATTCCCTTCCCGCACTACTCGGATAGACTCGGTTTATAGACGATGGGGAAGTCCAGACAAGGGGTCACAGCCTTTCTTCACACAGAGAGTGGTGAGTCTCTGGAATGAGGCCCATTCATGTGGCCCCTTCTGAGAGAAGGCAGGTACCTGAGTTGGATGATCAGCCATGATCATTATTGAATGGCGGTGCAGGCTCGAAGGGCTGAATGGCCTATGCACCCTATGTTTCTATGTTTACTTTTAAATGTTAAAATCGATCCTGCCTCCACCACTTCTGCTGGAAGCTCATTCCACACAGCCACCACCCTCTGAGTAAAGAAGTTCCCCCTCACGTTACCCCTAAACTTATGTCCCTTAATTCTCATGTCATGCCCTCTTGTTTGAATCCTCCCTACCCTCAATGGGAAAAGCTTATCCACGTCGACTCTGTCTATCCCTTTCATCATTTTAAAGACCTCAATCAAGTCCCCCCTTAACCTTCTGCGCTCCAAAGAATAAAGACCTAATTTGTTCAACCTTTCTCTGTAACATAGTTGCTGGAACCCAGGCAACATTCTAGTAAATCTCCTCTGTACTCTCTCTATTTTGTTGACATCCTTCCTATAATTAGGCGACCAAAATTGTACACCATACTCCAGAATTGGTCTTACCAATGCCTTGTACAATTTTAACATTACTTCCCTACTTCTATATTCAATGCTCTGATTTATAAAGGCCAGCACACCAAAGGCTTTCTTTACCACCCTATCTACATGCAATTCCACCTTCAGGGAACTATGCACAGTTATTCCTCGATCTCTCTGTTCCACAGCATTCCTCAATTCCCTACCATTTACCATGTACGTCCTATTTTGATTTGTCCTGCCAAGATGTAGCACTTCACACTTATCAGCATTAAACTCCATCTGCCATCTTTCAGCCCACACCCAAATGGCACAAATCTCTCTGTAGACTTTGAAAATCTACTTCATTATCCACAACACCACCTATCTTAGTATCATTTGCATATTTACTTATCCAAATTTCCACCCCATCATCCAGATCATTGATGTACATGACAAACAACAGTGGACCCAACACAGATCCCTGAGGCACCCCACTGGTCACCAGCTTCCAACCTGACAAACAGCCATCCACCATTACTCTCTGACATCTCCCATTTAGTTGAATCCATCTTGCTACTCCACCATTAACACCCAAAGATTGAACCTTCTTAACCAACCTTCCATGGGGAACCTTGTCAAAGGCCTTACTGAAATACATTTAGACAACATCCACTGCTTTACCCTCAACAATTTCCCTAGTAATCGCTTCAAAAAATTCAAGAAGGTTTGTCAAACATGACCTTCCAGGCACAAATCCATGTTGACTGTTCCTGATCAGACCCTGTTTATCCAGATGCTTATATATATTATCTCTAAGTATCCTTTCCATTAAATTGCCCACCACTGATGTCAAACTAACAGGTCTATAATTGCTAGGTTTATTCTTTGAACCCTTTTTAAACAATGGAACAACATGCGCAGTATGCCAATCCTCCGGCACTATTCCCTTTTCTAATGACATTTGAAATATTTCTGTCATAGCTCCTGCTATTTCTAAACTAACTTCCCTCAATGTCCTAGGGAATATCCTGTCAAGGACCTGGATATCCACTTATCCACTTTTATATTTTTCAAAAGTGTCAGTACTTCCTCCTCTTTGAATCTCATAGTTTACATAGCTACTCTACTTTTTTCCCTCACCACACAGAGTTCAATATCCTTCTCCTTGGTGAATACCGAAGAAAATAAATTGTTCAATATCTCCCCCATCTCTTTTGGCTCTGCAGATAGCTGTCCATTCTGGCTCTCTAATGGTCCAATTTTATACCTCGTTATCCTTTTGCTATTAATATAGCTGTAGAAACCCTTTGGATTTACTTTCACCTTTCTTGTCAAAGCAACCTCATATCTTCTTTTAGCCTTCCTAATTTCTTTCTTAAGATTCTTTTTACATTCTTTATACTCCTCTAGCACCTCATTTACTCCATGCCTCCTATAATTATTGTAGATATCTCTCTTTTTTCAAAACAAGTGTCCAATTTCCCTTTGAAAACCATGGCTCTTTCCAATTTTTACTATTTCCTTTCAACCTAACAGGGACATAAAGATTCTGCACTTTTACAATTTCCTCTTTAAATGTCCTCCATTTCTCTTCTACATCCTTCCCATAAAACAAAGTGTCCCAATTCACTCATTTTAAACCCATACGCATTCCCTCAAAGTTAGCCTTTCTCCAATCAAAAAGGTCTCCACCCTAGGTCCAGTTCTGACTCTCTCCATAATTATATTGAAACTAATGGTATTGTGATCACTGGTCCCGAAGTGCTCACCAACGCATACCTCCGTCACCTGACCTGCCTCATTTCCTAACAGGAGGTCCAGCACTGCCCCTTCTCTGGTCGATACCTCTATGTACTGCTGCACAAAACTATCCTGCACACATTTTACAAACTCCAAACTATCCAGCCCATTTACAGAATGTGTTTCCCAGTCTATTTTTGGAAAATTGAAATCTCCCACAATCACTACCTTGTGCTTACTACTAATATCTGCTATCTCCTTACATATTTGCTCTTCCAATTCTCGCTCCCCATTTGGTGGTCTATAATACACCCCTAAAAGTGTTGCTACACCATTCCCACTTCTCAGTTCCACCCAAATAGCCTCCCTAGACGAGCCCTCTAATCTATCCTGCCAAAGCACTGCTGTAATATCCTCTCTGACAAGCAAAGCAACACCTCCACCTCTGGTCCCTCCAATTCTATCACACCTGAAGCAACGGAATCCTGGAATATTTAGTTTCCAATCACAGCCCTCCTGCAACCATGTTTCACTGATTGCCACAACATCATATTTCCAGGTGTCAATCCAGGCTCTAAGTTCATCCACCTTTCTTACAATGCTCCTAGCATTAAAATATACACATTTTAGAAACCCACCATCCCTTATTCTCTGTCTATTATCTTTTTCCTCTTTCTCGCCTACATTTTGGGTCCGAGTGCTTCCCTTCTCTGCCTCTTGCCCCACACCCTGTCCCCTAGCCCCCTCTACCCGAGTCCCTCCCCCTAGCCTTTCTAGTTTAAAGTCTCCCCAGTAGCCTTTGCAAATCTCCCTGCCAGGATATTGGTCCCCCTCGGGTTCAAGTGCAACCCGTCCTTTTTGTACAGATCATGCCTTCCCCAAAAGAGGTCCCAGTGATCAAGAAACTTGAATCCCTGCCCACTGCACCAGTCCCTCAGCCACGCATTTATCCTCCACCTCATTCCATTCCTACTCTCACTGTCACACGGCACAGGCAGTAATCCTGAAATCGTTACCCTTTTGGCCCTTCTCCTTAACTTTCCCCCCAACTCCCTAAATTCTCCCTTCAGGACCTCGTCTCTTTTTCTGCCTGTCATTGGTACCTATGTGTACCACAACAATCAGGCTCCTCTCCCTCCCTTTTCAGAATCCTTTTGGACACGTTCCGACACATGCAAGACCCTGGCACCAGAGAGGCAAACTACCATCCGGGTCTCCCGACTGCATCCACAGAATCGCCCATCTGACACCCTAACTATAGAGTCCCGCTATTACAATTGCCCTCCTCTTTTTGCTACCCTTCTGAGCATCAGGGCCGGTCTCTGTGCCGGAGGCCCGGCCGCTGTTGCTGCCCCCAGCGTAAGGCTGTCCCCACCAATCTTACTCAAACCCGAGTACCTATTTTCCAGGTGTTACTGTCACAGGGGTACTCTCTAGCCCCTGCCTCTGCCCCTTGCCCTTCCTAACCGTGACCCACTTGTCTGCCCCTGTGGTCTGGGGTGAGGCTACCTCCCTGTAAGCTCCTCTCTATGACCTCCTCACTCTCCCTGACCAGTCGGAGGTCATCGAGCTGCTGCTCCAGGTTCCTAACACAGTCCTTTAGGAGCCCCATCTCGACACACCTGGCGCAGATGTGGACGTCTGGAGGGCTATCAGATTCTCTGACCTCCCACATCTGACATCCAGAACAGTACACTGCCCTTGCCTTCATACTCCCCCTTTACACAGGGATACAATATCAACACAATACGATATCACTACAAACTGCTGAAATCTGATCGCCAATCAGCTGCTTACCCTAGTCCACTTCCCACCAATCAGCTGCTTACCCTAGTCCACTTCCCACCAATCAGCGGCTTCCTCAAAAAAACACTTCTCCAAATGGAATGTTATGGATTTCAGTAAAAACAAGTCCCACGCTTGATTTTAAACCTTACCGGTCGGGTGTCGCTCCTCCCCCTCCTTCTCTTCCAACGGCTCCTGTGGGCCTCTGAGAAAAACAAACCCCACGCTGGATTTTAAAGCTTACCAATCGGGTGTCACTCCTCCCCCTCCTTCTCTTCCAACGGCTCCTGTGGGCCTCTCGGAGGACTTTGGATAATAGAGGATTTCGGATCATTTTCAGGATATAGAATAAATTGGAATAAAAGTGAAATCATGTCAATAAAACCGAAAGATCCTACACATCTTTTACAGTTTCCTTTTAAAATAGCAATGGAAAAATTTAAATACTTGGGTATCGAAATCACTAGAAGATATCAAGACATGTTTGACGCAAATTGTAACCCTCTACTTAAGAAACTATATAACTTAATTAAATTTTGGAAAATGCTTCCGATGTCCTTAATAGGCCGAATAAATGCCATAAAAATGATTTTTCTACCACAAATTTTACACATGTTCCAATCAATTCCAATAAGTTTTTTTTTAAACTGGATTTAGATATCACAAATTTTATATGGGAATATAAGTCCCACAGAATACAAAGAGCTCATCTGAATAAACCCAAGGTAGTAGGAGGATTAGCACTCCCCAATTTCATGTATTACTACTGGTCTGTAAATATTAGAAATATGATCCTCTCCCCAGCAACAGGATTGGATTATTATGGAGAAAGAGGACTGCTCTCCTTGTAATATTGGAGCGATCCTTCTTTCACCAATGACGATGAATAATACAAATTACAACAAAAATCCAACTATACACAGTACAATTAGAATTTGGAAACAAATAAAACACAACTTAAAATTAAGAAATGTATCTCTCTTATCTCCTATCGGTAAAAACCCTTTGTTTAAACCTTCAATAATAGATAAAGCATTTATATAATGGGAAAGAGCAGGAATTAAAACCTTCGGAGATTTGTATGAAATGGGAAAACTATTATCATTCAAACAATTACAACTAAAATACAATTTGGGAAAAAAATCAGTATTTTTAATATTTCCAAATTTGTGACTATCTGAAAAAATACGCACAAGATTATCGCTATATGCCTCCAGACACTGGAAGAAGTAATGAATACAAAGGCTGAATCAGCAAACCTAATATCATATATATATATATATATAATATTATTCTAAACGTAGAAATACCAACAGCAGAAGGTATCAGAAGAGACTGGGAAAAAGAATTAAGTATAAACATTTCCAAAGAAAGGTGGGAAGAATATTTATTAAATGTGCATAAATGTTCAATTAAAATGAGACACAGTTTAATACAATTTAAAATCTTACACAGATTATACTATTCAAAAACTAAAATAAGTAAACTTTTTCCCAATGTCTCACCTATTTGTGATAAATGTCAATGTCAAGAAGCTACTATAGCGCACTCATTTGTCTTTTGTACAAAAATCAAAACATTTTGGACTGAAATGTTTGAAATTTTCACAAAGGTATTTAAAATAAAACTGACTCCAAAAGCAGACTGGATTATCTTTGGAACAATGGAAGGTAGCCCTGAATTAAATGTGTTTCAAAAGAATCTATTTGAATATGGCTTTATAACAGGAAAAAAGCTTATCTTAAAATTCTGGAAAAATACTCCTATACCAACAGTTAATATGTGGATTTCAACTATGTTTGAAACACTACATTTGGAAGATATGAGACTCCGACTGGCAGGAAAAATCAGACTGTTTCTATAAGACGTGGTCTGCATTTATAAATCTACTACAAGGATAAGGTGCAAGAATACCTCAAAAAAGTACCGGTGTCGGGTCTTGGTAAAGGGGGAAGAAAAACTGTCGTGTTGGTAGATTCCTTTTGCGCGATGTTTATAATAAAGTAACTGGCTTTTATTTTTTCCTTCTCTCTCTTTTCCTTTTTTTTCCTCTCCAGGGTCTATCTCTTTCTCTAACTCTTCGACCAAGGGTTCCCTTTCCCTTTGGCACGCTTTTTCACTTTCACAACTCTTTTTCACTTTCTCTCCTTTCTCTGTTGCTATTTCTTTCTTTTTTCTTTTTTCTAAAGCCTTAAAAAAATTAAGGGGTACAATGATTGTAATAATATACATGGGATGTACACTGATGTAACTTTCGGTACCTCTAATAAATAAAGAGATTAAAATTTTTTTTAAAAAACATCTCCAAGCTAGGCTTAGCAGATCATTCTGCGATCTTTTGCTTTTTTAGTGGCTGCCCTAAGTTGACAGAACATAAATGCAGCAACACACCAGCAATGGGAAATCTGCAAATGACAACTGCATAAAAGGAAATGGATGCCATTCCTCAGCTTTTCATATAATTGGGGTGCAATGTATAACATAAGCACCCGGGGTTGTGGTACATGGTTAACTCATGTCTGTTAATTAAATTGCAGGTAGAATGGCAGCTTAAATCTTTGTGCAAATTAATTAAATCAAGCATGCAGTGGGATATAATAAGTCAATATATGTATCACAGGACTACTGTTCATTCATTTTCATTGCACCTTTAGGTCTTCAGTACATTACTAGTCCACCACTGTTTTTTTTATCAAGTCTTTGACATGATTTTGCATGACATGGTCAATTCTGACAGTTTCCCAGGATTTTATAATCTCAGTACAACTGAATTATGGGTTTGACGATCTTCTGTCTCATGGTACAATCCTTTTCGTTCAGTCTCCAAGATAATTGACTACATACTCAATCAGTTTCAGGCCAGGTGATTTACCAGGCCAGTCTAAGACACGTATCATCTTCTGCTGGAAAAATTTACATTTATACCAAACCAATTAACCTACAAACCTGTAGCTCTTTGAATTACGGGAGGGAACCAAAGATCTCAGAAAAAACCCATTAGGTCACAGGGAGAACGTACATACTCCTTTAATTATCAGGATCGAACCCAGGTCTCAGGCGCTGTAAGGCAGCAACTCTTCCGCTGCGCCACTGTGTCTGTTTTGTAAACCAGTATTTGCAGTAAAAATGTGTTTACATTTCCCTTGTGGACATCTGACAGACTTCCATCCTTGTTTCAGTTCAGAATACTTTACTAGTTAGCACATCTCATGCTGCTTTACAAAATCTCACACCTGCTCATTGGACCAGAATATGAAGTTGTAATGATGAAGAAAATCACAGAATCCTATACAATTATTTTGTGAATGAGGCAACAACTTCTGTTGTCCACACATGCAATTGAATTCAGCAATTCTTCATGCAGTTAGGGCTTAAGATTGCATTCCTCGCATCTGAATTTCTTCTGTCACGTTTGTTCCTGAGCATGTATCTAACATTTATCCAAGGAAAATTTATTATTGGCTATTTATTTTCATCTTTTTTTAATCTTGATATTACAACATACCTTGTCTGGCCCATATAATCTGCCTTGGTATGGAAAACACAATAGTTAAGGCAGTAAGAAGTGTGAGCTAGAAAAGAAGTGTCGACCCTAGAGTCTGCGTCGCCATTTAATAAATCATGATTAATACTGATCTTTGGCCTCCTCCACTTTCCTGCTCACTTCATGTAACTTTTGATTTCCCTGTGGTCCAAAAATCAATCTATCTCAGCCTTAAATATATCAAAAATCTCAGCATTCACAGCTCTCTGGGGTAGCTAATTCAAAAGATTCACAGCCTTATGAATGAAGAAATGCCTCCTCATCCCAAATGGTTGATCCCTTACCCCTTGGCGATGAATGTTTCAATAAGATAATTTTTCATTCATCCTAATCCTGCAGGGAGTCAAGATCAATATGCCTCTTAATGTTGGATCCTCCCACCTAGGAAAATTATCCTTGCAATATCACCTTGTCAAGACCCTCAGTAGGTTATATTGTACATCTCAATGAGACGACCTCTCATTGTTACAGGTGTCAAGGATAAACGACCCATTTTGCTCAAACTTTAGAAACATAGAAACATGAAAAAACAGGTGCAGGAGTAGGCCATTTGACCCTTCGAGCCAGCACCACCGTTCAAAATGATCATGGATGTTCATCTAAAATCAGTACCCCATTCCTGCTTTTTCCTCATATCCCCTGATTCCTTTCGCCCTGAGCTAATTCTAATTTCCTTGTAGATTAACCCCATCTGGAGGCAAAAACAACCAGGGAACGGCTACTCTTAGAGGTAGACAGGGACAAGGCAACTTTGCATAAACAGCTACGTAGAACTGGAGAATTGCACTATAAAATGAAGAGCTGACTAGGTGTGAGGTATTACAGGACTTGACCACATTCTTTAGCATTATAGGAAATCCAGCAGAGCTTCATTATCAGTGCTAAGACAGCACACGTTGAGATTGTGAGGTTACTAAGGCCATTATTCAGGCCATTGGACAACAGTCAAGGTACTTTATGACAACCATGAGCATCCCATAAGATAGTTAAACTTCTCCCTATATTTTATTGGACACCTGATTTAACCTGCATGTAATCCATGGAATCTATTGTTAGTCTCATTGATCTGTGGCCAAGTTGGCTGATGTATATTAACAAATGTTTCCCTTTGTTTTGTGAAGAAGCTATCTCCTCGCCAGCATATTAATAAACCTTTGCAAATGACCTGGGTGTCTTATGATTCATTAATCATTTGATTTCCCCAAACATTACAAAGTTATTGAGGTAGTTTTTATTCTTAAACATGCACAAGTCTATCAGGTAAAATATTGATGTCTCATCGGAGACCCTTTAATTCGCTGCAGGTTTTGATCCTTGTTTTAATGCTCGTGAAAAAAATCAGGTCTTAGGTCACACGTTTGAAACGCGGTAATCACCGAAAGAACTGCTGCATAATGATGAAGTAATTAGATATGCACCTATTGCCTGGAAACATCGAATACACTAGAGTAGGTCCCAAATTGAAGTGCCCAATCCTGGTTGATGAATGGAAGATACAGAGAATATAAACATCAGCATAATGTAACCTGCATGAAAATTATTTGCATGCATTAATTGTGCATAAAACAAAGATTGTGAATACCTCATAGTGTAGATGGGGCATCTTTGTTGGCATGGGCAAGTTGGGTCGAAGGGCCTGTTTTCATGATGTATAACTATGATTTTGCTTCGGAGTCACGCGAGTGACTACGTGAAGAAGGCCGTCCCCACGCATACGTGTCATTACGTCTGACGCATTGCACAACGACTGGCTGGCGGGCGCGTCGCTCTTTCCAGTGGGTAAGTTTAAAAGACTCAGGTAAGTGTTTTAAAAAACTTAGCTGAAGTCGTTGCTCCCGGTCCGGAGTGTGTTTCGTTTTGTACGTATTTTCAGCTTCGGATTGCGGGAGATATGTCTAAGAGGCGAGCCGCGACCAAACCGGCTGAAGAAGACCACGGGCCTGTGGGCAGCGTGCGACCACCAAATTTGCCTCCAGGGCCGCTGGCAGAGCAGCCAGTGGCTACAGACTTGGTGCTGCCAGAAAGCACCTTGGTTTCTCCATGGGGGAGAAAAGCCACAAAAAAGTCTGTGAGGGCCCTGGACTCAGAGGAGTCGGGCCAGGAAGTGGAAGAGTCCCCTCCTTCTAAGGGCAGTGTTACCGGCAGGCTGGCCCATCTGGAGAGCCTTGTGGAGAGGTTATTCCAGCACGATATGCTCCAAAGGACGGAGCTATCGGAGCCCGGGGAGTATATGGAACCCGAGGCAGCAGCGCCTGTGACAGGGCTGTGTGATATCTCCCTATAAGACGATGGGAGCGTACGAGGTCAGTGCTATGCTGACCCAGAGTACGGAGGCACAGTTGAGCTAGGGGGACCATCAGGACTATCTATTGCATCCAAATTTGTGGTCCCAGCCCTCACAGGTGAGCCATTGGATGAAGAGCTCGCTGTGAACATTAATTATATGGCTTCCCATCCACAGCAAGAACAAAAGATGGAGGAGACTGCCAGGTACAACACTCCAATAAACTGTGCCTCACTGAGTGTCCCCATTGTTAATCAGGCCATTTGGGGGGGCACATTGGTGGAGGCGTCCGAGCCCAAGAGGTTAAACTCCAAAAAGTACTCCGGATACTCGCCTCGGGCATCATGGCCTTTGCTAGGTCAGTGGAGAGGGCGCCTCTCTCAGATACACAGCAAGACGTGATGGCATTAATGTGCAATGCACATTTTGAAATCAATTGCATTCGAAAGAATGCCATCTGTCCTGCTCTAAATCCTAAATTTGCTGGACTATATAGCTGGGGAATATACAACCTCCAAACCTCCTGTTTGGAGAAAACCTGACGAAACAGGTTAAAGAACTCGATGAGGAGTCAAAGGCTGTTGGTCTCATGAAGGTGCCTCCGAAAGTATCGTCTTTTCAGAGACTGTACCCCTACCCTCCTCTGCATACCAAATGGGTCGCTGGCTATGGTGGATGGGTGCTGAGCAACAAACGCAGAGGCCTTTTTTAGGGCAGGGCACAAGCCGGGCCTTGTTGATGCGGTGCCCTCCAGCAGCCGTACCCCCCAGACCTCGGGGGCAGAAGCAGCGACTTTAACGCCGGTAAACTCTAAGGTAGGTGAGACTGCAATGGATACATTACAAGTTGGGGGGGAGATTGCAATTTGTCTTACATGAATTGCAGTGGATAACATCTAATCCGTTTATACTGCATAGTATTCAAGGTTTCCAAATTGAGTTCATTTCTGACTTGCCTCCACCCACTCAGCATACACCTGGTCATATTTTGTGTTTTCACAACAGGAGTGTATTAGTGCGCAAAGAGAACTTGACTCTTTGTTCAATAAAGAGGTAATTGAGAGGGCGAGGCATGAGTCTTATCAGTTTGTGTAAAATATCTTTACTAGGCAAAAGAAGGATGGAGGATGTAGAATTATCCTAGATTTGACAGAGCTTAACACCTCTGTGCAGTATAAACATTTTCAAAATGGAAACTTCTGTCACTGCTAAACAACTGCTTTCCAAGGGATGTTATATGGCAAGCATTGACCTCAAAGATGCTTACTATTCAGTGGCCATTCATGAAAGGCACAGGAGATTTTTGACGTTTAACTGGATGGATCAATTGTGGCAGTTTAAAGCATTGCCTAATGGGTTAACTTCAGCTCCCAGACATTTCACAAAATTGCTCAAACCAGTCCTGGGGTTACTCAGAGCACAGAATCATATTGTCATGGCATATTTGGATGACATTTTAGTCATTGGGAGGACTTTCAAAATAGCTGAATTATCTGTGTCAGCTACAAAGCTTGTTTTCAAAAAGATTGGATTCATCATCCATCCAGTTAAGTCTAAATTGGAGCCATCTAGGATAATTGACTTTTTGAGGTTCACCATTAACTCAGTACACATGTCAGTGACTCTGCATCGGGGCAAGCAGTTAGAGTTAATTGAAGCCTGCAGGAAACTCATTGTTGATAATCACCCTTCTATTAGACATGTGGCTCAGGTAATTGGAAAATTAGTGGGAGCATTCCCAGCTGCTCAATTTGGGCCTTTGCACTACCAAAATTTACAGCGTGCAAAAGAACAGGCACTTAAGCTTCAGAGAGGTAGTTTCGATAGACCCATTCAGCTACCAGCTGAGGCTCTGACTGAGTTACAATGGTGGATTGCCAAAATTCAGTGCTGCTCTAGTACCATTTTAGTCAATACACCATCAGTTATTCTGCAGTCTGATGCCAGTGCACTAGGTTGGGGTGCTACCGAAACCATCTCAAGCTGCGGTGGCAGATGGGATCTGCAGGAAGCATCCATGCTTCAATTACACGGCATTAACTATTTAGAGTTGTTGGGAGCACTCTATGGGTTAAAGGATTTTTGTACCAACAGGCATCATGTGCATGTCCAACCAGATTGACAACACTACCGCAGTAACGTACATTAATCACATGGGTGGCAGTAAGTCTGTATCCTGTGATAGGTTGTCTAATCTCCTCTGGCACTGGTGTATTGCGAGAAAGATCTGGGTTTCAGCTATCTATTTACCAGGAAGGTATAACACAGTGGCAGACACCAGATCATGAGAGTTCAATGATAACAAAGAATGGATGTTAAATCACGAAGTGTTCAATGATATTGTCCTTCGTTATGATGTACCAGACATTGATTTGTTTGCTTCCAGGCTTAATCATCAGTTACCAATTTACGTGTCATGGGAGCCAGACCTAGGGGCAGTAGCGGTGGATGCATTCTCGCTACACTGGAATGGTAAATTTGTGTATGTATTCCTCCATTCTGCCTCATTACTCGATGTGTGGCAAAAATTCAACAAGATTCCACCACTGGCATTTTGGTAGTGCCAGACTGGCCTACTCAGCATTGGTTCCTTCTGGTTCTAGCCTTAAGCACACAGCCTTTTATGGTAGTACCGAAGAGCAGAAATCTGCCGGTACACACAGTGACAGGGGAAAGCCACCCTCTTCATGACCGTATAAATTTGTTGTTTTGCAGATTCTGAGGAGACCGTTCCTGGGGCTAGGGCTTTCAGAGCGTACCATTGATGTCAGCACTGCGGCCTGGAGGAAGAGCACACAGAAACAGTACATCTCTCACATAAGAAAATGGGAGATGTACTGTTCCCGCTCTCACATTTCATATCACACAGCTTCAATCACTGATGTTTTGAAATTTCCAATTTCACTCTTTCACGATAACAAACTCAGTTACAGTGCCATTAACAGTGCCCCGAGTGCTTTGTCCAATTATTTGTGGCTGGGGTCAGCATACCACATGGTAGGGTCCTACCCCTTAATAACCAAATTTATGAAGGGCGTCTTTAACTCCACTCCACCTAGACCCAGGTACACACACATATGGGATGTCAGCGTGGTCCTCGCGCTGCTCCGTCAGTGGGCACCAGTTTCATCTCTGTCCCTACACCACCTTACATTGAAAGTAGTCATGCTCATGGCCCTGGCCTCAACACAATGGGTCCAGACACTACAAAAACTCAGACTGGGCAGTATGAGTTCTTCCTGCAATAAAATCACCTTTTTCGTTCGGGATCTCATCAAACAGAGAAGGCCAGGGGTACAAGGGCTCAAATTGAGTTTTATGGCATACCCCTCAGATCCACGAGTGTGTGTCGTATCATCCATAACCCAATACATAAAGGTCACCAAGAGCTTGAGAGGCTCGGTTCGCTCCTTCTTTGTCAGCTATACCAAACCTCACAAACAGGTTACGGTGCAGACCATTTCTAGATGGAGTAAACAGGTTCTGGCATGTGCAGGAGTGGACACTGATATTTTTAAACCTCATTCCACCAGGGCTGCATCAGCATCAGCAGCAAGGGATATGGACATACCTTTTGACCAAATCCTGGCAGCTGCGGGATGGTCGAATGAGAGGACATACCAAAGGCTTTATAATAAGCCTATTGCCAGACCCTGGATTTTTGCAGATTCTGTTTTAAGTTCTGTTTCACAGTTTCCCCCTGGGTGAGAGGGGTCACTGTTTATTTTCTTTCTTGTCATTAAAGCATTAGTATTGTCATGTTTTCAATGCATTAATTTTTCTCACTCGTCTTGGTCAATTGATGTATGTGTGACGCGTGGACTCGTTCCTCGGCATGACATCACAGACCTTCAAAGACTTCACGTAGTCACATGACTCCGAAGTAAAATAGTAAGATTAAAGGAGAACTTACCAGTTTGAAGTTTGATCGTTATTTTATGAGGAGTTACGATGAGGGATTACGTGCCCTCTGCTCCCTACCCTCGTAACATAACGATCATCTAGTAGTTCTAGTCATCTATAATCTTACTATGTTAGTTCAATAACGATTTCTGTGACTTCACACCATTGCTTTGAAGATTGACGCACATGTGTGGGGACGGCCTTCTTCACGTAGCTCATCGTAATTCATAAAATAACGATCAAACTTCAAACTGGTAAGTTCTCATTTATTCTTATTGTTCTATGACCATCATTAATCCCTGTGGTGCCCAACAAGTTACACCCTGCCTCCTGGAATATGTTCCCTTTAGTCCCTAGTTTTTTCTTTCTGTCAGTAAAGAAATATTTTCCACGTTATACCGAGCACCGTGAATCTTTATCTTGTGCAGTAATGTGGCACTTTATAGAATACCTTTTCAGAATATAAAAACAGAATTTCTTCTAGTTTCTCTTAACTTACCCTGCTAGTTACATCCCCAAATAAATTGTTGATAAAAAGTAGCTTAATTTTTAATTAGTACACATACTTATAAGGGCGGCATGGTGGCATAGCTGTAGAGATGCTGCCTTTAAGCGCTGGGTTTGATCCTGACTAAGGGTGCTGTCTGTACGGAGTTTGTATGTTCTCCCTGTGAGTGTGCGGGTTTTCTCCAAGATCTTTTGTTTCCTCCCACACTCCAATGACATACAGGTTTGTAGGTTAATTGGCTTGGTGTAATTGTAAATTGTCCCTAGTGTGTAGGATAGTGTCACTATGCGGGGATCGCTGGTCAGCTCGGACTCAGCGCTGTATCCCTAAACTGAAACTAAACTTGTCCGGCAGCACCCACCATGGAGACAACACCCTCCTAGAGTCTCCATTGCTGCTACATAATCTCTCGTCTGTTCCCCTAACGAGTCCTGGCATTGTGGCTTTGCCTGACATTACCCTTAGATAGACACAAAATACTGGAGTAACTCAGCAGGACACACAGCATCTCTGGAGAGAAGGAACGGGTGACGTGTTGGATCAAGACCCTTCTTCAGACCTTCCTGGCTGTGCCTCAGAGCCACGAGCAGTGCCTCGAACCTGACTGTGGCTGCTGTTCACCCCTGATGGCTCATCCCCCTCAACAATATCTAAAAGGGTATACCTGTTTGGAAGGAGAATGGCCAGAGGGGTCATGTAAACTCTCCGCCTAGTCCCTTTACTCGTGGTCACCCAGCCACTCTCTTCCTGTACCTTGGACATAACCATCTTGCTCTCACTCCTAGCTATGAAGTTCTCATTCTCCTGGATGATCTTGAGGATTGCCCAGCTGCTGCTCCAGTAGCCTAACGCAGTCATAACGAAGTCTGCACCTGGACATCATTCCCACTGGTGTGGCCATCAGGAACAACAGCAGTTTCCCTGTCCTCGCACAGTCAGCAGGAGGAACATTGCACCATTCTACCTGCCATCACTACTGTACTAAAACCAAGTGAAAAAATACACACAAGAAACAGCAAACAGCAAACAAGGAGCGTGGAAGGAAGCTGAACATCTCGTAGAAAACCCATGCAGGTCACAGGGAGAACGTACAAACTCCATACAGCCAAGCACCCGTAGTCTGGATTGAACCCAGGTCTCTAGCACCATAAGGCTTTGGTCTACCGCTACGCCACCATGCAGCCTATCTTGTACAAGTGATCGCTGGTTGGCACGGACTCAGTGGGCTGAAGGGCTTTTTTCCGTGCTGCAACTGTAAAACTTAAAACGAAAATTGGACATGATAACTATGCCATGGTAATGTTAAATCCATGGTATCTTTTTGTCTTGACTTCAGTAGTGCACTGTGACCTTACATTCTTTCTGTCAGCAGCAAACTCTCAGAAAGCACATCACTTCCAAGTTCCCAGAAACTGATAAGCCAAACATTTGTTAGTTTGAGATGGTCTGGCTGCAGAACTGCAAAACTACAAGAAAAATCAATATTGGGCTAAAATGTTCTTGTCTCCAAACAATTTATCTTTCTACCATAGGTGCTTTGGGCTTGAAAAAGAAAATTACCTAGTTAGTGTGAGCTTTGCAGGTCAGTTGACTGTATAAAGGTTGAATTCATTTTCTATCTGTTTAGATTTACTCTTTTCAGTGTTTTGAACTTCACAAGATTGCTCCATTGATTTTTCACTTAAACACTATTCAGTTTTGTTGATGTGAACATCAGCGACAGCACTTTCTTTTTTTGGACATTGATGTTTAAAAGAGGAATGTAACAACTCGGTCCTGGGTAATGCTTGTATTTTTTTTTTAATTAGCCTTAATCAATTATTTTTAACTTAGCGAAATAGATCCTAAACAAGGATTTTGATCCATGTTATTGATATGTGAACTGTGAACAATTTGACAGGGTAAATGGTGAGAGGCTATTTTGAGACTACAGGGAAGAATCCTAGATTAAAATATTGGCCATTTGGAACTCGCATGAAGTGATATTTCTTTATTCAGTTACTTAGAAATCAGTGGATCTGTACATTCAAGACTGAGATTAATAGACCTTTGGAAACCTGGGAAATCAGATGATATCAGAAATATCAACGAGCATGAATTTGAGGAACAGGACCAGTCACAAACTCATTGAATGGTGACCTGATTATTATTTTGATAATAATAAATTATTATTGATCATTTTGCATTCTAACTGTTTTCCTGACCTTAATTTTGCTTGAGAGGTGTGGTGAAAGTATACTTGAACTGCCACAATCCTTCTGGTCAAAGTATTTGTATAAATTTATCAAGTTCGTCTTCCAGGTCTTTGGTTCCGCAGAAGTGCATGATTGGTGCTTTACAGTATCTGCAAGTCAGGATGGAGGATGACACAGAAAGGAGCTTGCAGTTAAGGGCATTATCACAGTTAAGGGCGTTATTACTCTTGATAGTAAAAGTCCTGCTTGGTAGTAGAAGTCACAGGTTGGGCGGTGCTGCTGAAGAAGTATTGGTGAGTCATTTCTGTTTATTTTGCAGTTGGTCATGTGGCTGCCACCCTGAGCAGCCTCCAACCAAAGATAGACCCTTGTTTAAGAATGAACTGCAGATGCTGGAACATCAAAGGTAGACAAAAATGCTGGAGAAACTCAGCGGGTGAGGCAGCATCTATGGAGTGAAGGAAATAGGCAACATCGAGACCCTTCTTTAGACTGATAGACCCTTGGTCACTTTGACATAAACCAGCATCTGCAGTTCCTATCTACACACATGGTTCCAATCAAGCTGGGTGCTTTGTCCTGGAGGGTCTTAAAGTTGAGTTTTGTTGGAGCTGCTCTCACCCCAGCAAATGGAGAGTAATCCAATGCATCTAAATTTCTGCTTTGGAAATAATTACAATATTTTTGAGAATCCTGAAGCGATTCACACTTTGCCAAATACTCTTGTAGCCACATATTTAGTGCAGTTTGTTTTCTGATCAATTGTTAGTCCCAGATGATTACAAATAAATGATAATTAATGGTTGCCAAACAATGAATAATATTTGTTAGCAGATGTTGCAAACATTCAGTTAGCCTCATGGTGATCAACTCCATATAGAAATGTAATTGATTTATCCTATCTTCCCATCTGTTGTTTCATCAACTCTCCTGCAATTGTCACTGCTTTGCGCCCATTGAGCTAAAGATAATTAAAGCACTTCATTCTCTCAAGTTAATATTCCCTGATAGCCAAAACAAAATTTGTTCTCCTTTTAATCCGAGCTGGCATGTTATCAGTTTAAGATAATTAATGGTGGCCAAACAATTAATAATATTTGTTAGTCCCAGATGTAGTATAACATAGATGCTCTTGGATGCATTGTATAACATAGATGCATTGTATAATATAGATGCACTTGGAATAACTGTCATCTTTTTGTGAATGGATACATTCATGTTATTCCGGAGGAATTTTTCAATGTGAACTTTCCTTCTATACTTGTCTACAGAGGTACCTAGTGAGTGTCATAACTAGGACTGTTACCAAATGCAATGCTGGGGTGTATAAATATTTAAAGACGAACAATGGTAATTCCCTCCGTTCAATTTGTAAACCCGTGCATTCTATATTGGGGGACAACTAACCTACAAACCCACTACAATATACAATGCAATGGTTTTCCAATTTAATGGAGAAATTTTCAATGTTCAGTCTTTTCATTGAAAGTCCAAGCCTTGCAATGAATTACTTCATTTTGGACATTTATCCAATCCTTTACATATCTCTTGAATATAAAATAAAATCAGAAAATGCTGGAAAAATGCAACAGGCGTATTTCACATTTTTTTGCATCTGCAGTTATTTGTTGATTTTCATAAAACGGCATCTCTCCCTGCATTGAATTTAACTGAAATTATGCTTTGATCAATTAATTTTAAAGATTGAGGCTGAGCTCAAAAAGCATGGTAAATTTTTGAATGCATATAAACATTTGTAATGTTATATTGAATATAGCAATAATACAAAGACCAAAACAAGGACTATTAAAGAGAATAGTGAGTAAAAGTGCAGGAAATACAAAACAGAAATAGCAGCCTAGATTTTCATCCCCATTTCCACTGTGAACTGTGTGTATTGAGAGCTCCAGTGTCTTGGAGCTTGTTCTAGCTATTGCCAATCTCACCTCCCTGATTAATTTCCATGGTTTTCACCTTTCTAAAGATGTGCTAGACATATTCCGACATCATACAAATGATGGAAATGTAATATGTAGGGAAGAACTGCAGATGCTGGTTTAAACCAAAGATATACACAAAAAGCTCGAGCAACTCAGTGGATCAGATAGCATCCTTCGAGAAAAGGAATAAGTGATGTTTTGGGTTGAGATTGCTCTTCAGACCAATATACATATACAGGTTAATTTCCACCAATAGTGATGTATGTATTTTTTCTTGCACTCAACAAGTCCAAGGATGACGGAGTGGAAATTAAAAAAACACAGGAATCAGTTACAAGGTAATTCATCCCACAATCCAAATCTAAAATCGCAATACCTATCACATTCATTAACACCTAATCCACTGTGTCCATTATCGTAGCCTGTGGAACCTGCCACACAGTTAGCTCACTGTGACAGAGACCCAGGTTCGATCAATTTTTGAGCCACACAATGGTAATTGGAAGTTGTCCTTGAGTCCGGCAACCAAGAACCACAATGCCTTTCTGCAGGCATTAAGGCTCCCTCATGAAAAAAAAAAGTTCAGTGAAGCGCCAAATGCCTGAAATAGGAAGCAGCAAGGCTATCAGTACAGTCCCAGCATGTCCTCTATTTAAAAATTTTCATTTAATCCTCTTTTTCTTCACTCATTCTAGACTCCCCCCAACCCGCCCGGCACCATCTCTTTCTTCTGTATGGAGTTTACACATTCTTCCTGTTTCCATGCTGTCTCTTTCAATTCAATTCAGTACTATTTGTGAGCTTTTCTGCTTGTACATGTTGGAATAGTTCAGAAGAACTGGAACAGAAGATCAAAGCAATCAAAATGTAAAGTGAGCAATAAAATAAAAGGACAGTAACATTCACATAAGCATGAAGAATAGGTCATAAGTCTATCACGTGCATTTGGGGCCTGTCACAAGATGAAATGTGGAAAGAATCCTGGTGTAGAAATGTGCCCAAATATGAACAATGGAAATAATGGCTTCAGAAGGTTTCCCTCAAAGGTTGCTGGACTAAACACCGGAATAAATCTTGCAAGTAGGAAGAGGTAGAAACAAGGAACTACAGATGCAGCGGACCTAGCAGCATCTCTGGAGAACACCTGGACTTCTATCTCATTTTCCCCTCCCACCTTCTTTCCCCTTCCACCAACTTTCCTTTCACTAGTTTCACAGTTAGCAACTCATCAATCCTTTTGTCTCTGGCCTTCTGTCTTTTCATCTCCGGCGTTTGTCCAACCATCTGCTTAAAAAAACCCTCACCTGTATTCATCTATTGCTTGCTCGGCTTTGCCCTGCCTCTCCTCTCTTCCAGCTTTTCTGTTGTCCCCCCCACCACATTCAGCCTGAAGAAGGGTCCCGACCTGAAATGTCAACAGTCCATGTTCTCCAGAGATGCTGTTTGACCCAGTGAGTTAGTCTAGCACTTTTCCTGCAATTAGGAAGTAGCTCCATGTTCATCAGATAGGAAATGAATAAAATAAACAGGAGAAAGTTCTCTGATGAAAGAATTATCTCAAACATTATTCACCACCAAGTCTTCACAGTCAACCATTTTATCAACAGTGAGTCAAGCAGCATCAGTGAAGGCAAAGGGATAGTCAATGTTTTGGGTCGAGACCTTGCATCAGGGCAAGCAGGTGTCCTAATGCAGGGTCACTACCTGAAATGTTGACCATCTCTCTTGTAGAAACAAGGAACCACAATTGCTGGTTAATACGCAAGAGGACACAAAATGCTGGAGTAACTCTACAGGTCAGGCAGCATCTCTGGAGAACATGGAGGACTCTGAAGAATAGTCTTGACCAAAAATGTCACCTATTCATGTTCTCCAGTGATGCTGCCTGACCTGCTGAGTTACTGCAGCGCTTTGTATCCTTTTGACCATTCCTCTTCTTCCACCGACCCAGTAATTTCCTCCACCAGTTTGATTTTTGTTCTTGAGTCCAACAGCTGCAGTTTCTTATATATCATGAAGGTCATTTTGTTTAATCAGCTCTGGTCACTGAAAATAAATGAGGCGAAATGTCAATAACACACAGACACTTGTTCCTATTCTACTTATTATCCCCATTGCTTTCACCAGTTTCTCTAAGCCATTCACATATGTTGACATGGTATGTGTTTTAATTGGTAACCTGGGTATGTATCTTGTATAATATCTGAAAACTGAGGAAAACTGTACGTGCTGCTTCCTGACCTAATCTTTAAAATTTAGTTTTAATTTTATTTCTATCGTATACTAGACTAAGTGGAACACATTTGGTCAAATGTTCACACGGTAGGGCTGGTCCCCCAATGCAAAATTCCACCTCTCCACCAATTCCAATATTGGTGGCCAGTGGGGGGAATGCTTTCTGGAGTGCTAGTAAGGGTGTTGTGGGCTGAAGGGACTGGTTTCCAGAGGGCTAGTACAGACATTGTGGGCCAAATGGATTCTTGGGGTGGCAGCTCAGTCACTCAAGCCTGATGTGCTGGCAGCTCACTCATGGCTGGTAGGCTGGCAGTTGACTCACGGCTATTCCTTGAAATTCCATTTCAAGCAACCATTTGCTGTGTTTTATTTTGAATCAACCGCCACCAGCAACCATTTCCTGTGCTTTATTTCGAACCAACCACATTTTCATTTTCAAAGCACATTGAGGGCACTGACAAGTCAGTAAAACCACTCACAGTTTAGTAGACATGTGTTCAGTGTTATTCACAGCTCAGACTGAGAGACGTGACCCTTTCGCTTCCCCCATCTTGCAGTGACTGACTGAGGCACTCAACACTTCTGGATTTTATAGTCCCTCCAGAAGAGGTGTTGCCTTCAGGAGAGAGAATCTCAACATTTTTTAAACATTAATAACTCTTTAATTTTCATCGATGGGAAAAATCCTCTTGTCCTGCACAGCGGAGGGGGACTCTGAGTAAGATGGCCAAAAATCACAGCCGTAAGTGGCAGCATTTTTTCTAAAATTAATATACAGAACAACAGGAAGTGGTCAAGGTCAGACTTTTAGTAATATAGATTTTCCTCATCTACTGAAACTGCAGGACTTACTGGCTTTGATGTTTCCAAGGAGCTGTTGGAGTATTGTTGAGTTATTTCCCTGGTGGTCAACCCAGAAAACAGGACTTCTCCCATGTCCAGCCAGACTGAGAGGCTGTCCGATGGCTGGGTGAGTAGGACTCTGATATTGCTCCACAGGTGGGGAAAGGTGAGGAGGCAGAGATCAGGAAGGGATTTTTATAATCTCTCATGCAATAATGGAATTGCTGGCAAGATCAGTATTGATAGCCCAAATGCCCTTGAGTGGTTGTGGATCTCTTCTGACAAGGTGGTGGTTATCAGGAGCTGCAGTGACTGGAGGAAGGAAATTGAAATGATCAGAAGATGGAGTTTTGAGATCAAAATAATTAAGAGGGAAGGTTTGGAAGCTAATCTCAGAGAGCAAATGAGGAGAGCTACGTGAAGTGCAGGTAGAGGGGAGATTGCAAGGGTTTGGTCTGTGGGCTAATCATTGCTAAGAGAACTGTGGCTCAAGGTGCAATTCTATGGTGGAGTGCAGGAGAAATGATGTGTAATGCCCCTGTCCCACTTAGGAAACCTGAACGGAAACCTCTGGAGACTCTGCGCCCCACCCAAGGTTTCCGTGCGGTTCCCGGAGGTTCCCTGAGGTTTTTGTCAGTCTCCCTAATGGTCGAAAGTGGTTTCCGTTTTAAAAATCGGTAATTTTTTAGTCGAAGCCGGTTGCGATGCTAGTTGAAAGTGGTTGCCGGAGGACAAAAACGGATAAGGCAAAAGTACTGTCAACAAAGAATTAATGGTTTATTCAAGCACTCTCCACAGACTACCTGTGAAACTTGCTGCAGACCTGTTTGCAACCCAGAGTCACATGACACGGTTGAACAGGTACATAGATAGGAAAGATTTAAAGGGATAGGGGTCAAACATGGGCAAATGGGGCGAGCATCTTAGTCGGCTTGGACGAGTTGGGCTGTAGGACCTGTTTCTGTGTGATATGACTCAATGACTCTATGACACAAACCAGTTTGTTTCAGGCAAATGTTTTAGTTTGGACTAACATTTTCCTGGAAATGGTGCAAAGCATGTAAAATAAATATGATTTATTCAAGAGATAGATATAGCTCTTAGGGCGACTGGAATCAAGGTATATGGGAAGAAAGCAAGGATACTGATTTTGGATGATCAACCATGATCACATTAAATGGCGGTGCTGGTGCAAAGAGCCGAATGGCCTACTCTTGCATCTATTTTCTATATTTCTATGTTTCTATGTTACTCTTGCTGAAAATAATTGTTATTTTTCTTATTTATCTAAACAATTTGGTTTACTCTCATTGGTAAAATTGTACATCGTAGCAATATGACTAATATTTGAGAACTTTGATACTTTTCTTCCTCATACTTTTTAGAAATCAAATTTACTGGCAGCAGTTTCTTTCAGGACAATAAAAGACCAAAGATTTCCAAGCGATGAATAGTGCGCATGTACGTGTCTTTTGGTAACTGCGTATCTTTTGCTTGCGTTGGGCTTGGCTGATAAACCAAAATGAAAATCACCCCCGGGATAGTACTTGACTGTCCGACTCAGCAGATACAGGAAGTACTGAACTATTCCTCGTGGTCGAGTTATAATTTGTGCATCAATTTAAATTTGTGCTATTGGCTGCTTCGCTTAACCATCAACAACGTTTTGTATTGGAGTTCAGTGAGTTATTAAATAGTTGCTTTTGATTCTGAATCCTAAATTGATCCAATGCTTGTCGCGCTAAATGTCGCAAATACCGCTGTCTTATTCTTCAGCACTTTGCTTTAAAGGGCCAACTTTTCTCGATAAATTAGACATCTAAAATTGTGCGATTAATTTGAAAGGTAGTATAATTTATGCAATACATTTTCCTGAAATTTATTTTGGGGATGTGATTATGAAGCTACATGTTTTTGCATCAATGAAGCTCATGTTTTCAAAGTGATAGTTGACCAAATTGACATATGTGTTAGATACACTGCCATCAGTAATAAGGTTACACAACTCAAATTGGGATGCAACAGAAAATACAGGAATTTCTCCCCAAACCAGACAACATATGTTCAAAAGGAACAGTGTAGCAGTATTGACACACAGCATTGGGGACAACAAGCAATGAGTTGTCCTACATGGCATACTCACAAAATAAATAGTGCTAGTTCATATGAGGAAGCCAGTATGGAGAGAGCAAAGAGGAAAAGGGAATCTCAAAAATCAGGAACCATGCGCTACAGCATCTGTACACCTCTGTCACCTATGTGGAAGGAACCTTTGACCCTAGATTGGGTCAATGATCCATCTCTGCACACATCGCAACACCGCAGACTTTATGTCATGGTGTAACAATAAAGAGTGATGAAAAACAATAGCACCACAATGTTTGTTATCACTCCTTGATGTTCAATGGCAGCCTATAGCATGATGCTATGACATTCTTTCAACAGCTTCTGCTCCAGTGTCACCAAACTTCTGAATTCTCTGGGGTGGAACCCTCTCCAAGACAGATGTGAAGCTCACCATTTGACTGGTTTTTACAAAATGTTAAATGGGCAGCTAGACATAGATCACAAGACCTACACCATCCCCAAACCAATTAGGAGCAGACGAGGGCATTCAATCCAATTTGTGGTCCCAGCCACAAAGATGTGTACAGCAATTCGTTCTTCCCACGCGCTATTAAAGCATGGAATAATCTCCACCAAACCACGGTTGCCCAGCCAGATGCAACTAAATTTAAAGTGGCACTTTCTTCCCAATAACCCTCTCTGGCTAAACCCCTCCCTTCACCACCTCCAGTTTAAATTCCAGTTGGAATATTTTGGAGGACCAAGTAACCAAGAACCAAGAAGTCCACAACAAAAACTGGATTCCCATTCCTGCCTCACATTTAGTCAAACTATTGTGTGCTTGTCCACTTATCAAGTCAACAGTACATAACCTAAAGGTAGGATTGCTTCTTAACAAAGTATTTTCTCCATTCTGATTTACTGCAGTGTCTGTAGCATGGATGTTGTTTAGTTTAGTTTAGATAGTGGAAACAGTACCTTCGGCCCACTGAGTCCACGCCAACAGATAATCACCCATGCACTAGTTATAACTTAGACTCTAGGGACAATTTACAGAAACCAATGAATCTACAACTCGCACGTCTTTGGAATGTGAGAAGAAACCGGAGTACCCGGAAGAAACCCATACGGTCACAGGGAGAACATGCAAACTATACCCAGACAGCATCTGTAATCAGGATCGAACCCAGGTCTCTGGTGCTGTGAGGCAGCAGCTCTACCGCTGCGCCAATGTGCTGATCCAACAATACTGAATCAAGTTTCATTGAGCAGAAGGCACTTTGCGTGGAGGTGGCTGAGTCCAAGGAACTGGAATATCTAATGATTTTTGCTACCCTTTGTACCAGTAGTGTGCTGCCTAAACTGAGAAGTAGCTTGCTGCACTCTGCAAACCATTCTAAACACAGCTGGAGCCGTTGAACCAAAACTAATCCTTCAAACCTCAAGAACATACTTACGGGTACTGGTCATTCAAAAGTAATGATGCAGGAAATAAATCATAATTACAATAAGTCAATGAAGCGCGTCTCTGGTGATGAGCTGCAAGCGATAGTCCATTCGCTTCAATGGCAACTATTCACTGAGTCTTCTAATGTCACTGCCTTTGTCTGATTGTTGAAATACCCAGCCATCTGTGGGTGTGCATTATAGTGAAGCTAAATATGACATTGGCATTCATTGCATTATGTAAAAAAAAAAAATTCTCACTAAAAAAGGTGGTTAAAAGAAAAAGTTTCTCTGCTGATGATAATTATTGCTCAAAATTATTACTAAAAAAAAACAATATTTTGTTTACAATCAGTTCCTTGATTGAACGAATTAACAAAATAAAATCCCCTCCCCCACTCAACACCAGCAACCCGTAATTAACCCCTAAAATTAGTTAGCTACAGAAAACTATGAAATATATCTGAAAGACTACATGTCCTCTCTGCAGTGATAAATGAGAGAGATTTCTATCAGTAACTGCGGGATAAAACAGTGGTGTGGAAATAAAAAAAGTAGTGTAGAGATCTGTTCAAACAAATACTTCCTATTTGTTTTTGAGAATAGGTGGATGTGATCTTGAAAGCTTTCCGTCTTCTGTGGATGTCACTTTTAGTAGGCGTAAAGTTATTATTTTATGGATATTTTGACTTTTTTCAAATATTTTTGCTTTAATTTTTTTTCTTTGTAGAGGTGTAACATAGCCAGCAGGAGTTTGAGTTACTTCAAAAAATGCTATTTATGGGTGCAAGGACATGTGGCAAAAATAGCTTTCTGAATAGTGAAAAAGAATTGCATACACACTGTTGCATTATTGCACGGTATTACATTGTAGATAAAAACTGGATTTTTGGCTCAACAGATCCATTTTAGGTGTAAGCATCTCTATTTTGACTTTAACAAACACTTCAGGAATTTTAAAGACTCTTCATCAGATGCCTCTCTTTATGCTCTTTTTTTTAAAGGTAAGAGCCAATGTTAATGCAATCATTCTGGGTATGTCTGAATAATTATATCATTCTAATAAATATTTTTTGGCTCTTCTCCAGGTTGTCATTGTCATTTTTATAATATGCAGAACAAAAATGGTCAGAGTGTGCCATGTGGGCTCTAAACAATGCAACTGTTTTTTTTTTGTAAAATATTTTTATTAGAAGTAAATACATATTAAGAAGGAATAGCATAAAATCAAAAAAAAACCAAACATATTATTCGTCACATATATTCTTAATATTTTTAAAGTTTACAGTCGTTCTTATTTATACTTCTATATTTTTTATTATTTTATAACAGAAAGAAAATAGTAAAGGGAAATAATAAAAAGAAATAAAATAGAAGTAGAAAATCGATAAAATGAGTGGAGTATAAAGCAAGATATTCTTCATTGGAGATATATGCGTGGTCTATTATATATAGTTCTTCATCCATTCCTTCATTCAGGCTTCAGTCAGGCCCTCGAACCGGACCTCCTTGACAATGCAACTGTTTTCCCATCATCTATGTTTATCTCATATACTGTACCCTTAACATGTCTTGCCTAATTTGCCCTCTTCATCGCCTTAATGACTTGTGCTTTATTCCTTTTAATATAGTATCTGCTGGTGTCACCCCACTCCTCCACCACAACTCACAAAGATTATCCAGTGTCAATATCTATACTTCAACCTCCGATCGTACTTGGATTAATCTGATACCTGCTGTGCTTCTATTTACTGCTCACAAGCAGAAACTGAAATGTGAGGACTCAGTACAGAAAGCCATGCAGTGCTGGTCTGAGGAAACAGATGAGACCCTTTGTGACAGTCGGTGGACTGGCCCATAATCAAGACTAGATTAATATGCCGCTGGTGTCACAGACTTCATCAGCAAGTACGTAGAGGACTGTGTACCGAAGAAGACGATACGTGTGTTCCCCAACCGGAAACCATCGATGAACCATGCAGTTCACTCCCAGGTGAAGTCCAAATACAATACAATACAATATACAATATTTTATTCCATGTCATTTGAACCTCAGTGAGGCTCAAACGAAACTCTGTTTCTCGAACCATACAAACAAAGACAATTTCTACAAGACATACAAACATTTCAATTTACACAAACATCCATCACAGTGAATCTCCTCCTCACTGTGATGGAAGGCAAAGTATTTTCTCTCCCTTGCACCATTTCTCTCCCGATGTCGAAGACCCAGGCGGGCGATGGTAAGTCCCACTGCCATTTTAAGGCCGTGTCGGGCGATGTACGGCCCCGCACCAGGCCAAAAAGTCACAAAGTTGGAGTCCCCGGCGGGTGCTGGAATGTCCTGTGGCCGTTAAAGCCGCGCCGGGCGATGTAAGGCCCCGCTCCGGGTCGTTCCAACGCCACGACACGGGCTGGAGAAGTTGCGTTGCGGGAGTTCCGAAAAGCGGTCTCCCACCCAGACCTGCGAGCTCCCGATGTCACAGTCCACCAAACCTGTGGCTGGAGCTGGATCCTCCGAGCCCCGGATTCCAATGCTCCGAGGCCGGCCAGCCCCACGACGGTGAGTCCGCAGCTCCACGACTGGAGCCCCCAGAGCGTTCCACAGTGCTACGTCCCAACAACAACGGAGACCCGACAGGGAAAAGGTCAGGTCTCTCGTACAGGGAAGAGATTTTTAAACGTTTCCCCCTCTCCTCCCCCCGCACCCCACATATACACAGTTAAAAACAGTATTAAAAAACACAAACAACTACATTTAACTAGACAAAAATATTAAAAAAAGACAGACAGTAGGGGCCACTACAACAAATCTGCACTGTTCAAATCAAACAACCCCAAACTATACAATAAATCTATCTAAGACCTTTGCAGAGCCATGAAGGAAGTCGGGAGAGAATTCTGGACCAAGCTGAAGTTCTGAGGGAATGACATGGATAACTGATGACATTTGCACACCATATTGGGCTACAAAGTGAAGGTGGACCTTCCTGAGATCGCTCCCTGAGAAGCTCAATCCTTTATATGGTCTCTTTGAACAGTAGGTCGATGGAGGAATGTCACCCACCCTATCAGTCTTGGGTGTGCCTATACCCATGGTTACTATATGATTGGCCTTCCTGAGAGAGAATCTACGGAAAGCAATTGGTCCGGATGTAGTTACTGCCTGCATCCTCAAGATCGGACCAGCTGACAGAGTATTCACACACATCAGGTTCTTCCCTTCTGTTATCAGGCTTCTGATCCTTCCATTACCGAGGGTACCATTCAGTTTTCCTCTACCTTATTGTGGCCATTGGACTTTGTCTCTGCAACTGTTGTGCAATCAGGCTAAGAATTATATTCTGCACTCTGTATTTTTCCCTTTGCTCTACCTATTGTACTTGAGCTTCACTAGACTATATTTATGTATAGTATTATCTGATTTGTTAGGATAGCATGCAAAACAAAGCTTATCACTGTATCTCCTTACATATGACAATAATAAACCTAAATCTATCTTCTAGATTTGGAAACTGATTTTCCAAAGGAGTATATGACCTCCTTATTCTCCTTGTCAAAATATCTCCTTATATTCATCTGTAGTTGCGTTCAATGCAGAAGTATGAAATTGGTGATAAATTAAGTATAGCTTTATATGAATTTAAGATCAAATTGATTATTTGCCAAGGATGTTTAACTAATATATGTTCCTATCAAGTAAGTTCCCACAAACCTGTAGAAGCCTCTATTGGTAAACCCAATATAGCAGATTGTGCCCCAGGCCTTAACTCATCTGTGCCAATTTACTTACCATCCAAAAATGTAGATACTTCACATACCTCCAATGTTCAAGCATCCACAAACCTTGGAGAAGAGAATTACAAAGATTCACACCCTCTTCACGAAAAGGAGAAGAAACTGTTATGCACAGTCATTTCTCAGCTCTTATGAATTTTGGTAGCTCATAACAATATTCCCAAGAGCAATTAGTGCGGGTGATAAATGCTGACCTTGCCCACATCTCATATAATGAACAGAAAAATTAATTGTCCACTTGTGCTCTTACTCTACGTTTGATGCTGTGTTACGGTAAGTTTGGGAAATGTGTGGTCCCAATACTAAATGCACAGTCTAATTGAACAATTTTGCTGCAAGATAGATTTGCGTGAGGCTTAAATGATGAACAGTTTCAGTACAAATTGCTTGGAATATCTGAACTGGCTTGAAAGCATGCATCACCAGACTTCGGAACAGCTTCTTCCCTTATACAGTCTTTCCATTAGCTATTGTCCTATTCACATCTACCTTGGAGTTTGGACTTTGCCTCTGGAACTAATGCACTACAATGCTGAAAACCATATTCTGCACTCTGTATCTTTCTTTTTGCTCTACCTGTTGTACTTGAATTTGGCTTGATTTAATCTATGTATAGTATTGGGTTTGATTGGAAAGTATGTACAACAAAGAGTTTCACTGAATCTTGGTACACGTGGCAATAATAAACCTAAACCTAAACATCAAGACCATAATAGAACAGCCAGGGAAAATTGTCTAGGAAATCCATTCATCACCGGGCACAAACATGAAGGTAGGTTATAATCAGAAGGTAGCAGCAGTAACAACATTCACAAGAAAAGTTAAGAGCACATGGGTGTGAGTGAAGCAAATTCTTGCTACAAATGAAACAAAGGCCATTCGCTGCAGTTTTATTGCAATAAGAAGGCAGAGTGTTCCATATGGCACGAGAAAGGAAAATAGCATATCAATTCAAACTTAAAACAACTAACCAGTGCAATGTTCACTATTTTACCCCTCACAGAGAGGAAATTAGCCATGAGAGTTTACGTAAGATTAAAGTCAATTCAAATGGAAAATAATTAGAATTGTGCGGTAACCACACCACTAGTGCAAATAGTAGGAAGCTGCAAGATTTTTGAGACCAAAGAACAAATAAATGACTCAGTAGAGATGAACACAGATACTGCAGCAGATTGTTCCAACACGAGTAGTGATATCTATAGCAGGAGATTAAACACATTTTCTTTGACAGAAAGGAGAGTTATACTCTGGTGGAATACTGATGGTAATATATCAAGTTATAGGGAGTGTGCATTAAAATGACCAATGATTAGAGTTGCCAATGGTTGCAGATGAATTATCAACCTAGGCAGGGGACTGCCTGCAAAATAAAACTGTGGACAAGTAAGCAGGATTTATTTGCTGTTTAGACAATAGACAATAGACAATAGGTGCACGGGTAGGCCATTCGGCGGTTCGAGCCAGCACCACCATTCACTGTGATCATGGCTTTAATTTGATGCTTCATCTGTGCCACCATATGAAATTTCCAACGTAGATAATGAGAACATATATTTTCAGTAATAGCAGTAGAAATGGCTGAGACACCACAGAAATATATGCTTATTAAATAGGTCCTTGGACACTCATTCAAAAGCGGAGAATATCAGATAAGTTTCTGAATTTGGATATGTTTGAAATATTTTACTGCAGAAGAGGTAAAGTTGTCCACTGGTCAAGAATGTCTGAAAAGGGGACACGGAGACGTCATATTTCAATCTTTCAATCTTTCAAAACAATTCAGCATTGTCAGCATGCAGACTATTGCAAAAACTTTGTATAAACAGAAAACATAGAATAGTACAACAGAGGAACATACCCTGCAGCCCACAATGTTTGTGCCAAACTGATCTCATCTCCCTGCATCTCATCCATATACATTTATTCTCTACAGGCCAACGTGCCTATCTAAAAGCCTCTTAATCACCACTATCATATCTGCCTACACCCCTGGCAATGCATTCCAGTCACCCATCAATCTCTGTGCAAAACACCTGGCCAGCACATCTCCACTAAACTTTCCCCCTTTCATCTTATAACTATGCCCTCTGGCGTTGGACATTTCCACCCTGGGAAAATGGAGCTGACTGTTTACCCTATCTTTGTCTCTCCTAATTTTATATACTTCTAGCAAGTCTCCCCTTAATCTCTGATGATTCTGAGAAACCAAGTCTATCCAACCTCCCCCTGTAGCTGAAACCCTCTAATCCAGGCAGCATTCTGGTACATCTCATCTGCACCCTCCAAAGCCTCCACATCTTTCCTGTAATAGGTCGACCAGCACAGCATTCAATGCTCCAAATGCGGCCTAACCAAAGTCCTAAAGAGCTGTATCACGACTTACTGAAGTGAGCCAGACGTTGGCAAAGACACAGAAGATTAGAAAACTCTACACACAATCTGTGAGATCAGACCACCAAAACAAACACTACAAACATGGAGGGGTTGTGTCATGACTCATTTTGAGACTCCACATGGATTTTCATTAGAAAGACGATGGTGATGTTTTAGTTCTCACTGATACTCAAACTAAAAAGTGATTGTAAACCAATAGATAAGTGGAGACTTTCTTCACCCATCTATACATAACTAAAACTCTGATCTTGTGCTCTTCCGGATCACGTGGTCTTTCTATTTGCGCAAAAATGGTACTTGATAGCGCTACAATTTTTCGCCAGCTCACTCACTGTTCCCCTGCACCAGGTCTATTGTAAAAGTTAGTGAGGTTTAAAAATCCTCTCCTGCCAGTCAGCGCCGCATGTACTGGTCTTTTCTCCTGTCACTCCGCGGGACGTCCCGCCCCTTCCTGCGCCATCAGGTCTTTACTGGAGCTGAGGATGGCCGGCGGAGGTTTCCAACCAGACACAATTTTCGGAAGGACCGGAAGCGGCCCGTCCCGGCATGGGAGATGTCGCCAAATGGAAAGTGGAGAATCTGATCCCGGTGCAGGAGAACTTCCAGTGACCAACGCCCGCTGTGAGTACCCATCACAATGCCAGCTACAGCCCCTTCCCCTCTGGTCCCCCTTGCTGGCTCCTGCACCACTCCCCCATGATACCCCTTCTCCGCCACAACCACCGTCTTTTCTCTGAGCTCTCCCCCCACGCCCACACCCCCCTTCCCCCACAACCCCCCCGCCCGAACAACCCCCCTCCCTGCCCACACCACCCCCACAACCCCCCCCGCCCACACACATCCCCACAAGCACCCACAACAACCCCCTCCCCCACACCCCTGCCACACACATCCCCACAATCCCCCCCCACAATCCCCTCCCCACAACCCTCACTGCCCCCCACACACCCCTCCTCCTACCGCAACCCCCCGCCCTTGAAGCCCCCCTCTCCCCACAACCCCCCACCCACACACCCCTTTCCCTCCTGCCCACACAACCCCTATCCTCTGCCCACACACCCCCTCCCCTGTCCACACACACCCCGCCAACACACACCCCCCTGCCCCACACACACCCTCTCCCCCACACACCCCCCTTACCCACACACCCCCCCACATCCCTCCTGCCCCTCCCACCCCCCACCCACCCACAAGCATACCTTCCCACAGTCCCCGCCACACATCCCCCACACCATGCTCTCCCCCCCTCCTACAACCCCCTTCTCACACGCACCCCCACTCACCTCTTCCCCTCCCACCCACACCCCCCTTCCCACCCCTTCCCCTCCCACACATGAAGAGGAGGGGGAGGGAGTGCTGGGGGATGAGGGGAAATGAGCCATGCCTGCACAGTTAGGGGCTATGAGTGAGTGGTGGAATATTGCATTGGGAACTGGTTGCGTTGGGGGAACGGGTGGAGTGGTGAAATATTGCATTGGGGAATTGGGTTGCATTGGGGGACCAGGCCTCCCGTGTCACTGGGACCCAGTTGAAACTAAATATATTCAAGAAGGAGTCAGAGATATTGTACTAATGGCTTTGATCAAAGCACGGGGGAAGTAAGCAGGAACAATGTACTGAATTTGTATGGTCAACCATGATTATATTGAATTACAGATCAGGCTTGTGGGCCAAATGGCTTACTCCTGTTTGTAATTTATACATTTCTAAGGGAGAATCACGCACAGCAGCAGAATGTGCAATTGAAGACCTGTTCATGATGTTCACGATTCATGATGTACCTGTACAATTGGTGTTAACAACAGACCTCAATTAAAGGCATAAATGTTTGAACACTTTGTAAGGAAGGAGTAACATTAAATATTCATTAATCCTGTCACAACCATAACAGTGCAGCTGAAAATTCTACATTCATTCTTAAGGAAGCGTTGAAGACATTTTCCAAAGTTGTTTAGGACTATTGTCAAGCTAATTGTCAAGTCAAATATTGTACAACATCATGTCCCATCACAGGATTCACCTAGATTGATCCTGGATCATAGACTTCCTATGTATTTGGGTTTACGACATCCAATTTAGAGTAAAGAGTGGTGGACAGCAGTTACAGTTACAAAGTGTTTAATTGCCATATGTACTGACAATGGAACGATAACATTCTTACTTGCTGCAGCTTGAATGGTCCATAATCGCAATAACACCTAGGTCGTATGTAATAATCACTAATACAATAAAAATAATAACCATAATACGAGGTAACTGTAATTGTGCAAAAACAAAGATAGAGTGCAATCAAAGTCACAGTCCATATGAAATTATGGTTACGTAAATCAGTGTTGTGTAGTGTTTAAGAGCCTGACGGATGCTGGGAAGAAGAAGTTGTTGGTCTTGAGTGGTCACTATTTTCAGGCTCCTGTATTTTCTTCCTGATGTTAGTCATGAAAGGAGAGCATGGCCAGGATGGTATGGGTCTTTGATGATATTGGCTGCTGTTTTGAGGCAGCACCTCCTAGAAATCCCTTTGATGCTGAGGAGCCAGGTACCTTTGATGGATCAGGCAATGTCTACCACTCTCTGAAGTTTCCTTCATTCCTGAGCATTTGAGCTGCTGAATCAGGCTATGATGGAACCAGTCAGTATGCTCTCCACTGCACACCTGTAGAAGTTTGATAGGCTATTTGTCAACATACCAAATCTCCTCAAAGTTTGAAGGGTGTAGGTGAGTTTTCTTTTTGATTGCATCGATGTGCTGGGTCCAGGACAGATCTTCACATATATGCACACTCAGGAATTTGAAGCTGTTCACTCTCTCCACTGTCTTTCTGTTGATGAAGACAGGTTCAAAAGCAAATTCATGATGCACAATCCTTGCAACCCATTGGGAAGAGGTAAAGTGAAGCAGTTCAATCAAGATGAGAAAGTGAAAATATTAAGACTAATGAACAAGAACAATATGTAAACATGGGATATTCGTGAGATGGTAGAAACCTACAATATTGGTTGATTTACTGTTTGAATTGAAGGAAAGGCCATTAATGTCCACAGTGATATAATTGTTTTAATTTTTATCAGGTTGATAGAGAACCAACTAATAAATAGATGACATGAGTGAGTTGAGTTAAGATGCCATGTGCTCTGCAGATCATGAAATAATAATAGCAGGGACTGAAACAGCTAAGAAGGTCTAAACTTCTGCAAAACAAGTGAAAAGACTGAACCCATAACAATGCAAACAATAGAACTATTTTATTTCAAAGTCTCGTGATGAGACTACATGAAGAACCAGTCAGCCCGCATGCGCATCAAATACATTGTCGCATGGCGTGAGATACGGATGCATTCGGAAATGCTCTGTCAGGTAAGGTGTTTATTTTGCAGGAACGGTGCAGCGGGCTCAGAGATGCTGACAGGCGCAACCTGTACAGCAACCACCGTTAAAGCTCGGGAAGGGAGCAAGTGGCCCGGCCTGGTCTCGGAGTAACTGGCAGGCGCAACCTGCACAGTAATCTCCTCCAATGCTCCGAAATGGAGCACCCTGTCGAACCGGGCTTGGAGACATTGGCAGGCATGACTTGCACAGCAACCTCCATTTAAAGATCTGAAAGGGAGCAGTTTGTCAAGCGTGGGACCGAAGAGGTGAACAGGCATGGCCTGCACAAGTAACTGCGCTGAAGCTCTGATAAGGAGAAGCTAGTCGACCCGGGCTCGGAGACACTGGCAGGTAAGGTCTGCATACAAATCTCTGCGAAAGCTCCGAAATGGAGCAGCTTGGTGACCTGGGCTCGGAGACACTGGCAGCATAGCCCGTACAGTAACCTCCGCTAGCTCTGAAAAACAGCAGGTTGTCAACCTGGGCTCGGAGACGCAGGCAGTGGGGCCTGCACAGCAGCATCTGAAAGCTCAGAAAAGGAGCAGCTTGTCGACCCCAGTTCAGGGAAGACCAGCTCATAACTGGCTGTCCAAAAGGACCATATTGGCCAGAGAAGCACTGCCTCAACATCTAAGATTGAGGTTATCAGGCTGCTCACAAGAGCGAGGATAACTAAGTGAGAGTAGGAGGTGCACTGCACTGATACAGGCAGTTAAATTCGGGTATTTGAGGATATCTCCTGCTCAGAGGCAGGGAGTTTGAGGATTCCCTCAAACCACTTTCAGCTCATGGCTAACAATGAGCTGCTAGCTCTCTGGACCATAATTTGCCATCCTCTCGGGATAGGCAAGTCAGGAAATAATGCAAGTAGCATTATTTCCTGACTTGTAGGTTCGCTATGTACAAAGTAAATAAATAAGTAGGTAAGTAAGTAAATAAATAAATAAGTAAATAAATAAATGAAAAGCAAAAGCTTCGAAAGGGAGCAGTTTGGCGACCCGAGTTCGGGGAAGGACAAGGCCAAAATGACAAAATATGACCAAAAGGACAATACTGGGCAGGAAGGTCCTGCCTCAACATCCATTGAGGATATCATCTGTTGGCTCTCAAAACTGGAAAACCTGATTGAGAGGCTGGTCAAAGGGAATACAATATAATGAACTTTATTTTTACAGGTGGTTCCAATCAGATGTTTACGGCAGCAATACCTGGTTCAGGGTTGCATTATGATATCTCCCGCTCAGAGGAGGGGTGCTTTGAGGAGTATTACATGGTAGACTCTGACTGTGGGGAAGTCGACAGTGAACTCAAATTCCCTCAACAAGTGGATGATATGCTTCAACTCAAGTCTAAAAAGGAGTTGCTGGCATTTGTGACTAAATTTGCAAGTAGCATTGGTTACTTGACTTTTCATCAGCTGAATGAGATGAACATGCAGGACACTGCTGTAAAGTATGGTAGTTCTGATAACTGGCAGACACTGGAGGTTCTGAAGGTTAATGCCACCATTTGGGGCAAACTGAATGGCAAAACGAAGTCAAAAGACTTAAAACTCCAGTGAGCTCAGAGATTTCTCACAAGAGGGATTACGGCCTTTGCAAGGTCGGTGGAGGGAATTCAGCTGTCCGATTTGCAGTAGACGCCTTAGCATTTCTGTATAATGCACAGTTTGAGCTCAATTGTGTTGCAAAGGATGGTATAAGGTCAGAGATCAACCCAATATATGCTCCTTTGTGCAAGGCAAGTAATGTGCAGTTTGCAAGTATCTCTTTGGAGAAGATTTGGGCAAGCAAGCAAAAGACTTGCAAGTGGAATTCAAGGCTGCGGTGGGTGTGGTAAAGACACCCTTTGTGGGTAAGACTCCTGGCTACCGGCATGCATATCATCCCTTCCAAGCTAGCGGCAGATACCGCTACACTGAGGCTGGTTGGAGAACCAGGCCTACACAATTAAAACCAAGCCAGAGGCCTTTTTTATGCATGGGTTCACAGCGCTCACCATGGAGGCAGCGTACTCCACAAACTCAATATCATTCCCCAGCACGCCACGATGCCAGAGCCAAATGGACAGGGAAAAAATCTAGGGTGAGTTGACTCTATTGACCAGCCGCCTAAGGCCATTTTGGTGGTGTCAGTCTCAGGGTTTGCTGGATCCTGGTGGCTGGTGGAGATAATCACCTCTTGCCAATTATTGCATTGGCAGTCTTGGTGGTTTTTATCGCAAGTTATTTCTTAGAAACTGCCTTGATTACACCTACAGCGACCAAGAGGTGGAGGCCGTTGAGGTATGCAAATATTATTCCATCAGTCGCATGAGATATGCTGACGATATTCAAGTTGGAGGTAGATTGAGACTGTTCAAAAACAGGTGGGGACAGATAACCTCTGATCCTTTCAGTTTACAAATCATAAATGGTTATAAGATTGAGTTTCTGGCTGATCAATTTCCTCCGCGGATAGAGAAGCCAAGAATCCCGTAAATACGGTCTAAAGAGGAAACTATAGTTATCCAAGTTGAAATAGAGAAACTACACAAAAAGAATGTGATTGAGCAGTCTGCCCATGAACAAGAGGGATATATTTCTAATATCTTCTCACGATTGTAGAAAAATGGAGGATACCGAATCATTCTAGGACACGTGCTTGGAATATAACCATTTTAAGATGGATATTTTTCATTCAACAAAATAGCTGATTACAGAGGATTGCTTTATTGGCCTCAATCGATCTCAAAGATGCATACTATTCAGTACCAATACACAAGAGTCACATGATATATCTGACGTTTATCTGGCAAGGCCAGTTGTGACAATTTTAGGCTCTACCTAAGAGGTTGAGTTCAGCCCTAGGCTATTTACAAAGATTCTAAAGCCAATGTTGCCCTACTCAGATCTAAAGGGGTTTTGTCATGGGGTTTATAGATGACACACTCATTGTATGGAAGAGATCATGTGTCACAGAGTTAGCTGTTTCAGCAACAAAGGTACTCCTAGAATATCTAGGGTTTGTTATTCATCCAGAAAAGTCCATACTGGAGCCGACAAAATCTATTACATATCTAGGTTTTGTCATAAACTCTGCAGATATGTGTGACACTACCCACAGATAAGAAACAGAATATTGTAGAGGCATGCACAGGGTATAAATATCAGAAGATGTCTCCAAAGATAATTCAAGACGAGGCAACATGAATTATAGTAGTGCCAAATTGACCTACCCAACCATGGTATTGTACATTCCTTTGTAAATAGGTCTGCTGAAAGAAGCTCCTGTATTTGCTCACAGACATGAGCAGTGGTTAGTTCAACCTATCACTCGTGCAGCTATCACTGCATGGTTGTATGAAAAAGTTTTGTGAAGAGACACATGTGAGCTACTTTTAAACAGAAGTAGCAGAGGTTTGTGGGTTTCCTTCAGTGTGGTTTTATGAGAAGCGACTAAGTTATAGCGCAATTAACACTGCTCGTAGTGCTTTGTCGTCATATCTTGTACTAGAAGTGGGACAATAAACGATTGGCTCCCATCTACTGGTGACAAAGGTTATGGAAGGTGTATTTTATATGAACCCTCTTAAGCCTAGATACATAGTGTGGAATGTGTAATCAGTATTAATTTTTTAACGCAAATTGACCTCAGCTGTATTCCTAAATTTGGAGCAGTTACTCTTAAGTTAGTCATGCTTGTGACACTTATTTCAGCACAAACTCAGTCTTTACGCAATCTCCGTCTGGATACTCGGTCATATCTGACAAGAGGGTAGCATTTTATGTGAATGAACTCATAAAGCAGAGCAGGCACGATTGGGTCAAGTTGGTGTTAACAGCATACCCACCAGATCGGAGATTGTGGGTGTTTATTATGTGAAAAGGTACATTGAGGTTACTAAGAACTTATGAGATGAAGGAAAAGTTTCTTCATAGTTATAAAATAGTCTCACAAGAGATTGTTTGTGCAGACTATTTCAAGATGGATAGAGGGTAAGCAGTTGAAAGTGGGAGTGAATACAAATAATTTCAAGTCACACTCTACCAGGGCTGCTGGCATGTTAGCAGCCAATAGGATGGATGTTCCTCTTGATCACATTCTTGCAACAGCAGGAGGCTCAGATGAACGCACTTTTGGAAGTTATAAAATATCATTGAACATGTCTGGACAATTGCAGATATAATTCTGGGCAGTGCTACATGAGCTGTTGTCTAACTCAAAGGCAATTGGGACTGTGGTCCAATTAAGGCTGATGTACATATATGTAAAGTTAATAAAGTTAGAAGAAACTTTTCCTTCATCTCAAAGGTAACCTCAATGTTGTTAATGGCCCATGTCTTTTCAACCATTCATGGTTTATCTGTGTAGTGTGTTCACATACAGATTGGTTTACTGCATGAAACCACGGAGCTTCAAAGGCTTCATGTAGTCTCATCACGAGACTTCGAAATAAAATAGAAAGATTAAACGAGAACTCACCATTTGAAGTTTGATCTTGATTTTATGAGAAGTTGGAGTGAGAGACTACGTGCCCTCCACTCCCAACCCTGAATCTCATAAATTTCATTCGGTAAGTCAAGGGTTATTAATCTTTCTATAGTTTGATTCTGGTTTAAGTGGACTGTGGTTTCATACAGTGGCTCTGAAGATTGTTGAGCATGCGGGCAAGTGGGTTCTTCACGTAGTCTCTCACTCCAACCTTTCATAAAATCAAGATCAAACTTCAAACGGTAAGTTCTCATTTAATCTTTCTATTAAAACAATGTTTTTAGTTCTGTTTGAATTGTGCTGGTACCAGAAGCAATTTGTATTTGCTTTGCATACTTTTCCACTTTTATAGACACGGGTAAATATTTTTGATCCCCTAAGACCACAGGCAGACAGGGATGTGCCTGGGTTCCTGAGCTCTTTGTTTAGTTTACTCCACATACTGTGAATCAGAAATAAACATTAATTGTTACAATAATACAACTGTTAATAGCTAGTGGAGAGTAAATTTTGAACCACCAAACCAAAAATCAGTACATGATCATTTCCCTCCTGTACTCACTTTCTGCCTCATCTTATTTATTTATAAAATGTAACACTCAGTTTTTATTGATTTTTTTTCTTTGTATCACCATTGTCAGCTTCAAAGGGTGATTTTCCATTAAATGATAGGTTTACCTAATAACAATTAGTCTGTTTGTAATTTTCTAAAGTGCCAATTCTCTTCCTTGTTTACTCCTGTACTGATATCTTTCACCAAACATCTTTGTCAAAGCTGTCAGTGAGATATGAGTTGTCTTCTTGTAAGTTGCAATTACCCGGCCATTACTATGGCCCCTTAGTCTTTAAAGCATTCGCTGGAGGAGGGTGGATGTTTCCATTTTCTATTTGCCCCCACATGACCATCACCTTCCTGGAGAGTTAAATAAATATGAAACTAAAAAAAAATTGATATGTAGGGAATGTTTAATGTAAGAACAGCATTTGCAGGTCTTATTACCACCATCAATAAAAAGAAAATTGATTCAACAGGGTGGTGAATCTTTGGAATTCTTTGTCACAGAAGGCTATGAATGCAAAGTCAATGGATATATTTGAGACAGAGATAAATAGATTCTTGATTAGTATGGGTGTCAGTGGTTATAAGGTCATAAAGTAATAAGGAATAGGAGTAGAATTAGACCATTTGACCCATCAAGTCTACTCCGCCATCCCCCCAATCATGGCTGATCTATCTCTCCTAACCTTATTCTCCTGTCTTCTCCCCATAACCTCTGACACCTATACTATGGGGAGGTTATGGGGAGAAGGCAGGAAAATGGGGTTAGGAGGGAGAGATAGATCAGCCATGATTGAATGGCGGAATAGACATGGATGACTGGATGGCCTAATTCTGCTAATATCCAGGGCCGGATTTAGATGAAGAGAGGCCCTAAGCTATTTCACTTGTGAGGCCCCCCCCCCCCTCCCCAATCCCTCACCCCAACAACTAGAGGACCACGACTACCCGACAGTGACAGTGTGACACTTTTAGATCCTACTGTATGTTGTTATTAAACAGTTGGTTTTAAAACACATATTGGATTCACCACGGAGCAGGCGATGCTTTATCTGGATCGCCGTTTGAAGCTCAGTAGTGTTGGGCCCGCTGCTTCAACATCATGGAGCTGTGGTTTGCGGAGCTCCCAGTCTCGGGTCGTGCTGATTTCAACATCGCGGAACCCTGGGATCCCTTTGCCGAGGGCCACCAGTGTGAATCTCCGCCCAGCTCAGCCTGTGGACTTCGGGAGCCGCGGTCTCCGGTTGGAAGTGGCTGATTCGGAAGTTCCAGCAGCTGAGAATGTTCTCCCATTCCGACGTCGGATGGTGACCCCTAAATTTAATTGTACCAATGGCCATGGGGGGGGGGTCCAAGAGGAGGGGGTCCATTGGAGACGGTAAAAGGAATCATCAATGGGGGCGAGGACTCCTTCCCATGGAAGAATGGTGTGAGGCGGAGGCGACAGTAGAAGAGCTCCAAATCGTGGCGGGCGCAGAACTAATTGAGGTGGGGATGGAGGAGGACAAAGGTGAAGACAGGGCCAGCTTAAGCCGATTGGACCGATTGCTCCCAATTGGGCCCCGCGAGTAATGGGGCCCCGTGCCAGAGTAATCTACTCTCGGCTTGGGTAGATGTACCCTGGGTGGAGGGGGGAAAGAGGGGTGGAGAGAGAGTAGAGGGGTGGAGGGGGAAGAAAGGGGTAGACGGGGAAGGAGGTGTGAGGGGAATGGAGAAGGGGAGAGGGGGAGGTGGGTCGTTCCCTCACGTTCCCGGGGCAGCGCTCCTGCACATCCAGTCGCCGTGCTTCACGCACACAGCCCCGGCTCCACCTCTCTCTCTCCCTGGGGAGACGCAGTGAACAATACATTGAGGGCCGGGCCGGGGGTTGGAGCAACGTTTACAAACATTGGCCTCAGCTCACATCCGCCCACCCGGACCCCGGCATCCGATCCTGCTGCCGGCCCTCTACCTCCCTTCTCTCCTTCCCTTCTTCCCTCCCTCCCTTCTCTCCTTCCCTCCCTCCTTCCTCTTTTCCCTTCTCTCATTTGCTCCATCTCTTCTTTCTCTCCTTCCCTCCCTCCTTTCTCTACTTCCCTCCCTTCTGTCCTTCCTCCCTTTTCTCCCTCCCTCCCTCCCTCCCTTCTCTCCCTCCCTTCTCTCCCTCCCTTCTCTCCCTTCTCTCCTTCCCTCCCACACACACATTATGCACAGACAACTAACACACAGTTAGGATGGGGTAGAGGCCCAAAGGGTAGGATGGGGCTGAAGCCCAAAATGTAAGGCCTGGACTGTTTTTTCGCCAATGGTTGTTGGTTTTCCAGGATTTATTTAATTAAATTACTTTTTTTTCCATTTCACTCACTAAAACAAGTGATATTGCAACTATTTACTTTTCAGAGGCGATCTACACATATTGTTTTTTACTTGTAGGCTTATATGCATGCAATTTTACATTAAAATGTAGCTTAGATCTGTTTGGGGCATTAAGTCGCATGCACTTTTTAAGCGCACATTTTGATTACTTTCCATTCTACCATAGAGATATAAAGTCTATAATAGACTTTAATTATATTTCTATGAATCTACAGATCTTGGCTGGGAACCTGGGGCTCGCCAAAATCGTTCCCAATTGGACCCCGCACCTCCTAAGGCCAGCCCTGGTTGAGGCCTCTGCTGAGGACAGACCATTCGGTATCTGAGAGGGGGACGCCAGGGGGATGGTGAACACACGGCAGGGATGGGGGTTGGGGCCATAGGAAGGCAGGTGAGTGGACTGAGGCCAAGGCAATAGACAATAGGTACAGGAGTAGGCCAATTGGCCCTTCAAGCCAGCACCACCATTCAATGTGATCATGGCTGATCATCCACAATCGGTACCCCGTTCCTGCCTGCTCCCCATATCCCCTGACTCCGCTATTTTTAAGAGCCCTACCTAGCTCTCTCTTGAAAGCATCCAGAGAACCTGCCTCCACCACCCTCTGAGGCAGAGAATTCCACAGACTCACCACTCTCTGTGAGAAAAAGTGTTTCCTCTTCTCCGTTCTAAATGGCTTACTCCTCATTCTTAAACTGTGGCCCCTGGTTCTGGATGTCTGGTGGAGGGGTGGTGTGTGGTCAGGGGGTAGGGGGGTATGAGGACTGAAGTGTGGGTGGAGAAGAGCTGGGGTTGCATGGTTTGAGAGGAATGGGGAAGACCCAGTGGTACAGCCACTGTGATTACCAGGGTTGGCTGACTAGCACTAGGACCCAGCGCAGTCAAACCCGGGGGAGCGGGAGTCTGCAGCAGCTTCAGGCCCGGTGCTGGCTGCAGGTAAGGCGACGGCGACAGCTGCGGCTGCTGGGGGGCGGTGGAATGGCCAGGGTCAACGGGGAAAGAGTAGTAGGTCCCGGTGGGTGGATGGTCGGTGGGGCAGCGATGTTCGACGGGTCCGGTGAGGCAGCAAGGTGAGTAGGCCCCCCTAGATCTCAAGGCCCTAAGCTTAAGCTTGTCTATCTTATATGTAAATCCGGCCCTGCTCATATCACATGATTTTGGGATCTTATGAAAATATTCCAGTACAAGTTGATTTTTACAAGATAGCTTCTGCTGCACATTTGAAAAATAGCAGAGCCATAAGCATTTATGACACATTGTGTCAGTTGCATGGCAATTTTTAGCGGTGAAAACCATAGGGATGTTTGACAAGTGAATATGAATCATTTGGACAGAATATAATTCTGGAAACATGTTTTAAAAACATGGATCTACAAATCTGTTGGGGTGGCCAGGACCAGCTGGCCTATAAATCTTTCCAGAACACCCGGAAAGTCAGATACTGCTCCACATCTTGGAATGAATTCACTTTGGCTGTTACATTCTATTAACAATGTGCTGTACTAGTTCAACCCAGTAGGCGCCGACACTTCCTGGAAAGTGGCGGCGCCTAATGGCAGCGGCTTGACTGCAGTCCGTCTGTCTTTAAAAAAAAATGTTGTCCCATTAGATGTATGTTTTTGGTTCTCATTTTTATTATTTTTTAGCCATGTATATGTAGGGGGGTGGGGAAAACTGTTTAATCTCTTCCCTGTACGGGGACCCAACTTTTTCCCAGTCGGGTCTCCGGTGTCGTTGGGCCTAACATCGTGGAGCCGGCGGCGGACCAACCTGAGGGCTTCAGTTGCGGAGCCTGCGGACACGCTATCGCGGAGCTGGCTGACTTCGGAGCAGGGAGAACTGTGGTGACGCGCGCTGAAACCTGACTTCGGAGTTTCAGAGGCTCCGGCCATAGGCCCGGTGGACAGGAACATTGGGAGCTCGCAGGTCCCTGGTGGGAGACCGCTTTTCGGAGCTCCCGCAACAGCAACTTCTCCCACCGGAATTGCGGGGTTTAAAGGACTCGGAGCAGGGCCTAACATCGCCCGGCGCGGCTTAAAGGCCGCGAGACTTACAATCGCCCACCGGGGGCTTTAACATTGTGAGTCCCAGTCGCCTTGGCGCTGCAGTCGCGGGAGAAGAACAAAGGGAAGAGATAAGCCTTCCATCACAGTGAGGAGGTGTTGGAGATTCACTGTAATGGATGTTTGTGTAAATTGTGTTACGTGTGTGTCTTGGATTTTTTTGTAATGTCATGACTGTAGGAATGAAATTTTGTTCAAACCTTGTCTGTTTGAATGACAATAAAAGGCATTCTATTCTAATTCCTGTGGCTAACGCTTCCTTATATTTCAGCTTTGTCAACAATGATCTCAAGATCAGCTGCAACCATTTGTTTCTTATCCCATTAAATGACATCTGCTATGGGCTCTCTGTACTCAGGAACCACTAATTCAACTTCAATTCAATTACTTCTTCCAAACCCCATGTTGTCAATTGCTAATGGCCAGAGTAATCTTGGCTTCAAACTCAACTAGAATCATCGTACTATGTTCCCACATAGAATCATAGAATCATAGAAAATAGGTGCAGGAGTAGGCCATTCGGCCCTTCGAGCCTGCACCGCCATTCAATATGATCATGCTGATCATCCAACTCAGTATCCTGTACCTGCCTTCTCTCCATACCCCCTGATCCCTTTAGCCACAAGGGCCACATCTAACTCCCTCTTAAATATATCCAATGAACTGGCCTCAACTACTTTCTGTGGCAGAGAATTCCACAGGCTCACCACTCTCTGTGTGAAAAATTATCTTCTCATCTCGGTCCTAAAAGACTTCCCCCTTATCCTTAAACTGTAACCCCTTGTTCTGGAGTTCCCCAACATCGGGAACAATCTTCCTGCATCTAGCCTGTCCAACCCCTCAAGAATTTTGTAAGTTTCTATAAGATCCCCCCTCAATCTCCTAAATTCCAGTGAGTACAAGCCAAGTCTATTCAGTCTTTCTTCATATGGAAGTCCTGCCATCCCAGGAATCAGTCTGGTGAACCTTCTCTATACTCCCTCAATGGCAAGAATGTCTTTCCTCAGATTAGGAGACCAAAAGCTGTGCGCAATACTCCAGGTGTGGCCTCACCAAGACCCTGTACAACTGCAGTAGAACCTCCCTGCTCTTGTACTCAAATCCTTTTGCTATGAATGCCAACATACCATTCGCTTTCTTCACAGCCTGCTGCATCTTTAATAACTGACTCTAGCATTTTCCCCACTACCGATGTTAGACTAACTGGTCTGTAATTCCCCATTTTCTCTCTCCCTCCCTTTTTAAAAAGTGGGGTTACATTAGCTACCCTCCAATCCCCAGGAACTACCAGAATCTAAAGAGTTTTGAAAAGTTATCAACAATGCATCCACTGGATGTCTGGGCTACTTCCTTTAGTACTCTGGGATGCAGCCTATCTGGCCCTGGGGATTTATCGGCCTTTAATCCATTCAATTTACCTAACACCACTTCCCGGCTAACCTGGATTTCACTCAGATCCTCCATCTCATTTGACCCCCGGTCCCCTGCTATTTCCAGCAGATTATTTATGTCTTCCTTAGTGAAGAAAGTAGTTATTCAATTGGTCTGCCATGTCCTTGTTCCCCATGACCAATTCACGAGTTTCTGACTGCAAGGGACCTATATTTGTTTTAACTAACCTTTTTCTCTTCACATATTTATAAAAAAATTTGCAGTCCGTTCCCTGCCAGTTTTCTTTCATAATCTATTTTCCCTTTCCTAATTGTCCCCCTCTGCTGAACTATGAATTTCTCCCAGTCCTCTGGTAGGCTGCTTTTTCTGGCTAATTTGTATGCTTCATCTTTAGTTTTGACACTATCCCTGATTTCCCTTGTTATCCACGGATGCATTACATAGAAACATAGAAACATAGAAATTAGGTGCAGGAGTAGGCCATTCAGCCCTTCGAGCCTGCACCGCCATTCAATATGATCATGGCTGATCATCCAACTCAGTATCCCGTACCTGCCTTCTCTCCATACCCTCTGATCCCCTTAGCCACAAGGGCCACATCCAACTCACTCTTAAATATAGCCAATGAACTGGCCTCAACTACCCTCTGTGGCAGAGAGTTCCAGAGACTCACCACTCTCTGTGTGAAGAAAGTCTTTCTCATCTCGGTCTTAAAGGATTTCCCCCTTATCCTTAAGCTGTGACCCCTTGTCCTGGACTTCCCCAACATCGGGAACAATCTTCCTGCATCTAGCCTGTCCAACCCCTTAAAAATTTTGTAAGTTTCTATAAGATCCCCTCTTAATCTCCTAAATTCCAGAGAGTATAAAACCGAGTCTATCCAGTCTTTCTTCATAAGACAGTCCTGACATCCCAGGAATCAGTCTGGTGAATCTTCTCTGCACTCCCTCTATGGCAATAATGTCCTTCCTCAGATTTGGAGACCAAAACTGCACGCAATACTCCAGGTGTGGTCTCACCAAGACCCTGTACAACTGAAGTAGAACCTCCCTGCTCCTGTACTCAAATCCTTTACCTTCCCTGATTTATTATTTTGCCAAGCTGGGATGAACAATTGTTGTAGTTCATACATGCAGTCTTTAAATGCCTTCCATTGCATATCCACCGTCAACCCTTTAAGAATCACTTGCCAGTCTATCTTGGCCAATTCACGTCTCATACCCTCAAAGTTACCTTTCTTTAAGTTCAGAACCCTTGTTTCTGAATTAACAATGTCACTCTCCATCCTAATGAAGAACTCAACCACATTATGGTCACTCTTGCCCAAGGGGCCACTCACAACAAAACTGCTAAATAACCCTTCCTCATTACTCAGTACCCAGTCTAGAATAGCCTGCTCTCTCGTTGGTTCCTCTACATGTTGGTTTAGAAAACTATACCGCATACATTCCAAGAAATTCTCTTCCTCAGCAACCCTGCCAATTTGATTCACCCAATCTATATGTAGATTGAAGTCACCCATTATAATGGTTTTACCTTTGTTGCACGCATTTCTAATTTCATGTTTGATGCCATCCCCAACTCCACTACTACTGTTAGGTGATCTGTACACAACTCCCACTAGCGTTTTCTGCCCCTTCAAGTTTTGCAGCTCTACCCATTTCTATTTCACATCCTCCAAGCTAATGTCCTTCCTTTCTATTGCGTTAATCTCCTCTCTAACCAGCAACGCTACTCCACCTCCTTTTCCTTTCTGTCTATCCCTCCTGAATATTGAATATCCCTGGATGTTCAGCTCCCAGCCTTGGTCACCCTTGAGCCATGTCTCCGTGATCCCAACTATATCATATTCATTAATAACTATCTGCACATTCAACTCATCCACCTTATTACGAATCCTCCTTGCATTGAGACACAAAGCCTTCAGGCTTGTTTTTACAACACTCTTACTCCTTATACAATTATGTTGAAAAGTGGCCCTTTTTGATTTTTGCCCAGGATTTTTCAGCCTGCCACTTTTACTTTTCACCTTGCTACCTATTGCTTCTACCCTCATTTTACATCCCTCTGTCTCTCTGCTCATGCTCCCATCCCCCTGCCATATTAGTTTAAATCCTCCCTGACTGCACTAGCAAACACCCCCAAGAACATTGGTTCCCTTCAAGCCCAGGTGCAGACCGTCCTGTTTGTACTGGTCCCACCTCCCCCAGAACTGGTTCAAATGCCCGAGAAATTTGAATCCCTCCCCCTTGCACATTATTTTCCATTTATTCTTCCAATTTTTATTTTTAGGTTGAACTTTGACCTTCTTCCCAAACTTCACATTCAGCAATATAATATTTCACAAAGATTGAGAAAAATGCAGTGCTTCTAAATTGTGAAATACAATATGCTGCTTGCAAATATCTAGTGGTGCACTAATAGCTGTAAACCTATTCCTCATGCAGCACAGTTAACTACTTACTGAATGGTTGCAGTTATTCATATTAATATGGGTTATTTTAACTTAGTTTAGAGATACAGCTTGGAAACAGGCTCTTTGCTCCAACAAGTCCGTGCTAACCACTGGTTCTATGCTATCGCAGTTTTGCATCCTACACACTGGGGGAAATTTACAGAAGCCGATTAACCTACAAACCTGCAAGTCTTTGGAATGTGGGAGGAAGTTGAAGCATCAGAGAAAACCCACGGGGTCACGGGGAGAACGTCCAAACTCTGTACTAATGTCAGTCTAATGACGTAGTCAGAAACAAATGCAGGTCTCTGGAACTGTAAGGAAGCAATTCTACCACTGTGCCAGCCAATTGCAAATATTATTTATTTTACACAGATGCTTGTCAAACCTAAAAGATGACTGTCTTGAGACATGAAATATATTTGCAGCAATAAGAACTTGATGGCCAAAGAATAAATCAGTACATATCCCTTTCACAGAACGATATAAATTTCACTTTTGCCATGGCAAGTATTTTCATTAGTCTATCAACCAGAAGTGTGATTTGACATTTTTATTGGTTAGTTGTAAGATTTGATAAAATATTCGCTGTCATGCTTTGCATTTAACCTAATGCAGTGTGATGAAATCAGTGACATGTTTCTAGATTTGTGAAGTACCTCATGTGTTGACTATCATTTGTGTCATTAGTGTTTCCTCTGCCTTGTAGCACAGATGTATCCTAACTCTTCCAAGAAAATATGTGTGGGCCGCATGATTTTAGACCTTCAGGAATAGGCCATAAAGTAACTGAAGAAAGAATGCAAGCTGAGCAATCTTACACCATATGTCCATGTCATGATGCCATTGGGACATTGCTATAGAATTTAAAACAGGCAAATTGAATGGGAAGTCACGATTGACTTAAATACAGAGCAGCAACCACAGTCTTCAGTTTCCGTCTGATCAAACACTTCAGAAATACTCAGCAGGTCAAGCAGCAATTGTGGAGAGGAAAACAGAATTAATGTTTCAGGTCAAGAATCGACATATGTGCAGGCTGACAGGTATTTTTAAAGTGGAGATTGACAGATCCTTGATTAACAAGGGTGTCAAAGGTATGAGGAGAAGCTAGGAGAATGGGGTTGAGAGGGAAAGATAGATCAGCCATGATTAAATGTAGTGACTTGATGGACCGAAAAGCCTAATTCTGCTCCTATGATTTATGAACATGAACTTATCATTTCACCCATGCACAAACATGGGTTTGATGCCCCAATGTTCCACCAATTGCTCTCCCCACCTTCTCTGCTATTTAAATTAATATGTTTTCTCTTAATTCTGATGATGTCTTCAACCTGAAATGTTAATTGATTTCACTTTCCACACATGCTGCTTGACTGATTTCATCAGCATTTCTGCTTTTTAAAACAAAATTCAGCTTCCGTTGTTTTATTTGACATTTCTCAGAATCTTACATGTTTTGCTTGGTGGGTACTCTGTAAGTAACATTATGGATAGGATGTGTAGGAAAGAACTGCAGATGCTGGTTTAAATCGAAGGTAGGCACAAAATGCTGGAGTGGCATTATGGATGTTGTTTTCCTCTTAATTCAAGATTGAATTGTTAATAAAATTATAATTTATTATTTCAGATACTTGTATTACATTTTTAAGTGTTTGTGTTTTTTTTTGACTGAACATCTTGTGCCGTGAAACACAAACAGATTTTTACATTAAAACTAATGTGAAATGTCATTACGATTTGCCAACTTTCACTTAATCAATGTTCCAAGAACAGAATCCTTTCAAAAATTGAGGAACATCAGACTTCCCCAATTGCCTTCCCACTGAAGGGGGGAGAGCAGTGTTAGTACACATCAGAACTGTTTGTACAGTTGCACATAATTTTGTAGATATAAGTAGATTGTTAAAGTGGCAAGACCAAATCTGGAGATGGTCACATAAAGCTGCAGAAACCTAGCGGGTCTGACAGCACCTCTGGAGAAAAGGAATAGGTGATGTTTTGGGTCGAGACCTGAAGAAGGGTCTCGACCCAAAACGTCACCTATTCCTTTTCTCCAGAGATGCCGTCTGATCACTGAGTTACTCCAGCTTTTTGTGTCTATCTTCGGTTTAAACCAGCATCTGCCGTTACTTACGACACAAGACCAAATCTGCTGTGAGTACATCTCCCTTTGCAACCTTTGTCTAATTTCTTTCTCTCGTCATAATCCTTTAAACAAAACTGCAGATGCCAACAGTTATTAGAAAATAGAAAGGTTCTGACAAATGCAAAAATGGCTGCTGTGGAAGTCACCATCAAACATTGCCGGGGCAATGCAAGAATAGGTGAATAATGATTAGATCAGCAAACAGAATTCAATAGTTATTTTATGGATGAAAGGCTTTGAGCGCCATGTCTATGTTTATTGATTGCATACTCACTGACTGATCATAGGATTGCAGCATGCAACCCAAGAACTTTGCAGCAGTGGGAGGAGGAAGAAAGCAAGCCACATCAAAACTGAAAAAGGAGAGAGAGGTGTGGAGAAAAAAGATAATAACAAATGAAGTTGGGGAGCAAATCAGATCTTGAGAGGAATTCTCAAGGGGAGAAGGGTTAACTTAAAAAGGACACCAATCAGAACGACTAAGTAATCCTATAACAGTCTGAGCTGATGTGCAAAATAAATACGTTTCTTTCGCTGATGACATGTAGCCAAGGGGCTGCAGACATAATTATAAAGGTTTGCAACAGTAACTGGTGTTGCCCATACTCCCTTTAGACCATAAGACCTTAAGACATAGAGGCATAGAGGCGGGACAGTGGTGAACCAGTAAAGTTACTGCCTTACAGCGCCACAGACCCGGGTTCGATCATGACCATGGGTGCTGTCGGTACAGAGCATGAACGTTCTCCTTGTGACCATGTGGGATTTCTCCAGATGCTCTTGTTTTCTCCCACATTCCAAAGACGTGCAGGTTTGTAGGTTAACTGGCTTCTCTAAATTGTCTCCAGTGTGTAGGAAAGAACAAGTGTATGGGTGATCACTGGTCGGTGCAGACTTGGTGGGCCAAAGGGCCTGTTTCTATGTTGTATCTCTGAACTAAATTAAAACAGAATTAAACCATTTAGTTCATCGAGTCTACTCCACCTTTCAATCTTGGCTGATCTATTTCCTCTCTCAATCCCATTTTCCTGCCTTTTCCCCGTAACCTTTGACACCCTTCCTGAGCAAGAACCTATCAATCTCTGCTTTAAAAATACCCAATATCTCAGCCTCCCCAGCAGTCTGTGGCAATGGATTCCACATATTCACTGACCTCTGGCTAACGAAATTCCTACCATATCTAATGCAACTGTTATGATGATAATACGTAGTCTCCTGATGCCCTCCCCTCCCCATCCCAGCAGTAGAACATGTTTGAGGATCAGTGGTTACAGAACTGTAGGACCTTCTGAACATCTAATTAACTATTGTGTGGGAAGTAAATAAGAGAAGTTGTGGGACTGGAAAGAGCAAAGTAAGTTATGCCTCAAGCACTTGCAATAGAAAAGCTAAGTTGGAACAGATTTCATTGTCTACACTCCACATTGTGATGTAAGTCCATACAATACAGCAGGATACTGCATGGTTTGGCAAAACTGTCTTCAATATTCTACATTTTATCTTTCTCTTGTCCTTGTCCAAAATATATTTGATTCACTGAAGGAATAAACAAAATGATGTATTTTCTTTCTTAATAGAAAGATTAAATGAAAACTTACTGTTTGAAGTACATTGCCCTTAATCGGACCACAGTCCCAATTGCCTTTTGGTTAATCAATAGCTCATGCAACACTGTTCAGAATTCTATCGGCAACCATCCAGACAAGTTCCATGAAATTTTATAACTTCTGAAAGTGCGCTTATCTGAGCCTCCTGCTGTTGCTAGAAGATGACCAAAGGGGAAATCCATTCTATTGGCTGCTAACGAGCCAGCCCCCCTGGTAAAGTGAGACATGAAATATATGAATTAATTCCCACTTTTAGCTGCTCACACTCTATCCATCTTGCAATAGTCTGCACCAACAATCTCTTGTGAAACGATTAAATAACTATGAAGAAACTATCCTGCGTTTCATAGGTACTAATAAGCTCAGAGTACCTTTTTACATAATAAACACCCCCAATCTCCAATTTGGTAGGTTTGCTGTCAACTCTAACTTACGCAACCGTGCCCGTTTGCTTTATGAGTTCATTCCCATAAAAAGCTACCCTTATGTCAGATATGACCCAGAGATCCAGACGGAGATTGTGTAAACTGTGCTCTTTGTGCTGAAATCAGTTGTCATAAGCATAATTAACTTAAAAGATACTGTTTCAAAATTATGAAGACAGTTGATGAATATCTGCATAATAATTTATACTGATTACACATTCCACACTACTTTGAATCTAGGCTTTCGAGTGTTCATATAAAAGACACCTTTCATAACCTCAATTAACAGTGGGTGAATAACCACTCATTTGATGTCCCACTTATAGTACTAGAGAGAAGGACAAAGCAGCAAGTGTCAATTGCGCTATAACATAATTGCTTCTCTTAAACCCAAACTGAAAGAAACCTCAAACCTCTGCTACATCTGTTTAAAGTAGCTCACATGTATCTCTTCACAAACTTTCAGCAGACTTATCTACAATGGAAGCCTTGGGTGAGTAGGCCAAAATGACACTACTATAATTCATGTCGTCTATAAACTCCGTGCCAAAATACCCTTTAGATCTGAGTAGGGCAGAATTAACTTTAGAATCTTTATAAATAGCCTAGGACTGCAGTCAACCCCTTAGGTAGAACCTAAAATTTCCAACACTGGCCTTGCATAAAACACCAGATATATCTGTGCTTCTCGTGTATTGATATGAAAACGTATGCATCTTCATGATTGATTGAGGCCCTAAATCCTCTGTAATCAGCTAAATTGCAGAATGACAATTATCCATCTTCAACTGGTTATATCAACCACACGATCAGACTAGCCAAATCCAAGCCTGATTGGGCATCCTCCATTTTTCTTGAACCTTGAGAAAATATTAGAATATACCCCTCTAGTTCTTGGGCAGACTTCTCTTCCTTTGTGAGATGTCTCTGTTCCACTTGGATAACCATAGTTTCCATAGTACCATAGTTTCCTCTTTGAACCATAAGTACGGAAATCTTGGCTTCTCTTGCCGCGGAGGAATTATTCAACCAGAAAACTGAATCTTATAACCGTTTATGATTTGTAAAATGGAAAATTCGAAGATTATCTGGCCCCACCTGTTTGTCGAACCATCTTACCTATCTCCGACTTGAATATCGCACCCGTCAGCTGCTCGAGTCCGGCCGCCTGCTCCCGTTCGGAGCCTCCAACGGCGGTAGCTGCACGGGCCGCACCCATCAGCTTCTCTGGGCCCGCTGCACCTATTTTCGGAGCAACGACCCGTTCCTGAAACAAAATTGCCTTACCTGCCGGAACAAGAATCGGTGATTGCGAGGAAATAATGATTTTTTATCGGTCTCATGATGACCTGCTCCGAATCCCGCGCCATGCGTCGACGTATTGACGTGCATGTGGACTGGTGGGTTCTTCACGTAGTCTCATCACGAGACCGATAAAAAATCATTATTTCCTCACAATCATCAATTCTTCATGGATGTAGGCGGCAACAGACATCTCCACTTAGCCTCTGAGCTTTGAATTCAGCTACTTATTTTTTAAGACTGTGTCATGCCATTGAATATTAATTTATTTTAGCATGTTATCTCCTCCTCCTAAACAACTGATTAATAAACTGCAGCAGTTGAAAAAAGTACAAATGCATCAGAGATATTTATATGGTGCGAACATACCATTGTTCACCTGCTGCATTTCGTGGCAACTTTTAAAAACTGATTTTTGCAAGTAATGACAAAGTCTGACAGGAGTTTCTGCCTTGGTATAATATAACCATAAATCTGTGATCTTAATATATTCTGGCACATTTAAAACAGCAGCCTTATTACAGAATTTACATATATTTGTTTGAAACCAAGCATTGCTCTCCAAGATTATTTATGAGCCACATTAATAACTATCCCAACCCATACTTTACAGCACAGTACTTTTCTTCATCCTTTGTAGATTGCAAAATACACTCATATATTTCATTATTAAATGACGTAGTTTCTCTTAGCTATGCCTTTGGTTGCCCTGCTAGCGATGCATTAGTTGTAAAATTATGCACATTTCAGCTCTCTGTTTTGCTCTACCCTGCCATTTAAATACTGAATATGTTGAATTAATTTCACAATTCCAATGCAAAATAATGTTTCTATTTTTTCAAACTATTATGAAATATACCATGTTTCATGAACTGGGGTCTTCATAGTTAGTCGTTGAAAGATAAAGATTTGAGGATTATAGATTTTATCTAGAAAGTTTGAGGCTGAGTGTCTCACCAAGAATAGTGTCCCGTCAACATTATGTCCAGGTAGTGAACACAGTAAAATCCTCAATAGATTTATTTCCTTTTCATCTTCCTACTTTTAGTTCAAATTCAGAGGTTTCTGATGAAATTCTGCCTAACAATGCGAGGAAATACAAAGGTTTAAAAAGTACCAGTTATGCAGCAATGTAGCGTAGGAGCTTCGGAACATTTAGAAATGAAATTTGATTAAGCTTCAGCAACATTTAATAAAAGTCAGTTGCACCATTTTTCCAAACATTATTTCATTGTTCAGCACACAATTACTAGCCTCAAATATTTACCTCAAATAAAGTATACTCAGTGGAAATGCACAAACTAAAACCTTTACAATTCTGAGTCACCCACAGATGTCAAAACAAAATTTGCTAGACTGAAAAATCTTTATATTGAATAATTTGTAAGGATTGACTACATTGTGTTTCCAGATCTCAATTAACATCATCAAATATAAATAGAATAAATTGCAAGATGAAAATATGTAAAATTTAAAAAAAAATGAAGACGAAATATCACAATAGTTGATGGTGCTGCAATATTTTAAAGAAGCTAATAAGTGATATTAATTGTATTTTGATACCTAGTTATGATATATGACATCAGTGTGGAGGATTATAAAGTTTAGCAAAGAAGAAGATAGAAGAAAGAAGTAGGTTAAAATGGGAAGGGAACAATTTCAAACATTTCGTGAGGCTAGACTTTAGCCATAGAATTGGGCATAGATACAGAGGGACTGAAAACATAAATGAACATTTAAAAACTGAGAAAAGATGCAAGCAGAGTTCAGTGAGTTCAGGAAGAAGGGTGAGATTGATTTGGTGCAAGTTAGGAAACAGCTGGTAGAAATTTGATGAGCTTCTGCTGTGGAAAAGGGGATGGCATTAAATTGGACAGTTTGGAGTGAACAAAGTCTGTGATGAAGAATTTAACTCAAAATGAAATAAGTAGGGATCGACTTGAGCGATGTCACTGATGTGGAATTTTGCAGTCTTGGTGATGTAATGTTATTGTAAATTCATCCTGGTGTCAAATACATGGTGTAATTATTTAATTTAATCTTAGAGCAGAAGGAAGAAGAATAGAATCACTGGCTAAGAAATTGATATTGTGGTCTGGTATGATGACAGTTATTCCTGTCGTTCCAATATTTGGATGGAGGTAATTTCTCGATGTCCAGTCAAGATCTTGGTGTGAGCATTCAGTCAGCGGAGAGGCTGCATTAATGATGGTAAAGGAGATCTACTGTCAGTAAACGTGTGAAACACAAGTGTGTTTTCATTTGACATAATCAAAGAACAGGTTGTAGGTGTGAATAAGGGCAATCATGATTGATCAATGGAACTCCATGTAGGAACAAGAAGAGACAATTTTCTGCTTTTGTAGGCTTAAATAAGACAAAAAAAAACCTAGTAGGGATAATGTCACAAAGTGATGGAGTAACTCAACAGGTCAGACAGCATCCCTGCAAAACATGGATAGATGATGTTTCAGATCAGGACCCTTCATCGGATTCAAAATGTCACATCCATGTTATCCGTGGATGCTAACTGACCCACAGAGTTACTCCAGCAATTTGTGTCTTTTTTGTGTAAACCCGCATCTGCAGTTTCCTGTTTCTATGCAAAGGGTAATATCAGCCAGCTGGATGATGATAAAGAAGCAGTGGAGAAGGAAAGAGTGTTCAAAGTGAAAATCAGTCTGAAGTAGGGTCTCGACCCAAAACGTCACCCGTTCCTTCTCTCCAGAGATGCTGCCTGTCCCGCTGAGTTACTCCAGCATTTTGTGTCTACCTTCGATAGGGTGTTCAACCACATTGAAGACTGTTGGTGGAATGAGGAGGGAGAGGTCACAATGGTCACACTCATGTCAGATGTAGGATGTAGGACCTTGGTAAAGATACTTCAGCAAACAAATATTTCAGTATACCTTCTCTTAACTATTATTTTACTTCGGAGTCACGTGAGTGACTACGTGAGAAGACCCTGCCTGGCACATGCTCGGCATTACATCGACGCATGTGAAGCTCCGACAGGGTGGAGAGCGCAGCACCCACCAGCGTAAGTTTAACCCGCAGGTAAGTCGCTGTTGAACTTACTTGCTAGTGGGTTTAAACTCTGTAAGTCTGCAGAGCCAGTTGGAGTGCTGATGTATTTAGAATTAAAAAAAAAAAACTCTGTAACTCTGGCTCGAAGTATCTCCGCCCGGGCGGGAGAAATTAAATCTCAAGCGGGAGAGCGGGAGATTTTGCGAAAATGGCCTTTCAGCGGGCGATCTCCCGCCGAAAGCGGGAGAGTTGGAGTCACTGCTATTATTAGACCTAAAAAAGATGCCTTATTATTCAGGTACATAAATTAATTGGATGGGTCAGCTGAAGGAATTACCTAATGGGTTAAATTCAGCCCTCAGATTGCTCACACAATTATTGAAACCAGCACTGGTGTTAATGAGAGCTCAGAATCACATTGTAATGACTTATCTAGAGGATATGTTAATTGTAATTGGGAGACAGCTGAAGAACTGGGTTCAGCAACCATAAGCCTATTGAAAGGCTAAGGTTCTGTACATCCAAACAACATGTAAGTTACAGGCATCCCAAACAATTGATTATTTGGGATTTGTCATTAATACAGTTGATATGTCAGTAACTTTACCAACAATTAAGGTTGGGGATGTTACAAATGCCTGTACTTGTCTTGGTAAAAAACATTATCCCACCATCCAAGAAGTAGCTACGGTTACTGGTAAAGTGATAGTGGTAAAGTACAGTGATCAAAGTCTGCAAAGATCAGAGAATAAGCGTAAAAAGCGTGCAGGTCATTGATTAGGTCCATACAGTTACCAACTAAAAAGGTTGAGCTGAATTGCAATGATGGATTCTCAATGTTGCACAAGTTACTAGAAGTAAAAATATGCTTGTTCAGTAGTCTTCAGTGGTATTATAGACTGATGGGCGTGCTTTCGGATGGGGAGCCAAGGACAGCGACACCAGTTGTGGTGGTCGATGGACTGTCCAAGATGATTTAATTCTCCAAATACATGTTCAAATATGAGTAGACAATCCCACAGCTGTGGGAGAAGACAATATTGTGGTAAGACAACAGATCACGAAGGTTCAATGACAATACAGAATGAATGTTAAAATTCAAAAAGTTTAAAAAAGATTGTCAGACAGTATGAGTACCAAATGTTGATCTGATGTGTCTGGATTAAATCTCCAGTAGTCTAAATGTGTCTCACGGGAGCCAGACCCAGGAGCATTAGCGGTGGATGCATTCTCGCTACATTGGGGAAGTATAGTCTTTTATGTTTTTGCCATTTTTGCCTGATTATCAGTTTAATATCTGATACGTCCCTTATCTAGGGACCATTACTACACAGCCATTGTTCTCATTGGTGCTCAGAATGATGATTCAGACATTCATAACAAATCCCAGGTGCAGTAATTGTTGGTACATCCAGTAACAGCAGAAATCATCCATTACATGACCATATTAATTGTTAATCTGCAGGTTCTGATGGAATGTCAGATAGGACCATGGATGTCATAACTGCAGCTTGGAGATATAGCACTAAGAAACAATATATGTTTCATATAAGGAATGGGAAATCTTTTGTATACAGTCAGATATATTTTATCGTACTGCAAACATATCGGATGTATTGGAGTTCCTTGCTATGTTGCACCTGAATTATAGTACCATTAATGGAGCTCGGAGTGCTTTGTTCTCCTATTTAGGACAATTTTCAGAACGACAGTTTATCGGGTCTCATCTGTTAATATCCCAATTTATGAGAGGAATTTTAATAAAATCCTACCAAACCCAGATATACAGAAATCTGGGATGTCAGTATAGTTCTCACATTGCTTTGGCAATGGACTCCAATTATGTCACTGTCTTTTCAGAAGTTAATATTTAAAGTGGTTATGCTGATGACATTAATATCAGCACAATGAGTACAAACATTACAAATGTTATGGTTACATTGTATGCAGTTGTCTGTAGATAAAATGACGTTTTATGTCAATGATCTATGCAAGCAAAGCTAAGCCAAGAAAGGCTGGAACCAATGTAATCTTTAAGACATACTCTGTCAACTAAACATTGTGTGTCGTTAAATATCTGATATAATATATATTGAATTAAGAGTCTCCGAGATTGTGAGACACCAATGTTCATTACCCACAAGAAACATATTAAAAAAGTGACAGTACAAACTATTTCTAGATGGATAAACAGGTTCTGGATTAACTGGAGTAGACACTGATGTGTTTAAATCTCACTCCACAAGGGCGGTACAGGACATGCCGCTCGACCAAATTCTGGAGACCACAGGGTGGTCTAAAGAGGAAGTTTTCTAGACTTTATGATAAACCCTTTGTCACAGTGCCAGGGTTGCACATGCTGTGTTGGGTTCTGTTCAAATTGTTTGCTTTGTTGCATATCATTTGTTGTAATTTTCCCAGAGATAGAGGGGTTATTACTTTTCTTTTTATTATTATTATTAAAATATTTATTGCATAATTTCAAGCAATATATATTATTTACTCACTACTGTGTAATCTCAAGCAGTGTGTCGTATGGAATGATCTATGTCATGAAAATCACAGAGCTTCAAAATCTTCACGTAGTCACTCACGTGACTCCGAAGTAAAATAGTAAGATTAAACGAGAACTTACCAGTTTGAAGTTTGATCGTTATTTTATGAGGAGTTACGATGAGGGATTACGTGCCCTCCACTCCCAACCCTCATAAAATAAATGATTATCTGGTAGTTCTAGTCTATGTAAGCATTACTATCTTACTCCGGCTATTGGTTCTGTGTTTTTCACGCCACTGCTTTGAACTATGCCGAGCATGCGCCAGGCGGGTCTTTTCATGTAATCCCTCATCGTAACTCCTCATAAAATAACGATCAAACTTCAAACTGGTAAGTTCTCATTTAATCCTACTATTTTATTCCACTTGACTTTTTTTCTTTTGCTGCTATTTGTTGCTCGTCAAACATTTTAAACTCTGAAATTGCATTAAATAAATTATAGGAAATGTTTTATATACAGTATTCATGCTTTTCATTACATCAGAGTAAGATTGTAAGGACTTTGGATGATTTTGCCCATCCGTCACCCAGTTCTGAACCATTTAATTTCTAAGGTTGTGTTATGTTGCACCATATGCTTGTAAATAAAAGGAGACCGTGTCTTTAAGAATTGGTCTACTTTGCCTAGTAGGAGGAATCTCATTTCTTCAAGATGTAGCGTTTCCGACATATTTGAAATCCACATTTCTGTGTTTTTCCAGAATTTGAGTATATGTTTTTTGCTGTTATTAAACCATAATTATGAAAAGCTTCTTGGAATATAGTTAATTTACTTCCTTCTTCCATTGATCCAAAGATAATCAGTTCTGTATTGGGGTTCAATTTTGTGTTAAATAGTTTTGTAAAAGTTCCAAAACTTTTGTGCCAAAATTTATGCAGTTTTGTACAAGAGACAAAGGAATGTGCTATAGTGGCATTTTGAGTTGGACATTTATCACAAATGGGGGAAACATTTGGAAATATTTTATTCAGTCTAGTTTTCGAGTAATATAATCTATACAAAATTTTAAATTTAATTAGGTTATGTCTTACATTAATCGAACATTTATGTACATATAATAGATTTTTTTCCCATCTGTCGTTCAGAATTTTTATCAATAACTCTTGTTCCCAGTCACTTCTAATTGCCTCTGTCATTGGTATTTCTATACTTAGAATTATATTATATAAATATGATATGAAATTGCTTGATAGAAACATAGAAACATAGAAATTAGGTGCAGGAGTAGGCCATTCGGCCCTTCGAACCTGCATTGCCATTCAATATGATCATGGCTGATCATCCAACTCAGTATCCTGTACCTGCCTTCTCTCCATACCCCCTGATCCCCTTAGCCACAAGGGCCACATCTAACTCCCTCTTAAATATAGCCAATGAACTGGCCTCAACTACCCTCTGTGGCAGTGAGTTCCAGAGACTCACCACTCTCTGTGTGAAAAAAGTATTTCTTATCTCGGTCTTAAAGGATTTCCCCCTTATCTTTAAGCTGTGACCCCTTGTCCTGGACTTCCCCAACATCGGGAACAATCTTCCTGCATCTAGCCTGTCCAACCCCTTAAGAATTTTGTAAGTTTCTATAAGATCCCCTCTCAATCTCCTATATTCTAGAGAGTATAAACCAAGTCTATCCAGTCTTTCTTCATAAGGCAGTCCTGACATCCCAGGAATCAGTCTGGTGAACCTTCTCTGCACTCCCTCTATGGCAATAATGTCCTTCCTCAGATTTGGAGACCAGAACGGTACGCAATACTCCAGGTGTGGTCTCACCAAGACCCTATACAACTGAAGTAGAACCTACCTGCTCCTATACTCAAATCCTTTTGCTATGAATGCCAACATACCATTCGCTTTCTTCACAGCCTGCTGCACCTACATGCCTACTTTCACAGACTGGTGTACCATGACACCCAGTTCTTGCTGCATCTCCCCTTTTCCGAATTGGCCACCATTTAGATAATAGTCTGCTTTCCTGTTTTTGCCACCAAAGTGGATAACCTCACATTTATCCACATTATACTGCATCTGCCAAACATTTGCCCACTCACCCAGCCTATCCAAGTCACCTTGCAGTCTCCTAGCATCCTCCTCACAGCTAACACTGCCCCCCCGCTTAGTGTCATCCGCAAACTTGGAGATATTGCCTCCAATTCCCTCATCCAGATCATTAATATATATTGTAAATAGTTGGGGTCCCAGCACTGAGCCTTGCGGTACCCCACTAGTCACTGTCTGCCATTGTGAAAAGGACCCGTTTACTCCTACTCTTTGCTTCCTGTTTGCCAGCCAGTTCTCTATCCACATCAATACTGAACCCCTAATGCCATATGCTTTAAGTTTGTATACTAATCTCTTATGTGGGACCTTGTCGAAAGCCTTCTGGAAATCCAGATACACCACATCCACTGGTTCTCCCCTATCCACGCTACTAGTTACATCCTTGAAAAATTCCACTTGATTCTGCCTTTCTATTCATTCCTTTCTCTAATAAATCTGTGGTTAAAGTTTGATATCCTTGTATATATTTTTTTCAAATAATCTTGAATTTGAAGATATTTAAAATATTGATTACTTTTCAAATTGTATTTACTTTAGTTTTTTTTAAATTATAATATCATTATGTTTGGATATTATAATATCACTTTTTGTTTTTTAATTATCTTTTCACCACTTTACACTTTCTGGTTTTTCTAAGGTCTATTTTGAAGGGGAGTTACCAACAAAACTTAACAGCTGGGGATGACCATCCATCACCTAGAATTCTGAGGTACCTGGTTGCACAATATGAATTAAAGGTATGAACATGATTCACAATGCAAGACGATAAACAAAAGAAAACTGGAGGAATCACGTTCTGTAGCTGGAATATAAGGGGTGCTAATTAACCAATTAAAAGGGGTAAGATCTTTGCCCAATTAAAAGCACTCAACAGTGACATAATTTTTTTACAAGAAACACATCTGAAACATCAAACACAGATAAGATTGAAGGCAAATAGGATTGGGCAAACATACTACTCTTCGTTTACTTCTAAATCTAGAGGCACGACTATTATTATTTGTAAAGGTATACCATTTAAATTAAAGAATACCAGAGCAGATAAAGAGGGGGGGGGGGGGGGGGGTACGTCTAGTCACGGGAGAAATTCATTCTACTGCACTTACTTTGATAAATATTAATGCTCCCAACTTTGATAACCCCCAATTCTTTAGTAAAATTCTGGGTACAATTTCAGAATTTAACTATCATAATGTGATAATAGGGGGAGATTTCAATTGTGTTCTAGATCCACATCTGGATAAATCAGCAAAACAAAAAAGGATTAACATAAAATCTAAAGCTAGTGATCTCCGAAATACATACATAAAAAACACAAACATAACAGATGTATGGAGAATCGCTAATCCAGTAGGTAGTGAATATTCATTTTATTCAACGGTACATAAAAGTTATTCACGTATTGATTGTTTTTTAGTGGACACAAAATTAATTCCATATACATATAATTTGAAAGAGCATAATAGTATTATTTCTGATCACTCCCCATTAACTTTCTTTTTAAATTAGAAGGAATGTCTGATAAAAAATCGTTCTGGAGGTTTAACCCCCGTATTGTACAAGGTTGTACATATTTAAAAGAGCAGATGATATTCTTCTCTGAGACAAATGATGCACCAGATATTTCACCCTCTCTATTATGGGAAACTTTTAAGGCATTTATTAGAGGAACTATAATTTCATATCAAGCTTTCCAAAGTAAAAAGAATAACACTGAACAATTAGAACAAGAAATTAGGCAATTAGATTTAGAAAATGCCAAAGAACCAACCATAGATAAACATAATAAGATAACAATACTAAAATAGAAATTAAATAAAATGTTATCGGCTAGAATAATAAGATTATTTCAAATTACAAAACAAGAAAATTTCGAATTTGGTAATAAACCACATAAACTCTTAGCACACCAACTGAAAAAACGGGAAACAGAAAATACAATTACTAAAATTAAATCAGATAAAGAGGAATTACTAATATTACCTAAAGACATTAATAAAAGATTCGCTCAATTTTACCAAAATTTATATACATCTAAAACTTCTGCAAATAATACTAAAATTACAGATTTCTTAGATAATTGTAATCTTCCAAAACTAAATATGGTGGAACAAGAGGAATTAGGAGCTCAGATTACACTTCAGGAAATAGAAGAAACAATAAATTTGTTGAAGAATGGTAAAACACCAGGACCAGATGGCTTTAGTAAAGAATTCCATAAGAAAATTCTATGAGATAATTTCTCCACGCTTACAAGATTTATATATACATGCTTTTAAAGAAAATATACTACCCGAAACACTAACCGAGTCAACTATTACACTTATACCTAAAAAGGATAAAGATCTAGAAGACCCAGGCTCATATAGAGCTATAGCACTCCTAAATACAGATCAAAAAATATTAGCAAAGACCCTAACGAGAAGATTGAGTAAATATGTTAGCAAACTAATAAACCCAGACCAAACGGGGTTTATACCAAAGAGATACTCATTTAACAATTTGAGACGGCTGTTTAATATAGTGTACTCATATAAAACTGAAGAAGAAGACCTAGCAATTATTTCATTGGATGCAGAAAAAGCTTTTGATCATGTAGTATGGCAATATTTATTCAAAGTATTGCAAAAATTTAATATGGGAGATAATTTTATCTCATGGGTGAAATTATTATATGATAAGCTGATGGCTAGAATACTGACTAATAATATACTATCCCCGAAATTCCAATTAACAAGAGGCAATAGACATGGGTGCGCATTATCGCCCCTGCTATTTGCACTAGTGATTGAGCCTTTAGCAGAAAGTATAAGAAGTCATCCGAATATTCATGGATATAATACCAAACAGTCAAATTATACAATTTCATTATATGCTGACGACATATTATTATATATTACAAATTCGCAAATTAGCATACCAAATATACTAAATTTAATAGAGGAATTTGGTTCCTTTACAGGATATAGAATAAACTGGAACAAAAGCGAAATTATGATGATAATACCTCAAGTGCCGACACATCTGTTGAAATTCCCTTTTAGAATTGCAACAGAAAGATTCAAGTATTTGGGTATCCAAATCACTAGGAAATATAAATCATTACTCAACGCAAACTATATGCCTTTATTAACTAAATTAAATGGGTTGATTAAATTTTGGAAAACACTGCTGATGTCCTTAGTAGGCAGAATAAATGCTATAAAAATGATCTTCTTACCACAAATACTGTACCTATTTCAATCAATACCAATATACTTACCAAAAAAATTATTTAAAAAAATAGATTCTGATATTACAAACTTCATATGGGACTATAAATCACACAGAATTCAAAGAAAACACTTGTGTAAATCTAAAGAATTAGGGGGACTGACACTCCCTAACTTATTGTATTACTATTGGGCAGTGAATATTACAAATATAATCTACTGGTTGGACAGTTTTGCCCAACAGGTAGATTGGATAAGAATGGACAGAGGATTGTTCCCCTTACAATATAGAAGTGATCCTCCTTTCCCCGATGAAACTGAACAATATACTATATAAGAAGAATCCAATTATTCACAGTATAATATGAATTTGGAAACAAATAAAATTAACTTTAAAATCAAGAAATTTATCACTTCTCTCTCCAACAGCTAACAATCCCTTATTCAAACCATCTATTATTGATAAAACTTTTATCCATTGGGAAACAATAGGAATTAAAATGATGGAAGATATGTATGGAAACTTTTATCATTCCACCAGTTAGCTGGTTAAATGAATATTGATTTTTATTCCGCTTCCAAAATAGATATTTATTCATTGCTGAAATTACCATATTACTTTTTATTGACATATGATGAAAGAATGGGTCGACTGGCCTTGTATTCACTGGCATTTAGAAGGATGAGAGGGAATCTTATGGAAGCATATAAAATTCTTAAAGGATTGGACAGGCTAAATGCAGGAAAAATATTTCCGATCTTGGAGGAGTCCAGAACCAGGTGTCACAGTTTAAGATTAAGGGGTAAGCCATTTAGGGCTGAGATGAGGAAAAACCTCTTCACCCAGAGAGTTGTGAATCTGTGGAATTCTCTGCCACAGAAGGAAATGAAGGCTAATTCACTGGATGTTTTCAAGAGAAAGTAATGGGCCTGTCCAACTTAGGTGATTCTTCAATGGACTGCCAGTGACTGCCAAGTTGCCGGCAGTCGCCTGAAAAACTGGCAACTGGAACGGCGACTGTCAGAGTGGAACACACACACACACACAAACACATCCCTTCCTTCATCAGCCCGTTATGCATGCAGGGGACAGGGCAAGCGGGGGGAGTGCTGTTTAAAAAATTCAAACGACGCAAAGCCAAGGTGAAACATACGCACACCGCGATGAACAGGAAGTTTGGCGGTGTAAAACGACAGCTAAAGCACAGTGTACGGTAAGTCCTTTAAAAGAGGGGGGGGGGAGAGGAGGGAAGAGGGGGGAGAAGGGGAGAGAAGGAGTGGGGACAACTTTTAAGAAGCCGGAGATACACGGCTGTGAAGCGCGGCGGACATTTAACATTACCGGTCGGTTATACTTGGTTCTGACAACTTCTGTTTACCTTTTATTTCCAATGAGCCAATGAAATTCATTGGTCAGCAATGGCTATAACCTACGAGAACCTCCGAGAACCTTTGTTCTCCTGACAACCCATCTCCTGGCGACCCACTTATGGCTCAAGAATTCTCGCTACTCTTCATGGCGGCTTCATTCTAATCGCCGCTAATTTTTCAACATGCTGAAAAATTCATGGTGGCCATAACGAGGCCGCAAAACTAGTTCCCAGAATGCGGGAACTCCTCACGACCATGAAGGCGACTCCCCGGCAACCACCCGCGAACATGTGGCGACTGCATAGTCTCCTGCAGTCGCCTAAAAAGTCGCCCAAGTGGGACAGGCCCATTAGGTTTAGCTCTTGGGGCTAAAGGAATCAAGGGATATGGGGAAAAAGCAGGAATAGGTTACTGATTTTAGATGATCAGCCATGATCATATTGAATGGCGGTGCTGGCTCGAAGGGCCGAATGGCCTACTCCTGCACCTATTTTCCTATGTTTCTATTTTTCTAATTTTTATATCACTCCTAGATTCTCTTTGCTGTCTTCCATGCCAGTGACCTCTTTTAACAGCACTCATCTGCACATTTTAACTGTCCTTCCTGAACTAGTTATCCCCTGTCTCACAATGCCACAAATTTCGAACCTCAAGTTTTATTTCCTTGATGTCAGCACCCTTAGTGTTTCTCTTCACTTTCTGGAGATTTTGCATTCCCGTTTCTCTCTTTGCTGTAATTGTTTGTTTCTCAACCATTCTAATAAAATCATACACTTTTCAAGGTTGTAATTTTTGTCCAAGGTGAGGAGTGTTAAATGCAAAATAGGCAAGAAATGCTCACCATCACCCCTAGAGATTTCCCCCATAAATTGGGTAGCTTACAACCTAACAATATGAGCATTGAATTCCCCAATTTTAGGTAACAGCCCTCTTCCCTTTTTACCCCTCTCTTCTCTGTGCCACACCTGAGTGCACACCCATTTCTCCCACTATCCTGCCCCCTTTTTCCTTCCCTTTTCATCTCTAGCCTTTGTCCACCCTTCTGCAAATCAAACTCTCCTCACCAGTGTCCACATTTCATTTGCCAGGCTTTGTCCCACCCCATCCCTTTTCAAGTTTCTCCCTCCTAATGTAATCAGTCTTCAGAAAGGTCCCGACCCAAACATCACATGTTCATGTCCTCTAGAATTACTAGCTGGCCTTCTGAGTTACTCCGGCACTTTTTTTTTAAACCTGCATCAACATTTCCTTTTTTCTTCCCCATAACTTGTACTTTTGACCTATCATTCATATCTCTGCATAGTTGCCATTAACCCCTTATTTTTACATATCCACATAATTCCCAATGTCTTGCCCCTCGCTCCACTATCAGTCACCTCAACTATACTTCCTTCCTGCACACTTCTATTCCTCTGGCTCGGGTGGACTGTGCATCTTCCTGCACCTTTGTACATTAGTGCCTGTCTTTTCAACTGCTTCATCTTCAGTCTCGAGAATATACTTTCTTACATGCTCTCCAATTCAGGTCGTCTCTTCCCATTCACGGGACTACAGTGTCAAGAGATTCAAATATAATACAGGCACTCCCCAACTTACCTAAGGGCTACTTTCGTGAACCCTTACGTAAGTCAGATATTATGTAAATTGGAATTATCATCCCCACCCCCTGCTCGAAACAACTCACTGCGAGTATTAATGATCTCAGTGTTGTCCAGCTGAGTCCGGGGCAATTTCTGCGCTGCGTGGCCTTCTGGGTAAGCACCACTGCCATTGACGGCTTGAGTTCTTTTTTTTGTTAAATATTTTTATTGTAGAAACATATTAATCCAAAATACATTATTATACAGTAATTAAAATACATCATTAGATACTTTCATAATGTTAATAATATTAATATTATTATTAATATTAAGATTTAAGACTATATGCTTCCATACACTTTAAAAAAAAAATTTAAAGAAAAGATAGAGAAAAGTAATATAGAAAATATGAAAGCGAGTGGAGTATTAATCATTAATCCGTCGTTGGAGATATAAGCATGGTTTATTATGTATACTTCTTCATCCATTCTATTATTCAGGCCTCAGTCAAGCCCTCGCACTGAGCCACTTTGACCCTGTAAATATTCAATATATGGAGACCATATCCCTCTGAAGAGATCCAACCTGTCCATTAGGGCAAGCCTCAATCTCTCCAGATGGAGTGTCTCCGACATTTCTGTATTCCACATTTTGATTGTGGGGGATGTAGGGCCTTTCCAGAATTTTAGTATTAATTTCTTCCCAATTATTAAACCGTAATCAATAAAGGTTCTTTGACTTGTTGTGATTAATTGGTCTGTTTCCAGTATTCCTAGTATTATTGACTTTGAATCAGGGGTCAAAGTTATATTAACAACATTCGAAATTATCCTAAATATTTCTATCCAGATTTTTGTAATTTTTACACAGTTTGTAAATGAATGTGACAGATTAGCTTCTGAATGTTGACATTTATCTCATATGGGAGATACTTTTGGAAAGATGTTATGTAGTTTGGATTTTGAATAATGTAGTCTATGTAGTATTTTAAACTGTATTAGAGAGTGTTTAGCATTTAATGAACAATGGTGTATATGTTGTAAACTTTCGTTCCATACTTCTGGTCTAATAATTTGACCTAGTTCGTTTTCCCAAGATTGTCTATATATTTCTGTTGATGGGATATCACTTTCCAATAAGGTGTTTTATATATATATGAAATCATTTTTTCTGTGTTCGGATGTTTATTTAAGCATTCATCGAAAATTTCTATCTTTCTATTTCTAAGTTCCTGTGTGTTTGCTTTCACATAGTCTCTGATTTGTAAATATCTAAAATAATCTTTAGAGTGTAGTCCATAAATTTGTTGTAAATCTTGAAATGAAAGGAAAGAGTTTTCCTTATAGAGATCACCCATCTTAATAATTCCCTTGTTTTCCATTGTAAAAAGCCTTTATCCATCATTGAAGGTTTAAATGTAATGTTATTTACAATGGTAAGGGATAGTGGTATAGATTTCAGTTTTAATGTTTTCTTTATTTGTTTCCAAATACGTATTCCCATTTTTCTATTATCGGGTTTTCGCTATAGATTTTCTTAGCTAAATTAATATTAGCAAATATTATAGAACTAATTTCAAAAGGAGAACAATCTTCTTTTTCCATATTTAACCAAATTGGTTGGTTATCTGTCTCTTCTAACCAAAAATTCATATTTTTAATATTAAACTGCCCAGTAATAAAACATAAAATTTGGTAGTGCTAAACCTCCATTTATTTTTGATTTACATAAATGATTTTTATTTATTCTATGGCTCTTATAATCCTAAATGAAGTTAGTAATTAGGGAGTCCACCTTTTTAAAGAAATTTTTAGGAAGATATATCGGAATTAATTGGAAAAGATATAATAATTGTGGGAGAAAAATCATTTTTATTATATTAATTTTACCTAACATTGAAATAGGTAGAGTTTTCCAATATAAAATATTCTTATTTAATTTATTCAATAATGGTGGCAAGTTAGATTTAAATAAAGAATCAAATCTTTTTGTTACGTAAATTCCTAGATATTTAATTTTTTCATTTGTTATCTTAAAAGGAAATTGTTGTAATATGTGTAAGTTATTTACCGTTATTGGCATAAGTTCACTTTTATTCCAATTGATACTATATCCTGAGAAGGATCCAAATTCAGTTATTAATTTTAACAAATTTTGGATACTAATTTCTGGTTTTGTGATGTAAAGTAATACATCATCCGCATATAAGGAGATTTTATTTTTAGTATCTCTGGTATCGTATCCATATATTTCCGGATGTAATCTCACCCTCTGAGCTAACGGTTCTATTGCAAGTGCAAACAGTAAGGGGGATAAAGGACAACCTTGTCCACAGCCTCGAGATAAATTGAATTTAGTTGATAACATTCGATTTGTTGTTATTCTAGCTGTCGGATTTGTATATAACAATTTAATCCAAGTAATAAAGTTCTCTACCAATTTGAAAGCTTCCATAACTGAAAACAAATAAGGCCATTCCACCTGATCGAAGGCTTTCTCTGCATCTAGCGAGATAACTACTAGATCTTTTTTAATACCTCTTTTCGAATATATGATATTAAATAACCATCTCAAATTATATGAAGAATATCGTTTTGGTATAAATCCTGTTTGATCGGAGTGAATTAATTCATTAATAACTGTGCTTAGCCTTTGTGCTAATATTTTGGTTAGTATCTTTTGATCAGTATTTAAAAGAGCTATTGCTCTAAATGATCCTGGTTCATCCAGGTCTTTGTTTATTTTAGGTATAAGTTCATTTAACGTTTCTGGTAATTTCTGCTGTGTATATATATATTCATATAATGATTTCAGACATGGTACAATCTGATCATGAAATATTTTATAAAATTCCGAGCCAATACCATCTGGTCCCGGTGTTTTACCATTTTTTAATGATCTAATAGATTCTTGGATTTCTTTTATTGAGATGTCAGCATTTAGTGATTCTCTATTTTGTAAGTCCAACCCTTTCAGATCTGTCTAAGTAAGGGTCTAGTGTACAATTAAAATCTCCTCCAATTATTAGATTATATTGTGTTAATTCCGGGATATTGTTAAATATTTTCTTGAAAAACAATGGACTATCAAAGTTTGGTCCATATACATTAACCAAAATCATTTTCTGTGTATTTAATTCTCCTATCACAATGATGTATCTGCCATCGTTATCAGTTATAGTTGATGTATGTTTAAATAAAATGCCTTTGCGAAATAATATTGCTACGCCTCTTGATTTATGCGTAAAAGAAGAATGGTACATTTTATCTATCCATTTAGCTTTCAACCTATGTTCAGCATCTTTTTTTAAGTGGGTTTCTTGAATGAAAGATACATCAGCTTTAATTGCTTTTAAATGTGCTAATACTTTTCCTCTCTTAATCGGTTCGTTAATACCTTTAACATTCCAACTACAAAACTTTATTCCCTCATTCCCCATATTCATTTTTAAGTCTTGCATCTTTTATCTATGGGGGTCTACAATAGAGTCTATGGTTCAGCCCGACAGACCCGACCTAACACCCGAACATCAAATAGATGAATTTTAAGTCTCGTAAATGTCTCTCACGTATATATCTCCTTTGATCAAATGTATAACTCCATTCAAACTGAAAAAAAGCAATAATAGTTTATAAAAGAAAAGAACAAGGGATAGATTAAGAAGTTAGTATTGTGCATAAAGAAAGAAAAAACTACATCTAGAATTGTTGCAGTTAGTGCTAGCCATACTAGCATGGCTAACCATCTACCGACTTCCGTCGTTGATGTTAGTAACTTAACCAGCTCCCAGGTTTTTGGAATTATTATTCCATAATAATATTTTACCGGGGGTATAACATTAAAAAAAGAAAGGGAAAAAAAAGGGAAAAAAAATTATTCAAATTATAATAATTAAAGATATAGAAATACATATATTTAAAACTTATTTAAAAATCTAATTAATATAAAAAAAAAGGGGCAGAAAAGAAAAAAAAAACATAAAACAAAAGGAAAACAAGAAGTAAAAAAGAAAATTGCTGGTGTAAAAGAAAAGTCTCCAAATGAAATCCATCCCTATATTTGACTCTAATCATTCCAACATAGATAAACATTAATTATTAGTGATAATGATTAATTTTAATTAGTAAAAGTGATACTGATAAAGATACCATGGTGTGACTTTAATATGTGTTAGTTATTTATATTAGTAATGTGATTATACTAATTATTAGTATCCACGTGAGGTTTTCCAATCCACTTCTTTCTCCAGCTTCCATCCAACGTTGTCCAATTCCGTCCAGTCCTGCGTTGTCTTATGAAGTCTTGCAGAGTCTTGAGGATTCTTGTAAAGTTCGTAAAAGTCAGTATATTCGATAGCGGGGGCTTCTCAGGTCTTGATCTGCCGGGCGAAGTCCAGTGCTTCTGCTGGATTTGAAAATAAATATTCCTTGTTGCTGAAAGTAACTCTTAAAGTGGCTGGATAATTCAGGCCGTATCTCAAATTTTCCACTCCCCTCAGAAGACTTTTAGCCTCATTAAATGCTTTCCGTTTCCTGGAAACTTCTGCTGGGTAATCTCGGTAGATACTGATCCTTTGTCCTTCGAATTCCAGGTTTCTGTTTCTCGAGGTTTTTCGCATTATCTCCTCCAAGACATAGTCATATTGTAGCTTTATAATAATTTGTCTTGGGGGGGCGTTTAGTCTTGTCTGACGTCTCCTCACTCTATGTGCACAGTCTAATAAAGGCTTTTGTTCCAGAGATAAAACGTGTTGCAGTAGGTTCGCAGTAAATTCTCGAGGATCTTCATCTTTCTCTCATCCTTCGGGAATACCCGCGATTCTTAGGTTTTGTCTTCTCTGGCGACCTTCTAGCTCAGTACATTTCTCGGTTATTTTAGTCAGTAAATCCGTTAGACGTTCATTTTCTGTAACCAGCTTTGCTGTAGTCCCTGCACTTATATCAGCTCGTTCTTCAAGACTTTTTATACCAGCCGTCTGTTGGTCCAGTACCTTCTCCACAGGATTCAGCCTTTTTTCAAAGTCAGTTTTGACCTTTTCAATTTTATCGTTCATCTCCTTTGACATTTCGTTCATCATTTCTGTGATTTCTTTCTTCAAATCTTACAATATTTTCTTAGCCTTATTATTAATATTGGAATTAGTTTCCAGTTGAAATTCTTTCATTTGATTATTCATCTGGTTTATTTCTTCCTTTAAACCAGCAATTTCACGTGAAATAAAGGTTTTCAGTTCTTCACTTTCAGATTTTTTCCCTGTACTTTTCGATACATATTCCTGGGATGAGGTCCTACCTGAGTCCGAGGCTTCAGTCAGGCCTTCTCCCGGTCTCTGCCTGGTTGGTCGACTTTTCGATTTTTCGGTAGGGCTGGGTGTTGTAGACATAACTAGTCGAGCGCCTGATGACGTCACTCACAACAATCGGTGCAGAAATGGCAGGCAGCAAGCAGCAGGCAGCAGGTAGGTCCGTTAATCCCCCGTTTTTTCCCGTTTTTTTCACGGAGCTGGCTGACGTTATCCTCTAGCCCTCCATAGCGCCACCGGAAGTCCGGCTTGAGTTCTATCTTGCTGTTGGGGCACTTTATTTAGCATGGGGCCTTCTGGGTAAGCACTGACGCCATTGCCGGCTTGTTTCTGATGTAAAGATTGATTGTACAGCGTTATGGAAATCAAATTGCCTTGATGGCACGAGGGACTGAGTACAGAGTTGTTTACGTAAGTCGCCAACTGCTTACTTCGGGGGAATATCTGTACTCCTAGTCATGAATTGTAACCAAAATATGATATATTTATTTTGTCCAATTGAATCTCCAATGACCTCCATAAAACCTATCCCTTTGTTAAATTATTTAGACAGATATTAGTTCAGATAGCATCTTGGATAGAGCAATAGTCAGTCCAATGGCTAATTGTCAAAAGTAATCGAAAGGATTGATCAGGATTACATGGAAGGATGACAGAGAGTTTTGTTGCCAGAACTTGGTTAACAGTATTTCTACTTTATTTAACTTTTTCTTGGTCTTTTCCTCTTAATATATTGGAATCTGTATTCTTACAAATATTCTTATATATATAAACCATCTCACGATTCACTTTTATAGGACTTTGGTTAGGCTGCATTAGGAATATTGAATGCAGTTCTGGTCGCCCCATTAGGAAGGATATGGAAGCTTTGTAAAGTGTGCAGAGGAGGTTTACCAGGTGATGCCTGCAATAGGGGGTATGAGCTACAGGGAGTGATTGGACAGACTTGAAATACTTTCTCTGGACTGCCAAAGGTTACGGAGAGACCTGATAGAAGTATATACAATTATGACAGGCATAGACAGATTAAACAGTCAGTACCTATTTTACAGTGTGGCAAAATCCTAGAGGGCATAGCCATAAGGTTGAGGGGCAATGTTTAAAGGAGATGTGCGGGCAAGTTGGAGAGTGCCTGGGGTGAAGGTTGAGGCACATACTATAGTAGGATTTAAGAGACTTTTGGATGGGCATATACTGTATATATGCAGGAAATGAAGGGATATGGATTATGTGCAGGCTTATCCGAGTTGGTCTTGGTGTCATGTTTGTCACGGACATTGTGGGTTGAGAGACCTTATCTTGTGCTATGTCATATATTAATGACATTTTAATAGTGTTGATCCTTGAACACATTGCTGTTAACCTGCCTTGTAATTGATTCACGCACTGAATAAAAAAAGCAGCATAAATTCTTAATACAGCTTGATTAGATGCAGACGTTCTTTCTAATAATCTGTAAGGAAACCCAAATTTAGTGCAGGACTATCATACTGTAATTTACATATATATTTAAATAAGTGAATGTGCCTGAGGTGAAAAATTTAAAACAGCAGGAATACATATTATTGCTTACACATATTTTTATTTAACCAATACTCAGCATAATAGTATAAATACAGTCTATGGTAGACAAAAAGGCAGGAGAAACTCAGTGGGCGAGGCAGCATCTATGGAGCGAAGGAAATAGGCAACATTTCGGGCCGAAACGTTGTCTTAAACAAATAAAGTCTATGTTCAGTTTTCAGCTTTATTGTAAATATTTATGCAGGAATCATACTTTAAAGTAGGTATACATGAGGAGAATTCAATTTATTAATGACATGGACCACATTGTAATTTTTCTTCAGCACGTTTTTCAATTATAAAAACATTTTTAAACAGTAGTAATGGAAATCAGGCATTTATCTGCCTGGGCAGATTATTTGGGTACCTGCAGAGCCAGTACCAGCTTAAATCTCAGCTGCACTCAAGAGAAGATTATGGTGATAAATCAGGAAGTATTCTATGTCAACCACAAACATGCATAGACACACAGTAGGAGCTAATGCACACATTACAGTTTTGATGGCTTCTGTTCAACTGAAGGGGAGAAAATCAAATTTGTTTATTCAGTGTTGGAGATAGCTTTCCTATTGAGTCTGAACACGTTGAATCTAACGAGGATTCTGTTTGGACTAGTTAAAAAAAAAACACCTGGTGAGTGACATGGGGCAGTGACAAAATAATACTGTACAAAGTTTTGCAATGCAATCTACAATAGAAAAGGAACCACCCCTCTTGTCATGGCACTTCCCCATAGCACTGGTGGGACACCTTCTGCTTACCTCTTTCCTTCCAATCACCCAGGAAGTCAACCACTCCTTCCACTTGAACGGCAATTTACTTTTGTGCAGTGCAAGTGCAACATACTTCATCTGATGCTCACAATGTGGGCTCCTCTATATTAGAGAAACCGAAAGCAGTTTGGGTGACTGCTTTGATGAGTTCCTGTATTCAGTGTTTTTAATTTATTTATTTATTTTTTGTTGTTGTTAGAAGTAAGTACAATAGTGTGGTACTTGAGTACCTAACACATACATATAACGTTGTACAAGAATATTACCATTCTTGTACAACTTCGTATTTTTAATTTTAAAAAGAACAGTGAAAGAAAAAAGACATAAAGAGTGTTGAAATAGATAGACAAGCGAGTAGAAACAGATAGCGAAAGAAATAAAGAACAGAGATGAAAAGCTAAAAAGATTGAAAGGAAAAGAGAAAGTAGAGAAAAGAGAAATTAGGAGAGATATACCTATTTCGTATTTTTGCCCATCCGTCACCCAGTTCTGAACCATTTAATTTCTAAGGTTATGTTATGTTGCACCATATGCTTGTAAAAAGTTGATAAAAGGAGACCGTGTCTTTAAGAATTGGTCTACTTTGCCTAGTAGGAGGAATCTCATTTCTTCAAGATGTAGCGTTTCCGACATATTTGAAATCCATATTTTGATCGTTGGCGTGGTTGTGTTTTTCCAGAATTTGAGTATAAGGTTTTTTGCTGTTATTAAACCGTAATTAAGATGAGCTTCTTGGAATATAGTTAGTTTATTTCCCTCTTCCATTGATCCAAAGATAATCAGTTCTGTATTGGGGTTCAATAGTTTTGTAAAAGTTCCAAAAATTTAATTCCAAAATTTATGCAGTTTTGTACAAGAGACAAAGGAATGTGCTATAGTTGCATTTTGAGTTAGACATTTGTCACAGATGGGGAAAACGTTTGAAAATACTTTATTCAGTCTAGTTTTCGAGTAATATAATCTATGTAATATATACAAATTTGTTTATTCAGTGTTGGAGATAGCTTTCCTATTGAGTTTCCTAACGAGAATTCTGTTTGGGCTAGTTTAAAAAAACACACCTGGTGAGTGACATGGGGCAGTGACAAAATAATACTGTACAAAGTTTTGCAATGCAATCTATAATAGGAAAGTAACCACCCCTCTTGTCATGGCACTTCCCCATGGCACTGGTGCAGATGCAACACCTTCTGCTTACCTCTTTCCTTCCAATCACTCAGGAAGTCAACCACTCCTTTCACTTGAACGGCAATTTACTTTTGTGCAGTGCAAGTGCAACATACTTCATCTGATGCTCGCAATGTGGGCTCCTCTATATTAGAGAAACTGAAAGCAGTTTGGATGACTGCTTTGATGAGTTCCTGTATTCAGTGTTTAGCGACGATAATGAGTTTTTTATTGCATGCCACTTGCTCCATCTCAGTCCCACTCCCATTCTGGCTTCTCTCTCCATGGCCATTCACACAGTTGCAATGAAGTCCAACACAAGCTCAGGAAGAGTATCTGAGGATCAGTTGCATTCAGTATCCAATTCTACAACTAAAGGAACTCACATCTCTGTCTGTTTCAGATTTGTGACTAGGTTAGCCATCTGCAATATTGACTCAATTTTACTTACTCCACTAGCTTGGCTTGAGCAGCTAGGCTTTTCCTACTGCTCTCTCATAGAAACATAGAAACATAGAAATTAGGTGCAGGAGTAGGCCATTCAGCCCTTCGAGCCTGCACCGCCATTCAATATGATCATGGCTGATCATCCAACTCAGTATCCCGTACCTGCCTTCTCTCCATACCCTCTGATCCCCTTAGCCACAAGGGCCACATCCAACTCACTCTTAAATATAGCCAATGAACTGGCCTCAACTACCCTCTGTGGCAGAGAGTTCCAGAGACTCACCACTCTCTGTGTGAAGAAAGTCTTTCTCATCTCGGTCTTAAAGGATTTCCCCCTTATCCTTAAGCTGTGACCCCTTGTCCTGGACTTCCCCAACATCGGGAACAATCTTCCTGCATCTAGCCTGTCCAACCCCTTAAGAATTTTGTAAGTTTCTATAAGATCCCCTCTCAATTTCCTAAATTCCAGAGAGTATAAACCGAGTCTATCCAGTCTTTCTTCATAAGACAGTCCTGACATCCCAGGAATCAGTCTGGTGAACCTTCTCTGCACTCCCTCTATGGCAATAATGTCCTTCCTCAGATTTGGAGACCAAAACTGTACGCAATACTCCAGGTGTGGTCTCACCAAGACCCTGTACAACTGAAGTAGAACCTCCCTGCTCCTGTACTCAAATCCTTTTGCTATGAAAGCTAACATACCATTCGCTTTTTTCACTGCCTGCTGCACCTGCATGCCTACTTTCAATGACTGGTGTACCATGACACCCAGGTCTCGCTGCATCTCCCCTTTTCCTAATCGGCCACCATTTAAATAATAGTCTGCTTTCCTGTTTTTGCCACCAAAGTGGATAACCTCACATTTATCCACATTATACTGCATCTGCCAAACATTTGCCCACTCACCCAGCCTATCCAAGTCACCTTGCAGTCTCCTAGCATCCTCCTCACAGCGAACACTGCCCCCAGCTTAGTGTCATCCGCAAACTTGGAGATATTGCCTTCAATTCCCTCATCCAGATCATTAATATATATTGTAAATAGCTGGGGTCCCAGCACTGAGCCCTGCGGTACCCCACTAGTTACTGCCTGCCATTGTGAAAAGGACCCGTTTACTCCTACTCTTTGCTTCCTGTTTGCCAGCCAGTTCTCTATCCACATCAATACTGAACCCCTAATACCGTATGCTTTAAGTTTGTATACTAATCTCTTATGTGGGACCTTGTCGAAAGCCTTCTGGAAGTCCAGATATACCACATCCACTGGTTCTCCCTTATCCACGCTACTAGTTACATCCTCGAAAAATTCCACAAGATTCGTCAGACATGATTTACCTTTTGTAAATCCATGCTGACTTTGTCCAATGATTTCACCACTTTCCAAATGTGCTGCTATCCCATCTTTAATAACTGACTCTAGCAGTTTCCCCACTACCGATGTTAGACTAACTGGTCTGTAATTCCCCGTTTTCTCTCTCCCTCCCTTCTTAAAAAGAGGGGTTACATTTGCTACCCGCCAATCCTCAGGAACTACTCCAGAATCTAAAGAGTTTTGAAAGATTATCACTAATGCATCCACTATTTCCTGAGCTACTTCCTTAAGTACTCTGGGATGCAGCCTATCTGGCCCTGGGGATTTATCGGCCTTTAATCTATTCAATTTACCCAACACCACTTCCCGACTGACCTGGATTTCACTCAATTCCTCCTTTGACCCACAGTCCCCTGCTATTTCAGGCAGATTATTTATGTCTTCCTTAGTGAAGACGGAACCAAAGTAGTTATTCAATTGGTCCGCCATATCCTTGTTCCCCATGATCAACTCACCTGTTTCTGACTGCAAGGGACCTACATTTGTTTTAACTAACCTCTTTCTCTTCACATATCTATAAAAACTTTTGCAGTCAGTTTTTATGTTCCCTGGCAGTTTTCTTTCATAATCTATTTTTCCTTTCCTAATTAAGCCCTTTGTCCTCCTCTGCTGGTCTCTGAATTTCTCCGTCCTCTGGTATGCTGCTTTTTCTGGCTACTTTGTACGCATCATCCTTTGCTTTGATACTATCCCTGATTTCCCTTGTTATCCACGGATGCACTACCTTCCCCGATTTATTCTTTTGCCAAACTGGGATGAACAATTTTTGTAGTTCATCCATGCAGTCTTTAAATGTCTTCCATTGTATATCCACCGTCAACCCTTTTAGAATTAATTGCCAGTCAATCTTGGCCAATTCACGTCTCATACCCTCAAAGTTACCTTTCTTTAAGTTCAGAACCATTGTTTCTGAATTAACAATGTCACTCTCCATCCTAATGAAGAACTCAACCATATTATGGTCACTCTTGCCCAAGGGGGCACGTACAACAAGACGGCTAATTACCCCTTCCTCATTACTCAAAACCCAGTCTAAAATAGCCTGCTCTCTCGTTGGTTCCTCTACATGTTGATTTAGATAACTATCCCGCATACATTCCAAAAAATCCTCTTCCTCAGCACCCCTGCCAATTTGATTAACCCAATCTATATGTAGATTGAAGTCACCCATTATAACTGTTTTGCCTTTGTCGCACGCATTTCTAATTTCCTGTTTGATACCATCCCCAACTTCTCTGCTACTGTTAGGTGGCCTGTACACAACACCCACCAGCGTTTTCTGCCCCTTAGTGTTTTGTAGCTCTACCCATACCGATTCCACATCCTCCAAGCTAATGTCCTTCCTTTCCATTGCGTTAATCTCCTCTCTAACCAGCAACGCTACCCCACCTCCTTTTCCTTTCTCTCTATCCCTCCTGAATATTGAATATCCCTGGATGTTCAGCTCCCAGCCTGTACAGCTTGTAATGTTCCTTTGTTTATGTTCTCTTTCTTTAACTGCCCCCTTTCATTTATTAACTACGGTAGATGTATTTCATCTACGGCATATCCACACAGCAACAATGCCCTCCACCATATGCAAGATATTCCCTTTGTCCTATCCCCCAGTCTCTGCAACTTGAAAAAAAGTTGTTTTCTCTCTTTCCAATTTTTTTATTTAGTTTAGTTTAGAGATACAGTGTGAAAACAAGCCCTTTGGCCCACCGAGTCCACACCGACCAGCGATCCCCGCACATTAACACTATCCTACACACACTAGGGACAATTTACACATACACCAAGCCAATTAACCTACATGCCTGTACGTCTTTGGAATGTGGGAGGAAACCGAAGATCTTGGAGACATGGTCATGGGGAAAACGTACAAACTCCGTACAAACAGCACCCGTAGTTGGGATTGTACCCAGGTCTCTGGTGTGTAAGCAACTCTACCACTGACCTGTCATGCCCGCCCTTTTTAAGGAAAGGTCTTTGACCCGATATGCTAACTCTTCTCTTTTCATAAATTCTGCTTGAACTGATGAGTGTTTCCAGCAATCTGTGTTTTTATCTTTCTCTATCCCTTTGCTTGTTAAGATTGCACATCTAACCAGCTAATCAACAGCTCTCTCTTCCTTGATCCATTCTCCTTTAGACTCTGCTTAGAAACCAACTCTTTGATTATCTTTTTTTTTTAAACTGCTCCCTATTAGTTTTTTTGATAATAGTGTTTATTTTTTATGATTACATTTTCTTAAATTACATTTGGATGTCTTCCCTACACTGGTGGTGATATATGATGGTGAAGCTGAAAAGATTAAGAGCCAAATTGCAGGGGAAAAAATGAATTTGCACCATCACTGGGATCTTTGCAAACTGATGATTTTGGTAAATATTTTGGTTCAGGTTCCAAATTAACATAACATTTTCTTGAGCTCACATGTTGGTTTGGTTGACTTATGCAAATGTAACCATATAACCATATAACAATTACAGCACGGAAACAGGCCCTCTCGGCCCTTCCAGTCCGTGCCGACCATTTGTTTTCCCCTAGTCCCATCTACCTGCACACAGACCATACCCCTCCATTCCCTTCACGTCCATATACCTATCCACTTTACTCTTAAATGTTAAAATCGATCCTGCCTCCACCACTTCTGCTGGAAGCTCATTCCACACAGCCACCACCCTCTGAGTAAAGAAGTTCCCCCTCACGTTACCCCAAAACCTCTGTCCCTTAATTCTCATGTCATGCCCTCTTGTTTGAATCTTCCCTACCCTCAATGGGAAAAACGTATCCACGTCAACTCTGTCTATCCCTTGCATCATTTTAAAGACCTCAATCAAGTCCCCCCTTAACCTTCTGCGCTCCAAAGAATAAAGACCTAACTTGTTCAACCTTTCTCTGTAACATAGTTGCTGGAACCCTGGCAACATTCTAGTAAATCTCCTCTGTACTCTCTCTATTTTGTTGACATCCTTCCTATAACTAGGCGACCAAAATTGTACACCATACTCCAGAATTAGTCTTACCAATGCCTTGTACAATTTTAACATTACTTCCCTACTCCTATATTCAATGCTCTGATTTATAAAGGCCAGCACACCAAAGGCTTTCTTTACCACCCTATCTACATGCAATTCCACCTTCAGGGAACTATGCACAGTTATTCCTAGATCCCTCTGTTCCACAGCGTTCCTCAATTCCTACCATTTACCATGTACGTCCTATTTTGATTTGTCCTGCCAAGATGTAGCACTTCACACTTATCAGCATTAAACTCCATCTGCCATCTTTCAGCCACTTTTCCAAATGGCCCAAATCTCTCTGTAGACTTTGAAAATCTACTTCATTATCCACAACACCGCCTATCTTAGTATCATCTGCATACTTACTTATCCAATTTTCCACCCCATCATCCAGATCATTGATGTACATGACAAACAACAGTGGATCCAACACAGATCCCTGAGGCACCCCACAGGTCACCGGCTTCCAACCTGACAAACAGCCATCCACCATTACTCTCTGACATCTCCCATTCAGCCACTGTTGAATCCATCTTGCTACTCCGCCATTAACACCCAAAGATCGAACCTTCTTAACCAACCTTCCATGGGGAACCTTGTCAAAGGCCTTACTGAAATCCATATAGACAACATCCACTGCTTTACCCTCATCAATTTCCCTAGTTACCGCTTCAAAAAATTCAAGAAGGTTTGTCAAACATGACCTTCCAGGCACAAATCCATGTTGACTGTTCCTGATCAGACCCTGTTTATCCAGATGCTTATATATATTATCTCTAAGTATCCTTTCCATTAATTTGCCCACCACTGACGTCAAACTAATAGGTCTATAATTGCTAGGTTTATTCTTTGAACCCTTTTTAAACAATGGAACAACATGCGCAGTACGCCAATCCTCCGGCACTATTCCCGTTTCTAATGACATTTGAAATATTTCTGTCATAGCTCCTGCTATTTCTACACTAACTTCCCTCAATGTCCTAGGGAATATCCTGTCCGGACCTGGAGACTTATCCACTTTTATATTTTTCAAAAGTGTCAGTACTTCCTCCTCTTTGAATCTCATAGTTTCCATAGCTACTCTACTTTTTCCCCTTAACTCACAGAGTTCAATATCCTTCTCCTTGGTGAATACCGAAGAAAAGAATCTCTTTTGGCTCTGCAGATAGCTGTCCATTCTGGTTCTCTAATGGTCCAATTTTATCCCTCGTTATCCTTTTGCTATTAATATAGCTGTAGAAACCCTTTGGGTTTACTTTCACCTTTCTTGCCAAAGCAACCTCATATCTTCTTTTAGCCTTCCTAATTTCTTTCTTAAGATTCTTTTTACATTCTTTATACTCCTCTAGCACCTCATTTACTCCATGCCTCCTATAATTATTGTAGATATCTCTCTTTTTTCGAAACAAGTGTCCAATTTCCCTTGAAAACCATGGCTCTTTCCAATTTTTACTATTTCCTTTCAACCTAACAGGGACATAAAGATTCTGTACTCTTACAATTTCCCCTTTAAATGTCCTCCATTTCTCTTCTACATCCTTCCCATGAAACAAAGTGTTCCAATTCACTCCTTTAAAATCCTTACGCATTCCCTCAAAGTTAGCCTTTCTCCAATCAAAAATCTCCACCGTAGGTCCAGTTCTGACTCTCCCCATAATTATATTGAAACTAATGGTATTGTGATCACTGGTCCCGAAGTGCTCTCCAACGCATACCTCCGTCACCTGACCTGCCTCATTTCCTAACAGGAGGTCCAGCACTGCCCCTTCTCTGGTCGATACCTCTATGTACTGCTGCAAAAAACTATCCTGCACACATTTTACAAACTCCAAACCATCAAGCCCATTTACAGAATGTGTTTCCCAGTCTATTTTTGGAAAATTGAAATCTCCCACAATCACTACCTTGTGCTTACTACTAATATCTGCTATCTCCTTACATATTTGCTCTTCCAATTCACACTCCCATTTGGCGGTCTATAATACACCCCTAAAAGTGTTGCTACACCGTTCCCCACTTCTCAGTTCCACCCAAATAGCCTCCCTAGACGAGCCCTCTAATCTATCCTGCCAAAGCACTGCTGTAATATCTTCTCTGACAAGCAATGCAACACCTCCCCCTCTGGTCCCTCCAATTCTATCACACTTGAAGCAACGAAATCCTGGAATATTTAGTTTCCAATCACAGCCCTCCTGCAACCATGTTTCACTGATTGCCACAACATCATATTTCCATGTGTCAATCCAGGCTCTAAGTTCGTCCACCTTACTTACAATGCTCCTAGCATTAAAATATACACATTTTAGAAACCCACCATCCCTTATTCTCTGTCTATTATCTTTTTCATCTTTCTCGCCTACATTTTGGATCCGAGTGCTTCCCTTCTCTGCCTCTTGCCCCACACCATGACCACTAGCCCCCTCTACCCGAGTTCCTCCCCCCAGCCTTTCTAGTTTAAAGTCTCCCCAGTAGCCTTTGCAAATCTCCCTGCCAGGATATTGGTCCCCCTCGGGCTCAAGTGCAACCCGTCCTTTATGTACAGATCATGCCTTCCCCAAAAGAGGTCCCAGTGATCAAGAAACTTGAATCCCTGCCCACTGCACCAGTCCCTCAGCCACACATTTATCCTCCACCTCATTTCATTCCTACTATCACTGTCACGCGGCACAGGCAGTAATCCTGAAATTGTTACCCTTTTGGTCCTTCTCCTTAACTCTCCCCCCAACTCCCTAAATTCTCCCTTCAGGACCTCGTCACTTTTTCTGCCTATGTCATTGGTACCTATGTGTACCACAACATCAGGCTCCTCTCCCTCCCTTATCAGAATCTTTTGGACACGTTCTGACACATGCGAGACCCTGGCACCAGGGAGGCAAACTACCATCCGGGTCTCCCGGCTGCGTCCACAGAATCGCCTATCCGACCCCCTAACTATAGAGTCCCCTATTACAATTGCCCTCCTCTTTTTGTTACCCTTCTGAGCATCAGGGCCGGTCTCTGTGCCGGAGGCCCGGCCGCTGTTGCTGCCCCCAGCTAGGCTGTCCCCTCCAATCGTACTCAAACCCGAGTACCTATTTTCCAGGTGTACGGTGTACTGCTTCAACGAGCATAGTGGTAGCTGAATCGTTAAATTATTGGAATCTCTAGAATGTCAAATAGAAAATTCATTAAAAAGCATTCAGAGTACTTAAAAAGCAGGGAATTCAGAAGAGGAAATAAAGCCTGGGAAAGATAACCATGAACATTTCAGGTTGTAATTTTAAAAAAAAAAGGTTCTCAAAAGGCGGCATGGTGGCACATCTAGTAGAGCTGCTGCCTCGCAGAGCAGAGAGCCAGGTTCGATCCTGACCTCTGGTGCTGTCTGTGTGGAGTTTGCACGTTCTCCCATGTGACTGTGCGGATTTCCTCCAGGTGCTCTGATTTCAAAGGTTCAAAGGTTCAAAGGTCTGTTTATTGTCACGTGTACCAATAAAGGTGAAACTCGAATTACCATACAGCCATACTAAAAAAAAAGCAACAAGACACACAACTACATATAGGTTAACATAAACATCCACCACAGCAGATTCCCCACATTCCTCACTGTGATGGAAGGGAATAAAGTCCAATCTTCTTTCTCTTTATTCTCCCGCAGTTGAAGCTCCCGTGTTGGGGCGATCAAAGTTCCCGTGTCGGGGCGGTTGAAGCTCCTGCGGGTTCCCGTGTCGGGGCGGTTGAAGCTCCTGCGAGCTCCCGAAGTAGGTCCCTAACCAGGGACTGCGAGCACCACAATGTTAAAATCCGCAGGCACCCGCAGTTGGAGTTCCAAGGTCGAACCCCAAAAGGGATTGCCAGCTCCACGATGTTAGGTCTACAGGCTCACACAGTTGGAGCTCCTCAAGTCAGTTCCCAGCAGAGGCCGCCCACTCCACGATGTTAGGCCGCAGATACGATCGCATCTCCATCGAGGTAAGATATTCAAAATAAGTTTCCCCCACCCCCCATATAAAACAAGCTAAAGAACACTAACATAAATTTAATACATACTGAAAAACAACAAAGAAGGGAAAGGATGAGACAGACTGTTGGCAAAGCAGCCATTATGACAATAGACAATAGACAATAGACAATAGGTGCAGGAGTAGACCATCCGACCCTTCGAGCCGGCACCGCCATTCAAAGTGATCATGGCTGATCATCCACAATCAGTACCCCATTCCTGCCTTCTCCCCATATCACCTGACTCCGCTTTCTTTAAGAGCCTTATCATGCGCTCCCTTGAAAGTATCCAGAGAACCGGTCCCCACCACCCTCTGAGGCAGAGAATTCCACAGACTCACAACTCTGTGTGAAAAAGTGTTTCCTCATCTCCTTTCTAAATGCCTTGCCCCTTTTTCTTAAACAGTGGCCCCTGGTTCTGGACTCCCCCAACTTCCCTCATTTTATTCCCTCAACCTTCTAAATTGCAGAGTATACAAGCCCAGTTGCTCCATTCTCTCAGCATATGACAGTCCCGCCATCCCGGTAATTAACCTTGTGAACCTACGCTGCAATCCACTGCACTTGCGGGCAGCCATTCTGATAATCCCATATTCCAAAGACATGCGGGTTTGTAGGTTAATTGGCTTTATAAATTGCTCCTAGTGTGTAGGGAGTGGATGAGAAAGTGGGATAACATAGAGTGAATGTGAGGTTGATGGTCAGCATGGACTTGGCAAGCCGAAGGGCCTGCATCCATACTGTTTCTCTAAACTAGATGGTCATTAAAGATGGAAATCTGCTGTTCCAATATAGTCAGGTCTACATACAGTATATCACATTCAGGTGACACATAACTGTCCCCTAAAGTGGCCTGGCCTGTCAAGCTGCTATGTTAAAATGGAAACATACAGTGGCTTGCAAAAGTTTTCATACCCCTTTAGCTTTTCCACATTTTGTCACATTACAACCACAAATGTAAATGTATTTTATTGGGATTGTATGTGATAGACCAACATAAAGTGGTGAATAATTGTGAAGGAAAATGATACATGGCTTCCAAATTTTATTACAAATAAAAAACTGAAAAGTGTGGCGTGCAAAAGTATTCAGCCCCCTTTACTCTGATACCCCTAAATAAAATCCAGTGCAACCAATTGCCTTCAGAAGTCACCTAATTAGTAAATAGAGTCCACTTGTGTGTAATCTAATCTCAGTATAAATGCAGCTGTTCTGTGAAGGCCTCAGAGGTTTGTTAGAGAACATTAGTGAACAAACAGCATCATGAAGCCCAAGGAACACACCAGACAAGTCAGGGATAAAGTTGTGGAGAAACCTAAAGCAGGGTTAGGTTATAAAAAAATATCCCAAACTTTGAACATCTCACGGAGCACTGTTCAATCCATCATCCGAAAATGGAAAGAGTATGGCACAACTGCAAACATACCAAGACATGGCCGTCCACCTAAACTGACAGGCCGGGCAAGGAGAGCATTGATCAGAGAAGCAGCCAAGAGGCCCATGGTAACTCTGGAGGAGCTGCAGAGATCCACAGCTCAGGTGGGAGAATCTGTCCACAGGACAACTATGAGTCGTGCACTCTACAAATCGGACCTTTATGGAAGAGTGGGAAGATGAAAGCCATTGTTGAAACAAAGCCATAAGAAGTCCCGTTTGCAGTTTGCCACAAGCCATGTGGAGGACACATAAAACATGTGGAGAAAGGTGCTCTGGTCTGATGAGACCAAAATTGAAGTTTTTGGCCTAAATGCAAAAAGATATGTGTGGCGGAAAATTAACACTGCACATCACGCTGAACACACCATCCCCACTGTGAAACATGGTGGTGGCAGCATCATGCTATGGGGATGCTTTTCTTCAGCAGGGACAGGGAAGCTGGTCAGAGTTGATGGGAAGATGGATGGAGCCAAATACAGGGCAATCTTGGAAGAAAACCTGTTAGAGTCTGCAAAAGACTTGAGACTGGGGTGGAGGTTCACCTTCCAGCAGGACAATGACCCTAAACATACAGCTAGAGCTACAATGGAATGGTTTAGATCAAAGCATATTCATGTGTTAGAATGGCCCAGTCAAAGTCCAAACCTCTGGCAAGACTTGAAAATTGCTGTTCACAGACACTCTCCATCCAATCTGACTGAGCTTGAGCTATTTTGCAAAGAAGAATGTGCAAAAATTTCAGTCTCTAGATGTGCAAAGCTGGTAGAGACATACCCCAAAAGACGTGCAGCTGTAATTGCAGCGAAAGGTGGTTCTACGAAGTATTGACTCAGGGGGGCATTATATTTTGCACGCTACACTTTTCAGTTTTTTATTTGTAATAAAATTTGGAAACCATGTATCATTTTCCTTCCACTTCACAATTATGTACCACTTTGTGTTGGTCTATCACATAAAATCCCAATAAAATACATTTACGTTTGTGGTTGTAACGTAACAAAATGTGGAAAAGTTCAAGGGGTATGAAAACTTTTGCAAGCCACTGTAGAAACATAGAAACATAGAAAATAGGTGCAGGAGGAGGCCATTCGGCCCTTCGAACCAGCACCACCATTCATTGTGATCATGGCTGATCGTCCGCTATCAATAGCCCGTGCCTGCCTTCTCCCCATATCTCTTGACTCCACTAGCCCCTATAGCGCTATCCAACTCTCTCTTAAATCCATCCAGTGATTTGGCCTCCACTGCCCTCTGTGGCAGGGAATTCCATTAATTCACAACTCTCTGCGTAAAAAGTTTTTTCTCACCTCAGTCTTAAATGACCTCCCCTTTATTCTAAGACTGTGGCCCCTGGTTCTGGACTCACCCAACATTGGGAACATTTTTCCTGCATCTAGCTTGTCCAGTCCTTTTATCATTTTATATGTTTCTATAAGATCCCCCCTTATCCTCCTAAACTCCAGTGAATACAAGCCTAGTCTTTACCTCATATGACAGTCCCGCCATCCCAGGGATCAATCTAGTGAACCTACGCTGCACTGCCTCAATCACAATGATGTCCTTCCACAAATAAGGAGACCAAAACTGTACACAATACTCCAGATGTCGTCTCACCAGAGCCCTATACAACTTCAGATGAACCTCTTTACTCCTATACTGAAATCCTCTTGTTATGAAGGCCAACATTCCATTAGCTTTCTTCACTGCCTGCTGTACCTGCACATCAACTTTCAGTGACTGGTGTACAAGGACACCCAGGTCTTGCTGTACCTCCCCCTTACCTAACCTAACCCGATTGAGATAATAATCTGCCCCCTTGTTTTTGCTGCCAAAGTGGATAACCTCACATTTATCTATATTATACTGCATCTGCCACGCATTTGCCCACTCACTCAATCTGTCCAGGTCCCCCTGCAACCTCCTAACGTCCTCTTCACAGTTCACACTGCCACCCAGCTTTGTGTCATCCGCAAACTTGCTAGTGTTGCTCCTAATTCCCTCTTCCAAATCATTAATACATATGGTAAACAGTTGCGGCTCCAACACCGAGCCTTGCGGCACTCCACTCGCCACTGCCTGCCATTCTGAAAAGGACCCGTTCACTCCTACTCTTTGCTTCCGGCCTGCCAAACAATTTTCTAACCATGTCAACACCCTACCCCCCAATACCTTGTGCTCTAATTTTATTCACCAGTTTCCCATGCGGGACCTTATCAAAGGCTTTCTGAAAGTCTAGATACACTGCATTCACTGGCACCCCTTCATCCATTTTACTTGTCACATTCTCAACAAAATCCAGAAGATTAGTCCAGCAAGATTTCCCTTTCATAAATCCATGTTGACTTGGACTAATCCTTTTACTGCTATCCAAATGCTCCATTATTACCTCTTTAATAATTGGCTCCAGCATCTTTCCCACCACCGAAGTCAGGCTAACTGGTCTGTAATTCCCCGTTTTCTGTCTCGCTCCTTTCTTGAAAAGTGGGATAACATTAGCTATTCTCCAATCCACAGGAACTGATCCTGAATCTATTGAACATTGGAAAATGATCATCCACTATTTCTAGAGCCACCTACCTGAGGACCCTGGGATGCAGGCCCAGTGGATTTATTATCCTTCAGTCACATTGGCCTACCTACTACTATTTCTCGCCTAATGAACATTTCTTTCAGTTCCTCTAACCCCTGAGATCTTCCGTACTCCAGTACATCTGGGAGATTCTTTTTATCCTCCTTAGTGAAGACAGATCCGAATTACCTATTCAACTCTTCTGCCATTTCCTTGTTGCCAATTATTATTTCACCTGTGTCTGCCTTCAAGGGACCCACATTTGACTTTGCTACTCTTTTTCCCTTACGTATCTAAAGAAGTTTTTACTGTCATTCTTTATATTCCTTGCCAGCTTCCCCTCATACTTCATCTCTTCAGCCCGTATTGCCCGTTTTGTTTCCTTGTGTTGTCCTATGAAAGTTTCCCAATCCTCTGGCTTCTGGCTAATCTTTGCTGTGTTATACATCTTTTCTTTTAGTTTTATTCTATCCCTAGCTTCTCTTGTCAGCCAAGGTTGCCTCCTACTCCCCTTAGAATCTTTCTTCCTTTTTGGAATGAAATGATCCTGCGTCTTCCGGATTGTGCCCAGAAATTCCTGCCATTGCTGTTCCACTGTCATTCCAGCTAGGATCCCTTTCCAGTCTACTTTGGCCAGCTCCCCTATCATGCCTTCATAGTCCCCTTTGTTCAACTGCATCACTGCCACTTCAGATTTAACGTTCTCCCTCTCAAATTGCAGATTAAAACTAATCATATTATAATCACTACCTCCAAGCAGTTCCTTTACCTCGAGTTCTCTTATCATATCTGGTTCATTGGACAACACTAAATCCAGAATTGCCTTTTCTCTGGTCGGCTCCATTACAAGCTGCTCTAAGATTCCATCTCGGAGGCATTCTACAAACTCTCTTTCTTGGGGTCCTGAACCAACCTGATTTTCCCAGTCTACCTGCATATTGAAATCCCCCATCACCACAGTGGCATTACCTTTGTTACATGCCAGTTTTAACTCCTGCTGCAACTTACACCATACATATGGGCTACTATTTGGGGGTCTGTAAATAACACCAATTAGTGTCTTCTTGCCTTTACAATTCCTCAACTCAATCCACAGTGACTCGACCTTGTCAGTCCATATGTCTTCCCTCGCAAGGGACTGAATTCCACTCCTCACCAGCAGCTACCACCCCTCCTCTGCCCACCTGCCTGTCCTTTCTATAGGATGTATAACCCTGAATATTAAGTTACCAGGCTCGATCCTCCTGCAGCCACGTCTCAGTAATCCCCACAATGTCATATCTACCAACCGCTAACTGAGCCTCAAGGTCATCTACTTTACTTCTTATACTTCGCGCATTCATATACAATACTTTTAATTCCTTACGCATCTCACCTTTCACATCGATCTCTATTACACTTGGCCATACTCCCCTATCCCTTTGTGAGCTTCCTTTCCCGTTAATTCTGGGGTCATTAACCATCCCTATACTCTCTTTCCCTTTAACTTCATCGTCGACTATCTCATTTGACACCCCACCCCCCTTATTCAGTTTAAAACCACCCGTGTAGCAGTGGAAAACCGGCCTGCCAGAATGCTGGTCCCCCACCAGTTAAGATGTAATCCGTCCCTTTTGTACAGTTCCCCCTTACTCCAAAAACAGATCCCAGTGATCTAAGAATCTAAATCCCTGCCCCCTGCACCAGTTACTCAGCCACACATTCAGGTCCCGTATCTCCCTGTTCCTGCTCTCACCAGCACGAGGAACTGGAAGCAAACCGGAGATAACAACCCTGGAGGTCCTGCTTTTCAGCATTTTTCCGAGCTCTCTAAAATCACGCTGCAGAATATTCATCCCCTTCTTTCCGACATTGTTTGTGCCAACATGCTCTGCCACTTCCGGCTGTTCACCTTCGCCCTTGAGGATTTTCTGCACTCTGTACGTGATATCCTGGATCCTGGCACCAGGAAGGCAGCACACCATCCTCGAATCCCGTCTGTTGACGCAGAAACCCCTGTCCATACCTGTCACAATGGAGTCTCCAACTACAATGGCATTGCCTGACGTTTGCCTCTTTGGTTTTGGCTCAACAGCCCTTTTTGCTTCGCAAGCCAGTCGGCCGCTCAGTGTTTTAACATCTTCTGTCCCGACAGCTTCTAAGTGGGTGAACCTGTTCACAAGAGGTACAACACCCGGGGACCTTTGCATTCCAAGTTTCCCTCCCTTTCTCACCGTCACCAACTTTCTCTCTTCCAGTACCTCAGGTGTAACAATCTCACTGTAGGACTTGTCGAGGAACGACTCAGTTTCTCGGACGAACCTGAGGTCATCCACTTGCTTTTCCAGTTCCCCAACATGGTCCTTCAGGAGCTGTACCTGGTTGCACTTCTCACATTTGTAGCAGAGATGTATCAAATTAGACAAACCGCCCAACATTGGCATAGTCATCAAATTTAGATACAATAGAGATGGCTTGCAACTTAGCCATCATTTTTCAAAGTCTTCTTCATACATACTTGCGTACTAGTATTGCGATTAAGAGAACTGTTCCATGGACAGGCAACAGCCTGATGCATCAAACTATGTATGAGATCTAGTCCCTCGTTACACTTCCTTTGCATATCTTGCCCACTGGCAGGACAGAGCCATCAGAGAGGCCAACCCAAGTGATATACAGATGAAAAGGAGAAGGATTGAGAATCCTAGACATCTATATTACTAAAAGTAAGTTCTTGACCACTTCCTGTTTTTCTGTTTCATGATTTTTGAAATAACGCTGCTAATTACAGCTGTGATTTTTGACCATCTTACTCAGAGTCCCCTTCCGCTGCGCAGGACAAGAGGATGTTTCCTATCGATGAAAAGTAAAAGATTTATTAATGTTTAAAAAATGTTGACATTCTCTCTGCTGCCCCTGCTGGTGAGAGAGGGGAGGGACTGTAAAACCCGGAAGTGTTGTGCCTCACTCAGTCTCTGCAAGATGGAGGAAGCAAGAGGGTCACGTCTCTCTGTGCTGTGAATAACACTGAACACATGTCTACTCAACTGTGAGTGCTCTTAATGTGGATTGAAAATGAAAATGTGGTTGCATTGAAATGCTGCATTGCAAACGGTTGTTGGTGGTGGTGATGGCTTTGAAATGCTGCACCGCAAACGGTTGTTGGTGGTGGTGACTGCTTTGAAATGCTGCACAGCAAATGGTTGTTGGTGGTGGTCACTACTTTGAAATGCTGCACTGCAAATGGTTGTTGGTGGTGGTAACTGCTTTGAAATGCTGCACTGCAAATGGTTGTTGGTGGTGGTAACTGCTTAACTTCCTGTTTGCACTGTATATTGGTTTTAGATAAAACGCTACCACTTACGGCTGTGATTTTTGGCCATTTTACTCAGTCCCCCTCTGCTCATCAGGTGCAGAGGATTCTTCCCATCAATGAAAAATAAAAGTGTTATTAGTGTTTAAAAAAATGTTGAGAATCTCGCTCCTGTCAATCACGCCTTGAAGGCCACGCCCCTTCGGTGGGAGGGGGGAGGGATTATAAAACCCAGAAATATGGGTGTGGCTCAGTCTCTGCAAGATGGGGGAGGGAGAGGTCACGACTCTGTCTGAGCTGTGAATCAACTGAACACACTGAATGTCTACTGGACAAAAGGACAAAGGACATTTATTATCACGTACACCAATTAGTGTAGTGAAATCTGACTTGCCATTGCAGCACAAATAAAGCCAAAACACAACATCAAAGAATTTAACAATAAACATAAAAACATCCCCCCGCAATGGTTCCCACTGTGAGGGAAGGCAGCAAAGTCTAGTCCCATCCCCAGGTCACCATAGTCGGGCCTATTGAGGCCTCTGCAGTTGCCGCTATAGCAGCCCGATGCTTCAGGCCCTCTCGCCGGATGATGGAGTTCTGGCCTCGGGTGAACACTCTCAGCGGCCCGGAGTGTCTGGAGCGGCCGCTTCCTCCCCGGAGTTCACAGCTCCCGAAGTCCACGGGCCATGCCGGTCAGAGCTCCGACTCTGGCGACCTCGTCGTGAGATCCCAGGCTCCGCAATGTTTAAAGCTCAGCGCTGCCCGCCCGCGGCTGGAAGCTCCACAGACCACAGACCGCAGCTCTGCGATGTTGCAGTCGGCAGTCCCAGCCCTCCGGAGCCCGCTGCATGGGTGACCCAGGCAAGGCATCACCCACTCCACGATGGTGCCCCAGTGCTGTGCTGCCGCCGAAGCTGAAGTCCCGGCCAGTCCCGGCAGGAAACACCACTCCAGACTGCCGGTAGGCCGCGAAGAAAGGGCCCGGAGAAAAGCCGCATCTCCGACCAAGTAGGTACTGAGAAAAATAGTTTCCCCCTCCCCCCACCCCCCCACCCCCCACATAAAAAGACTAAAAGACCTCCAAAAACAAACACTTCTAACTAACTAAAAAAAAAAAGAATGAAAAAACTAACAGCTGCTGGCAGGGCAGCCATACTCAACGGCACCCCCTGCTGTACTGAACTGTGAGTGTGGTGTTTATGTGGTGTTTTGTGCAGCTTTATGGTGGTTTTATGGTGGTTTCACCCTGCATGAAATGGTATGAAACTGCATTTGAATTTGGAGGCCTTGCACCCTGCTTGAAATGGTATGAACCTGCACTTCAATTTGGTTGTCTTGCACCCTGCTTGAAGTGGTATGAAACCGCACTTGAATTTGGTGGCCTTGCACCCTGCTTGAAATGGCATAAAACTGCACTTGAATTTGGTCGCCTTGAACCCTGCTTCAAGTGGCAGAAATCTGCACTTGAATTTAGTGGCCTTGCACCCTGCTTGAAGTGGTATGTAACTGCACTTGATTTTGGTGGCCTTGCACCCTGCTTGAAGTGGTCGGAAACTGCACTTGAATTCGGTGGCCTTGCACCCTGCTTGAAGTGGTAGATAACTGCAATTGAATTTGGTGGCCTTGCACCCTGCTTGAAATGGTAGGAAACTGCAATTGAATTTGGTGGTCTTGAACCCTGCTTGAAATGGCATGAAACTGCATTTCAATTTGATGGCCTTGCACTCTGCTTGAAATGGAATTTCAAGGAATAGCCATGAGCCAACTGCTCGCCTACCAGCCCTGAGTGAGCGGCCAGTACATCGGGCTTGAGTGACTGAGCTGTCACCCCAAGAATCCATTTGGCCCACAATAAGCAATCTAGCCCTCTGGAAATCAATCCCTTCAGCCCACAATACCCATACTAGTGCACCAGAACCCCCCCCCCCCCCCCCACTGGCCACCAACCCTCCCATGTGAACATGGGACCCAATGGGTCCCACTTAGTCTTGTAGACTCTAAAACCCAAGCAATCAGGTCAAAGAAGTGCAAGGAATCCTAATAACAAGTTGGGCCAAAATGGGCCTGTTTCTGTTCTGTATGAATTTAACACTCTATGACTCTATCTCAGTGGTATCATTGTAGATTTGCACTTAAGACCTAGCTAAGCCTCAAGTCAAGCTATTCCGATACATTTATTGGACTGGCATCTATCTGACAGCGTGAAAAATTGCTCTGCTAATCTCTCTCCACAAGGAGCAAAAATCCATTCCAGTTAATTGCTGCCCGTCCACAAAGTAATGGAAGATATCTTTCACAGTGCTATCAAGCAGGACGTACTTACCGAAAACCTCTTCATGAATGCTCAGTATGGGTTCTGCCAAAATCACTCACTCCGGATGTCATCAATGCCTTGGTCCAGAGCTGGAGTGAGAGTGTCTACTCTGGACATCGATGTAGCATTTGAATGTGTAGAGAACTGTACAGACACAGTCTAGTGTTCAAAGTAAGATTTAATCATCAGTCATGGTGGTGCAGTACAATACATTGTTAGTTCATCTCTACCACTGGTGTAACTACGTAATATGGGAAGTGAGTGTTGATATAAAGTGTACAGTAAGGTGGAGTTAGTGGTAGTACATTACTCTGAATGGTTCACAGGCAATAACCAATCTACATCCTTTCCCGTTGAGAAAAGAGTTGTTAAGCAGTTGTTAAAATGGTTAAACATACTCACCGTACCTGTCAGGCAGTCTGCTAACCCGAATCGAACGCCTATGGACAAACCCTTCCCTCTCCGTTCCGGAAAAATTAGTAGGGCTGGGTGGTGGAGAACCCGAGAAGGAAAATGCAACCGGAGAGCCTGAAGAGAAACGGCGGGGCGAGCATGCAGGACTAGGGACACTGGGGGATGAGGGAACCGAATGATGCGGGGAATACATGCCAGGGTCAGGGGGTCTGGGACGGACAACAGCAGCAGGTGTCTTGAAAACCAACGGCAGTGTGTAAGGACCGGGAGGAGATGGTCGCGGTTCATTCACGGGCAGAAGATGTTGATGGCTGCGCCGGTACAGAACATCATCGACGTTGACAAGGTAGGAACGAGGTTCCTTGGCTGGCCCCTCAACGAACCCAGTCGGGTATGTCCAACTGCAGTCTGCAGGCGAACCACTTGACCTTGCAATAATGGTTTAAGTGGTTTGCTCGACTTGTCATAGGAGTGCTTCTGGACATCAAGGGGGAAGGGTTTGTCCGTACGCGTTCGGGTCGGGTTAGCAGACGAATGCACACATGGAGCTCGTCTTTGTCTTTCTTGTTTGTAACAACCATGGTGGAGACCCAGTCTGTGGGTTCACTTATTTCAGCCAGTAATGGACATTTCCCCCATGGACACCATGTGTCTCAGTTCGGCTTGAATTCTGTTACGCATAGCATGGGGTATGCAGTGTGGTGCACGGACTGCTGGGACAACAGCGGGGTCAATAGTGATCCTGTAAGTCATTGGCAACTTGCCCAGTTTGTCGTCGAACAAATCCTGAAAGAGGGACAAGAGTTGTTGTGTCGGTTCATCACATAGGCATAGCTTGTGGACAGTGCATCCGAAAGACTCTAAACCCGGTTCGTGGCATGCATGAATTCCCAACAAAGTCTCAGAGTTCAATTTTACAATGTAGAAAATCTGTTTTCTAATGACATTGTCCACCACTCACTTGAAATCAGCTTTTCCGAGAGGGTGCAGAACCTCCACCCCATAGGCATGCAAGCTAGAGGCATCCTTAGTCAAGGTCTCATTATTTCTTATCTTGTCATAGGCCTTCAGGGACATTACGTCCACGCGCTCCCGTAACCACTTTATCAATAACAGACGCAGAGGAGAGCGTGAACAACAGAAGTGTTGTACAAGAAAATTGGTTAATTGTTGTGGGCAGCTTCAAACTGTTCATGGGAGTCAGAGACTGTTGGGTTTTGCTGCAGCAGGTTAGACTTTAGATTAGACTTTGAATTTGCACTAGGGTTCCCACGAGAACGACAGCATGCGGCAAAATGATTCATTTCTTACAGTAAATGCATGATTTGCCGTTTGCTGGGCAAAGCTGGCGACCTCTATTATGGATATAGTTGCAGTTAGCGCACCTCTGCGGTGGCTCATTCACAAATCTCTTAATGGCAGCTGACACAGTGCAGTTACTGAAACCGGTCAGATTAACATCATGTTTCTGAGTGCCAAGCTGATCACCCAGTGGGGCTACAACCTCCAACATATAGCAGGCATGCACAGCCTGTTCAAGAGTCAGGTCAGCACTTTGGAGCAGCACTGTTTTGAGTTTCCGATCACACATGCCGCTAACGATTTTGTCGCGTATTAACTCATTAGTTATCTCACCAAAGCGACATCTCGGGGCCATGTACTTCAAATCACAAATGAAACGTTCCACAGGTTCGTCAGGATGCTGTTGGCATGCGAAGAACTTTGCTCTCTCCAGAATGTGGTTCGATGGCAGGACACATAGCTCATGGAATTTACGTAGCAGCACGTTAGGGTTGCGCATCATTTCAGCTGGGACCACCACCTGGCTGTTCCCATCGAACACAGGTTTGCGCGTGAATCATCGCTCCAGCCAGGTTGAGCAGGAGCGATGCTGACTGCAAAAGTTTTTATAGATATGTGAAGAGAAAGAGGTTAGTTAAAACAAATGTAGGTCCCTTGCAGTCAGAAACAGGTGAATTGATCATGGGGAACAAGGATATGGCGGACCAATTGAATAACTACTTTGGTTCCGTCTTCACTAAGGAAGACATAAATAATCTGCCTGAAATAGCAGGGGACTGTGGGTCAAAGGAGGAATTGAGTGAAATCCAGGTCAGTCGGGAAGTGGTGTTGGGTAAATTGAATAGATTAAAGGCCGATAAATCCCCAGGGCCAGATAGGCTGCATCCCAGAGTACTTAAGGAAGTAGCTCAGGAAATAGTGGATGCATTAGTGATAATCTTTCAAAACTCTTTAGATTCTGGAGTAGTTCCTGAGGATTGGCGGGTAGCAAATGTAACCCCTCTTTTTAAGAAGGGAGGGAGAGAGAAAACGGGGAATTACAGACCAGTTAGTCTAACATCGGTAGTGGGGAAACTGCTAGAGTCAGTTATTAAAGATGGGATAGCAGCACATTTGGAAAGTGGTGAAATCATTGGACAAAGTCAGCATGGATTTACAAAAGGTAAATCATGTCTGACGAATCTTGTGGAATTTTTCGAGGATGTAACTAGTAGCGTGGATAAGGGAGAACCAGTGGATGTGGTATATCTGGACTTCCAGAAGGCTTTCGACAAGGTCCCACATAAGAGATTAGTATACAAACTTAAAGCATACGGTATTAGGGGTTCAGTATTGATGTGGATAGAGAACTGGCCTGGCAAACAGGAAGCAAAGAGTAGGATAAACGGGTCCTTTTCACAATGGCAGGCAGTAACTAGTGGGGTACCGCAGGGCTCAGTGCTGGGACCCCAGCTATTTACAATATATATTAATGATCTGGATGAGGGAATTGAAGGCAATATCTCCAAGTTTGCGGATGACACTAAGCTGGGGGGCAGTGTTCGCTGTGAGGAGGATGCTAGGAGACTGCAGGGTGACTTGGATAGGCTGGGTGAGTGGGCAAATGTTTGGCAGATGCAGTATAATGTGGATAAATGTGAGGTTATCCACTTTGGTGGCAAAAACAGGAAAGCGGACTATTATTTAAATGGTGGCCGATTGGGAAAAGGGGAGATGCAGCGAGACCTGGGTGTCATGGTACACCAGTCATTGAAAGTAGGCATGCAGGTGCAGCAGGCAGTGAAAAAAGCGAATGGTATGTTAGCTTTCATAGCAAAAGGATTTGAGTACAGGAGCAGGGAGGTTCTACTTCAGTTGTACAGGGTCTTGGTGAGACCACACCTGAAGTATTGCGTGCAGTTTTGGTCTCCAAATCTGAGGAAGGACATTATTGCATAGAGGGAGTGCAGAGAAGGTTCACCAGACTGATTCCTGGGATGTCAGGACTGTCTTATGAAGAAAGACTGGATAGACTCGGTTTATACTCTCTGGAATTTAGGAGATTAAGAGGGGATCTTATAGAAACTTACAAAATTCTTAAGGGGTTGGACAGGCTAGATGCAGGAAGATTGTTCCCGATGTTGGGGAAGTCCAGGACAAGGGGTCACAGCTTAAGGATAAGGGGGAAATCCTTTAAGACCGAGATGAGAAAGACTTTCTTCACACAGAGAGTGGTGAGTCTCTGGAACTCTCTGCCACATAGGGTAGTTGAGGCCAGTTCATTGGCTATATTTAAGAGTGAGTTGGATGTGGCCCTTGTGGCTAAGGGGATCAGAGGGTATGGAGAGAAGGCAGGTACGGGATACTGAGTTGGATGATCAGCCATGATCATATTGAATGGCGGTGCAGGCTCGAAGGGCTGAAGCCTACTCCTGCACCTAATTTCTATGTTCTATGTTTCTATGCCTTGACTTCATCTGGGTCGTTGTGATGGACGATATTGATGTAGTGCTCATAGTCAATTTCAAAGAGCCTCCATCGCTCGCCTATGTCTGCATCAAAGATGAGCTGGGTTGACTTGCGGCACGAGTGAGCCATCGGAGTAAAAGATCAAGACTAATAAAAGCAAATGAAACCCGATAGACAGACGCAATGGGTAATTCCCAGTCAATCGGACACCACGTAGAGAACTGTACAGACACAGTCTGGTGTTCAAAGTCAACTTTAGTCATCAGTCATGGTGGTGCAGTTCAATACGTTGTTAGTTCATCTCTACCACCGGTGTAACTACGTAATATGGGAAGTGATTGTTAATATAAAGTGTACAGTAACGTGGAGTTAGTGTTAGTACATTACTCTGATTGGTTCACATGCAATAACCAATCTACAGAATTAATATGGAATCAAGACATCTTGGTCAAATTGAAGTCAAATTGAGTTCAAAAGGAGACCTCACACAAAGGGAGAAAGTTGTGATTATTGGTTATCATTCATCCCAGCCCCAGCACATAACTGTAGAAGCTAATCAGGGTAGTGTCATAGTCCAAATCAGATTAATTCACTTATTTAATAATCTTCTTTCCATTTTAAGATAGGCATGTTTGGTGTTATCCATATCCAATTCTTTTTTATCCATTCAACAATTGAAATTGTCCATGTTTGCAAACACCAAGAGAAGCATGTATCAGCTGATAGGTAACAAGTAACTTTTGTATTCAAAAGTACAAATGATGATCATCTCCAGCAACAGCCTTAACTTGTAATCACATTTTCATCACAGATTTATAAGGTCATAGAGTCATACAGGATGCAAACCGGCCTTGTTGCCCAACTTGTCCATGCTAACCAATTCGCCCCATCTAAGCTTGTTGCATTTGCGTGTATTTGTTTTTGTCTTTGTACTATTATTGTAGGTCAATCTTTCTACACTTATTTGGTTGTTTATTATGGTGTTTACAGAGAACAATGTTTACATATTGAACATATTTGTATATATATATTATATTACATTTACATTATGTGTATATATTATATTACATATATTATATTATATTTGTATATATTACATATTGAACAATGTGAACATATTTACATATTTGTTCTGCTGCAAGTGAGAATTTCATTGTTCTGTTTCAAAATATATGACAATAAAAGTCTAATGACTCTTGGCTTACTATATCTATCAAACCACTGGCACAGTGTGGCTGCAGTATATACACAGGCTAAGGTCCTCCATGCCATGCCTCCCATGCCAAGATAGGAGGCACATGGCAACACACCACCTGCAGGTTTCCCTCTGGGACACATACTATCCTGACCGGGAACTTCACAGTCACTGTGTCTAGATCTGGGGATTCCCAACCCATATACATTGTGAGAATGCCTTCTCCAATGCAAAGTGGCTCTCCACCACCTTCTCAATCGCACTTAGTAATAGACAAAAAAAAAAAAATGCTCGACAATTATGCCCACAGCTCGACAAATGAATGATAAAAAAATATTATAAATGAGAGGTGAAAAGGCTGCTAGATTACTTTGAAGAGAGAATTGCATTTTAAATTATTATGTTGTAAATTGTGCAAGACAATCAAGCACCAGGCTTTATATCATTGGAGATCCTCTCTTGATTTTTTGAAGTAGGAGTACTGTCTTATTTATTAAGCAGCACTCACAATCACTTTGGAGATTACAATTTATGTTCCTGCTTGATTGCATTTTAATTAAGTGCAACTCTTTTGTCTTTTTTCAGCCTGTCCATCTGAATGTGTTAACACATTCCCCAAAGAGGCTTATGAAAATGTATTTGTTTTGAGCAATATAAAATATTATCTTGGGTTTTAGGTTGTATCATGTCTATAACATGGTAATTAAATCAATCAGAAAATGTGCCATTCATGAAATATCTGAATATCTGTTTTATTCAGGAGAGTGAATGAAAATATTGGGGTAGGTGCTGCTGTTACTGTATATGTCAGTGGTTCTACTTGGAATTGTTGGTGTTTGCCAGTGCAAATGGAAGTCTGGACATAAGGTCATAAGTAATAGGAGCAGAATTAGGCCATTCGGCCCATCAAGTCCACTCCGCCATTCAATCATGGCTGATCTATCCCTCCCTCCTAACCCCATTCTCTTGCCCTCTCCCCATGACCCCTGACACCCGTATTAATCAAGAATCTGTCTATCTCTGCTTTAAAAATATCCATTGACTCAGCCTTCTGCGGCACATAATTCCACAGATTCACCACCACCAGTACACAAATGTACTGTGAAATGTTGGATTTGGGAATTTACTAACAAATTTGAAAGGTTGAATCAGTCAGCTCGTTCCCTGTGACAGTCCATGTGGGGTGGTTGTGGAATTAGTTCTTGGATTATGCTTCAGATCAGAATTATCACAGAATTCGACATTGGTGGTAGAATGAGGTCGACAATTAAGTGGTTGACAGCCAATGAGTACTCTCTTTAAGATACTGTGCAAGGTTTGGTCTCTTAATTGTAAGCACTATTGATTTAGCAACTGTTCCAATAATTCTCTTTCCTTTCTCTCAAGCTGCCTGATGTCACTTGTGAGTCTTAGTTAATAACTATTGTCAATTCCCGTTCATGTTCCCTTATGATTATGGTAATTCACATTTCTTCATGATGTGAGATGCTTTGAGTTGGGGTTTTTTTCTATACAGTTATATTACAACATCACTTTGTTTCAAATCTATTATTTTCATCACATTAATTTAGCACATGGAAAATAAACATTCAATCAATTAATTTCACTATTTTCACAAAGCTTGACAACTACTGGTGCATTGTGCTTATTTATCCACTGTTCCACTGATGTTCTGCTCGAGATTGGTAACAAAAATAAGGAGCAAAAAGAAAGTCAGCACTGAATGCTGGTAAATTCCATTCATTACTGGGACAATCTGAAGCCTTCTCTTTCATAAACACTCTTTATAAAACCACTGTAAAATTCTGCTTTATTTTGTTATTTCATGAGTAACACTAAACATCCATTTATTTTCATCAATTACGGCTTATCAAGTTCCTGATCCAGGCAGACTATGATGTCCTACCCAGCCCATCGAACATCTACATCTGGGGCAAAGCGGAATCTCTGGATTGCCCGCAATGCTCAGGAAAGGGGATATTGGAACACATCTTGAACTGCTACATAAAGGCTCTTGGGCAGGGTGTCATGATCAGGTTCTTAAACCCATTGCAGAAGCCATCAGCCTGGGAATCAGCAGTTGCAGACGAGCATGGCCCACCACCCAGATGATCACCTTCGTGAAGGTTGTAGTGCAGCTGCCAAGAACCACAGCAGCCAGGAATCCGTCAGGAATCCTGGCGACTGCGCAGGACTGGCAGCTTTCTGTAGATCAGGTGAAAAAGCTGAAGTTCCCATGGCATATTGCCACGACCATCCTGAGGCCAGACATCTTCCTGGTCTCAGAGGCGATCAAAAACATTGTCTTGTTGGAACTGACAGTGCCATGGGAGGACTGTCTGGAGGAGGCACATGAGAGGAATATGACCAAGTATGAAGAGCTGGTCATAGACTGCCGTAAGCAGGGCTGGAAGGCAATGTGGTTGACTGCAGAGGTTTTGTAGGGCAATTGTTCTACAACGCCTTGAGCGCACTGGGCATCAATGGAATGGAGAGGAAAAGGGCTATCAATAACACCACAAGCAGCGGAGAAAGCCTCGAGATGGCTCTGGATCAGGAGAAGAGGCCCATGGGGAAGAGCGAATGCCACCTGAACATGTCGTGGTCTGATCACGACGGCTGGGTCGCCTGGGCAAGGGTGTCTGATGTTGAAAGACCCAAAACACCCAATTACCCCAGGTTACATCACTGATGATGTGTTCAGGAGCTGTATTTATCAATCACTGATTAAAAAATATGAAACGTCCTTATATTAAAAAAATCACTGATTACAGTTTATCTTAAATTGAATTACCAACAGTAGAGCATAGTCTTTAAATGGTGACCTTAAATACACTCTTCATTAGTATTGATTTTAAATGTCAAAATATAAGGCTGCAATTAGACTGCCAAAAGTATAGCATTTCCATTTTGACAAATTAATTATTTTACCAAATAAATCTATAGAATGAGTCAAGATGTGCACAGCAATGTTGCCGTGACGATTTCTGATAAAGTATCAGGAGATGGTAATAGAGTTATCTTGTTTCTCCAGAGTTAGCTTGGCTGTTCACTTTTGAGAGGGATTGAAATGAATTCATTTTCTTGGCTCTGCTCCTTGACCGCACAATGATCCGAAGGCTTGTTGATATATTTTAAATTTTCATTGTCATAGAGTGATACAGTGTGGAAACAGGCCCTTTGGCCCAACTTGCCCACACTGACCAACATGTTCCAGCTACACTAGTCCCATCTGCCCGCGTTTGGTCCATATCCCTCCAAACCTTTCCTATCCATGTATCTGTCTGACTGTTTCTTAAATGTTGGGATAGTCCCTGCCTCAACCACGTCCTCTGGCAACTTGTTCCGTACTCCCACCATCCTTTGTATGAAAAAGTTACTCCTCAGATTCCTATTAAATCTTTTCCCCTTCACCTTAAAACTATGTCCTCTGGTCCTCGATTCGCCTACTCTGGGGAAGAGATTCTGTGCATCTATCTGATCTATTCATTTCTTGATTTTATACACACTCTAAAAGATCACCCCTCATCTTCCTGAGCTCCAAGGAATAGTCCCAGCCTACTCAACCTCTCCCTATAGCTCAGACCCTCTAGTCCTGGCAAATCCTCGTAAAGCTTCTCTGCACCCTTTCCATCTTGACAACATCTCTCCTATAGCATTGCGCGCATAACTGAACACAATACTCTAAATGTGGCCTCAGCAACATCTTATCCAACTGCAACCTGACCCCCCAACCGTGTATTAGAAAATGAAAATACGCACTTCTAAAATATACTTTACTTTTTAGATTTAAAGTTAGGGCAGGTAAACTGTTTAAATGAAACAATGACAATTATCAAATCTAATTGGGGCAGCACAGTGATGCAGCGGTAGATTTGCTGCCTGATAGCGCTAGAGACCCAGTTTCGATCCTGTCTGTACGAAGTTTGTACATTCTCCCATGGGTTTTCTCCGAGTGCTCCGGTTTCCTCCCACATTCCAAACACATGCAGGTTTGTAGGTTAATTGGCTTCTGTAAATTGTCCCTAGTGCGTAGGATCGAACTAGTGCACGAGTGACCGCTGGTCAGCAGGGACACGATGGGCCAGAGGGACTGTTTACATGGTGTTTGTCTAACTAAACCGAACTAAACAAGGATATTAAATAATGACTTTCAATGTGGTAATTATGATGCTTTCATAAATAATATGAAAGAGTCTTTTTGTGATGAAGATTATGATCGCTGGTTCATTCATTGGTTAGTGGTAAATGAGATCATTCAAAAACCATCAATCAATTTAACAAAAATTAAAACTGGCACTAAAATTAAAAATTAAAACTAATATTTACAAGATAATGTAACATCTACATTTATGTTTCAGCACGTGACCTCCTTGTTACTTTCCAGCAAATGCAAGATGAGAATGGAATTGCCAACTAGATTTACTATGAATTTCATCTCTAGCTGAATTCTAAATGGAACTTTTTTTTAATAGGAGACGTACATTAAATTGCAAGGTTTAAAGTTGTGGCTTTAATGGGACAGGAATGGTCTCATTATAGTTTCTATCACATTGCAACAAGCAACATATTGTAATGGGTCTGTTGTGTGATTGCTTGATTCATTCCATAGGTTTGTTTTTCAGATGCAAATAGGTATCAAATGAATCTTCACCTGGTCGGTGGCATTAAACAAGGTACATGATTATCTCTGCATCTGTGACCCAAACTCATTCAATTCACTAACTTCTATCTTGCCCTCACATTCACATGGACCATTTTGGACACTTCTCACCCCATTTTTGATCTCCCTACGTATTTTCGTCTACTACAAATCCACTGACCTAGACCACACCGCCTATCTCATTTAAGGATGCTATCCCTTTCTCTCAGTTTGTTTATTCCCACCACAACTACTGTAAATCCACTGACCAAGACTACACCTCCTCCCATCCTTTCTCTTTTAAGGGCGCCACCCCTTTCTCTCAGTTTCCCCATATCTGCTACCTTTTCTCCAGATTAAGCTTTTTACTCTGGACGACTGAGATATCCTATTTTTTTTAGGAAACATGGTTTCCTACCCTCAGGTGTAGCTGACAAAGGATTCAGCTGTGTCTCCTCTATTTCCCATGCTTCTACTCTTATTTTCTTGTTGCTGCAGATTCCAGTATCCTGCTGTGCCACTAGTATATCTTTATGTCAGCCTCAACAAACTATAAAAGTTGATGCCACGAGGCATACAGTTACCATTACTATTCCTACGTCGAGTACATTTGTGATTTCTCCCTGTCACTACATTTATCTTGAGCTGCCCCAATACTGACCAGTCATTATCCCTATAGCTATCCAGGCCTGCCTCATGGCCTAAAATCACAGCAAACTTTCTGTCAAAAGATATTTTATCAATTCAGTGATTTAGAACAAATTGGAAACGTATGACTTCAGGAAAATTAAAGCCTGGAATAAAATCTCTTCCCAGTCTGATATACAGCTTTCAAAATATATTTCCCTTCCTGATTTTTTTTGGCATGATCGTGTGCATATATAAATAGAATAAGGTTAATCGGAAAAATTCAAGTCCAGTCTCTTTATTACACTTTTGGGGGGCATTAAGGTTATTATATAATATTCAAAAAATTAAATAACCAACTGGAAGCAATGCATTGGAATAACAACCAAATTATAACACTGATAATTTTGCAAAGCTATGAAAACACTCACATGACTGATCTCTATGATGTACAAATTCAACACATGAACGCACATTATTCAAACTACAGATCATGAACATCTGGCTTGAGGCCTGGGTCTTACTGTCGTTCATTCATTCGGGGTTAAGAAAAAATAATGCTATGCCTTTAAGCGATTTTATGCCTGAAAGCTTTCCAGCAATGTACTCAATTCAAAAGTATTTGAATTCTTATCTTGTATGGCAACAGTTATCTCTTTCATTGATTACAAATTAATAGAAATTATTCAATTGATTAACATTTTTGGACCATTCATTCCAGGAAGTATTTTTCTCTCCACATTATTTCACATATGTGCATTGAGATTGTCACGTCAATTTGCTCTTCACCCTGATGAGTTTTTAATTTGGTTATTCATCTAACTTTAGTTATTTGGAACTTTTAACTCTAATCAACATAGTTCATACATAGGTTTCCATTTGTGAGTTTAGTGGGTAAACAATTCTCACTAATGTTTAAAATCTAATGACTACATAAGCATTTGATTGTCACTTGTGTATGCAACAAACTTAATTTTAAATAAATTGACTAAAGTGCAAATCATTTATGTATTTAATAATATCAATACACCAACTCAGGGATCTAAAATGTTCAATTTGTCTTTTAATTACTGTGATTACTGGACTAGTTACTCCCCTATTTTTGTACATAATCTTCTGAAGAATCATCTGAGTATATATTATTACTTATCTGAATCCACTTGCACTCAGCTTCGATGGTAAAATCATTGTAAAAATAACAAATTAGTTGTTATCTCCCTTCCGTTTTGGAACCTTCTGTTTTGAATTTACTGCCAGTTTTACACAAAAGTTAAATGTGAAGTTGTTTAAGTGAGCGCAGAAGGAATAAAATGCATATATAGAATGATATCTATGAACATCATCCCAAAACAGCTATTAATGTATAATAGTGTAATACCTCATTTACCTCAGACTGCTATAACATTGTGTTTTATTGTGCGTTATATAGTGTTTCAGATGTTCTTAATATAGATTTTATTGTGGCACTGTGATAGCCATTAGTCTTTTTAATTTAAACGGGGAGTAGAAAATCAAAGTTAGCTAAGTTCTAAAACTGAGTTAACTGGTAAGGCCTGCAGTCCTTTATGATGTTTTCTGGCATTCAAATATGAAGGGGATCAATTGTGGATTTTCTGTAATAATACATATTGTCATTTGGTTACAGTTCGTTTTTAGAGTGAAGCCAAAAGCTGAACTGAATGCCATTGTCTGGAAATACCTACCCTCCCAGAGTAAATAGGAAATTTCATGTGAGCCAGATTAGTTTGGTTAGTTTAGTTTTGGGATAAAGGTGGAAACGGGCTCATCGGTCCACTGAGTCCATGCCGACCAGCGATACTCGTATACTATCCTACACACTAGGGATGAATTTGCAATTTTACCAAAGGGAATTAACCTACAAACTGAGTATAGACACAAAAAGCTTGAGTAACTCAGCGGGTCAAACATCATCTCTGGAGGAAAGGAATAGGTTACGGTCGAGACCCTCTTCAGACTGGGGCTCTTAAAGATAGCGGAGTCAGGGGATATGGGGAGAATGCAGGAATGGGGTACTGAATGGGGATAATCAGCCATGATCACATTGAATGGCGGTGCTGGCTCGAGGGGCCGAATGGCCTACCCCTGCACCTATTGTCTATTGTCTATTGTCTATTGACTGAGAGTCGGGGAAAGAGAAACAAGAGATATAAATGGTGATGTAGAGTGATATAGAACAAATTAATTAAAGATATGCAAAAAAGTAATGATGATAAAGGAAACCGGCCATTGTTAGCTGTGGACAAGGTGAAAACGAGACTCAAGAACGACGACTTTGAAGCTAATACAATGACTTGGGTGGGAGAGGGACGGAGGGAGATAGGATACAGGGGTTGCTTGAAGTTAGAGAAATTAATATTCATACCACTAGGTTGTAAGCTTCCCATGAGAAATACAGTATGAGGTATTGTTCCACTAATTTGCGTTTGGCGGAAGAGACCCAGGACAGTAAGGTCAGTGTGAGAATGGGAAAGGGAATTAAAGTGTTTGGTAACTGGGTGATTAGGTAGGCCCAGGTGGATTGAGCAAAGGTGTTCAACAAAACTGTATGTTTTTGGAATGCGGGAGGAAACCCACATTCCAAAAACCAGAGCTCCCAGAAAAAACCCACGTGGACACAGGGAGAATATACAAAATGCCTCATGGAGAGCACCTGTAGTCAGGATTGAACCTGGGTCTCTGGCGCTGTATGGCAGCAACTCTACTGCTGCGCACTTTTGTTCTTAAAAAGTCTTGGTTAATTTATGCCAAATTTTTTGTAGAATTTCAGACACAAATAATATTGATGTCCTCAATGTCCAAAAAGCATTACCAGTTACCTAAGTGAATACATAAGCTAAATTTATATGAATGAATGAATGAATGAATGAATGAATGAATGAATAAGTTTATTGGCCAAGTATTAACATACAAGGAATTTGGCTTGATGCTCCGCCCGCAAGTGACAACATGACAAACAGTGACAGTTAGGAATGACACATAAAACATTCATAATAAAACATTATCGATTAAACATGTGAATTTTACTTTGGAGTCACGTGAGTGATTCCGTGAAGAACCCCGTCCAGGCCGTATGCGCGTCAGTACGTCAGCCGCATTGGCGCAAGCACCAGACTGGCAGGACAGAGCTCCTGCCAGCAGTAAGTTCAACCTAGAAGGTAAGTTCGTTTTTACTTACCAGGGTTTTTTCAAGCAGGAGCCTCTCTTCACAGAGGTTTCCTGCCTATTTCACAGCCCAACGAGTGAACCGGTTTGGACTGTCGGGAAACCCCAGTCCGACCGCGGAAGCGGATAATCGGCAAAAAGATCGGGCTGTGAGATAAGGAGCCACTGACAAGGCAGTCAGTGGCTTCCAGCCTGCGAGGATGCCGTGGAACGGCAAGGAAATAACGCCAGAGTCGCTGACAGTACTGTCAGCGGCTCACAGACGTCGGTCCCCAGGCAGGGAGCAAAATTGGTGCAGAAAGGACTCGTTTAGCCCTTTGGACTTGGGTAAGTCGGGCTGCAAGGGTTTCTCTAATAATAATGTTTACATCCATGTTATAGTGTTTTTCTTAAAGTCAAAAGTGAAAATCAAACTTAAAAGTCAAAAAAGTTATTGTCAGGTGTCCCTGACAATGAAATTCTTGCTTGTTTAGCACAAATTTCTGTGAAATTGCTTTAACCCTTCACAGGTAAAGCTCTACACTAAAAATTTGATTTAGTAAGCTTACACTGTAATAGTGCGGGCCTATGGGACAGGCCGCGCCAGCAGCACCTGGGATAGGGCTGCTTCATGTGTAATAGCGCGGGCCTATGGGACAGGCCACGCCAGCAGCGCCTGGCAGGGCTGCATCATGTATGAAAACGCCGGCTGACAGGAGAGCCGCGCCAGCAGCGCCTGATACAGGGCTGTTTCATTTGTGACATTGCCGGCCTACGGGAGAGCAGCACCAGCAGCGCCTGGGACAGGGTTGTTTCATGTCAAAAAGCGCGCGCCTCTATGGGAGGCAGCACCGGCAACGCCTGGGACAGGGTTGCTCAAGTTCACACATAAGTCTGCTACGCCCACGGAGTCGGGGGATGATTCCACACTGGGGCTGGATAGCAAGGCCCATGGAGTCGGGGGATGATTCCTCACCGGGCTGGATAGTGCGTTTGAAACGACTATCCCAAATGCAGCAACTATTGCATACAGTGCTACAGCAGGGCACACACCAGCAGGAGGAGTGTCAGCGACACCCTGAACAAAAAGGTGCATCTAGTAGAGAACTGTTTGATAGCACCATAGATGAGGAGGCACGAGCCATGGGTCATTTTAGTTCTGACCCTGACTCTGATGGTAAGGTTGAGCCAGAAGTTCCACCTCTGCAGGTCGCACCAGCAGCTCCAGTTGACAGTGCTGCTACAGGTCTCCCTCTTGGAGGCAGAGACCAAGACGGGTCAGTATCCTGCTGACACTGAGTCTCAGGGTATGGCCATAGGGCAAACCCCAAGGGATGAAGGGCACGTGTCAGAGGTACCCTTTCCTGACAACAAAGTTGCCATCCCAGCAAAATGTTCTATTCGGGCATAGGTCCAATGGGTTCATATCAGTATAGGTATCCTGCGGCCTGCGGCAGCGCCTGTTCAGGGCTACCTACGAATCGCCCTCTCTGAGGAGGGGAGAGCAAAAGGTCAAGATATAACTGACTCCAGGCTCTAAAGAAGTCAATGGAACATACTGAAGCACATATGTGAACAGCACCAACAGGGGGATGTGAGAGCCAACCGCCAAATCTGTTATTCAGGTAGGCCTATTCAACAGGGGAAGAAAACCTGGTAGATGAATCAATTCAGGCCAACGGTGGGTAAAGGCCATCATTTCAGAACGCACCCCAGGCGCTCATCGGCAGTAGGCAGTTCACTGGAGCTGGGGGCAGCATGATAGTTCAGAAATTCCATGCACCTTACCAACCCTACTCAACAAAGTGGGTCTAGCACTCCCAAAACATGGGTAAGTGCACCGTTCACAAGTTGTAAAATTTACAATTGTTATACAACACACAAAGGATAAAAACATCTGGTTGAGGGGAATAAGGCAGGAGTGGCATGTTTATTATGAAAAATGGAGAGTGTCGGCCATATGAACTTTCCGAATATGAAAACTTATTTTCCTGACTTACAACAGATTCATAGGTGTCTCAAAGATCCATGCTATGCAATTCCCATTACAAAGGTTATCAAAGACAATATAACTGTACTAATAACAGTAAAACATTGTGGAATGGGATAAACTGTTCGTTGGTCATTGGGATTTACCTTTAACTATTTATTAGCCTATGACTCCACCCTGTGGCAAGAGATTGGAGTTAATTACAACCTGTTATAAACTGACTTTTATTTAATCAAGAGTAATTGGCAATGTAGTAGCTGTATTTCAGCTGAGCAAATCAAGGAACTAATATCGTGCAAAGTAGCGACCTCTCAAAGGACATGTAGACCATTGTTAACAACCTTCTGCTATTATCAGCTGAAGCTACCTCAGTCACAATGATAAAAAACAGTATTCAGCATTGCTGGAGAATAAACTCACTTGAACTTGAACTTGCTCCAGTAGTTTGGTCGGTCGAATTCAATTATTACAAACTGATGTTAAGGATTCTAAGGTGAGAAGTTCCGAATACCATCTCTAGTTGGAGGTATTGGAGATTTGCATGAGTTACCAATTCTTCAATTGTTGGTATCAACTAAATATATACACTAGATGCACCCCATGGGTAAGGAGCTATTGAGCGAATATACATATTCTACATGCTATGTAGAATACATATTCAACTTCAAGTTGCTACACTATGATAGTGACATATGTTAGTCACATGGCAATCAAGTAAAAGTATCCTGTAATAATTCCTAATCTCCTTTCCCACTGGAGTATCATCCAGTTCAGATTGATGACAACACAGAATAGGTATTGGATCTCAAAGTGTTATGAAAGTATGGTTCAATGCTACATCGAATATCGACGTATTGGTTCATGTTTATTCACTGATTGCAAAAATATGTGGCACAACAGTGCGGAGAAATACATTCTCGCTACAAAAGGAGGAATGTTCTTATATGCCTTCCTCCATTTTTGCCTCATTAGCCGGGTCTTAAAACAGTCAGCAAGACCTCGCTTGGGTTCGTACTGTCGGACTGGCTAAGCAGCCATTTTGCCTGCTTCATCATGCATAATAATACAATGGTATACGGTTATTTCAAAAAACGAAAACTTGCTGCTTCAAACTGTGGTTCAGGAGACCGGCCTTGCATGATAAAGCAATTATTGACTTACACATTTTGAATGGATTGACTTATGGCTCAGGTTGTCACATCAAGCCATGTATGTGCTCACTGCAGAGTGCAGGGATAGCATCCAAAAAAGCAGTACATTCCTATTGAGGGGATCGGAAGTGATTTTGTTTAAATGTTAATGTTACATTTAATACGGTACAGATTACTGACATCTTCCAGTTTATTCTTAATTGGTCTTTGACAATAATTCAGTTATAGAGACACTACAGCTGCAACAAACAGGGAACCACTCTGTCGGGTTCAACCCGGTTATCGAATAGTTAAAGAGATCTTGACACAAGTTCTTCCACTACAAGAATATGCAGTTGGTTATTGAAAATGTGTTAACATTACTTCACCAAGGGGTTTCAGCTACATCCTTAGTTATGACACTAATATCAGCACAACGACGGCGAACATTGCAAACACGGTGGCTAGATAGGATGGAATTGGCTGCAGGTGCCATTACATTTTACATTCTGATCTACACAAGCAGAGCAGACCAGGGGTGGCAGGATTTAAGATCGTTTTCGGATACCCCACGGTCTCACGTCTATGTGGGAGGGCAGGCTTGCTATATTATATCAAGGCCACCAGAATCCTAAGAAGTGTGGAATCAGCATTGTTTATTAATCTACAAACAACTACTCAAAGGAAGGTCGGTTCAGACTATTTCAAGGTGGCTGCAGCAGGTTCTGGGTTATGCAGATATTAACACTGACGATTGTATATCTCATTCCATCAGGTCAGCATCAACGTCAGCGGCCAGGGCAATGGACATGCCCATCGACCATATCCTCGCGACCGCAGGATGGTCAACTAAATTGATTTTAAAATTTTTACCATAGGCCGGTTACTGACCCGGGGTTTTGCCCATTCTGTTTTGCGTCCACTTTAGCCTCCCCTGAGTTACAGGGGTTGCTATTGATTTCTTTATTAACGTAAACCATTAATACATTTGAATCAATATCAGTCTTAATGCATTTTTGATTATTCACTCATCCTGAGTCAATCGATGCAGTGAGACGCCGAGATTTGGATCTGCGGCATGAAATCACAAAGCTTCGAACTCTTCACGGAATCACTCACTTGACTCCGAAGTAAAATAGTAAGATAAAATGAGAACTTACCAGTTTGAAGTTTTATCTTGATTTTATGAGGACAAGTTGGTGATTACGTGCCCTCCACGCCCAACCCTCTCTCATAAAGATCATCTGGTAGCTTTTGAGTCACGCATCTTATTATGTCACTTCGGTGATTGTTATTTGTGATTTCATACCGCTGCTTTGAAGATTGACACGCATGCGGCCTGCATGGTGTTCTTCACGTAATCACCAACGTAACTCCTCATAAAATCAAGATCAAACTTCAAACTGGTAAGTTCTAGTTTAATCTTTTTATTAAATTAAATATCAGAGCAAAAGGAGGCTACAGATTTTTGGTTATCGAGTAGAACTACTACTTGTGGAAAAAAACTATTTTTATGTCTAGTTGTGGCAGCTTTGACAATCCGGAGATGCTTTCCAGAGGGCAGTGATTCAAAGAGTTTGTGGCCAGGGTGAGAGGGGTCAGAGATGATCTTACGCGCTCGCTTCCTAGCCCTTGCTGTGTACAGTTCATCAATGGAGGGAAGGTTGCAGCCAATAACCTCCTCTGCTGATCGGACGATTTGCTGCAGCCTCCAGATGTCGTGCTTGGTGTCTGAGAAGGTGAGGACACTCTACGATGGCCATATAGAATTGGACCATCAATGTTAGTGGCAGTTGCCGCAGGAAGTATATCCTCTGTTGTGCCTTTTTGACTGTGGAGTCGATAGCCCCCCCATTTAAGGTCCTTGGAGATGATGGTTCCCAGGAACTTAAACAACTCCACAGATGTGACTGTGGTGTTGTTGATGGTGAGTGGGGTGAGGGGAGGGGGAGCTCTCCTAAAGTCTACTATCAACTCCACTGTCTTAAGAGCATTGAGCTTCAGGTTGTTGCGATGGCACTAGGACGCCAGCAATGTCATTTCCTCTCTGTAGGCAGATTCCTCCCCATTCTGGATCAGTCCAATCAGGGTTGTGTCATCCACAAACTTGGGAAGCTTGACAGAGGAGTCAGTGGAGGTGCAGTCATTGATGTAGAGAGAGCAGAGGAGAGGGGAGAGTATGCAGCCTTACGGTGCTCCTATGCTGAGGATCTGCGGGTCTGAGATGTGCTTTCCCAGCTTCACATGCTGGTGATCCACTGACAGAGGGGTTCACAGTCAACTTGGAAAGTTTGGAGTGTTGTAGCTCTGGCACAATGGTGTTGAATGCAGAGCTAAAATCAACAAACAAAATCCTCGCATAGGTCCCCTGGTGGTCTAGGTGCTGTAGGATGAAGTGCAGGCCCAGGTTGACTGCGTCATCCACAGGTCTATAGGCCCGATATGCAAACTGCAGAGGGTCCAGCAGAGGCTTTGTGATATTTTTCAGCTTGGCCAGCACAAGCCTCTCAAGGGTTTCATGACGACAGAGGTCAGTGCGACAGGCCTGTGGTCACTAAGACCAGTAATCCTTGCCTTTTTGGTACAGGGACAAAAAGGATTATATCTCTGATTAGATATTCTTTAGCCATTGTAATTTTTTACCCTCTTCGGATTCAGATACTTGAACCAATATGAAAGGGTATTTTCTTTTTATGTTCGAAATTTCCAGCATCTGCGGGGTTTTTTTGTTTCTCGGAGAAGTATATTCGTAAATTTTGATAATCACGATGAACTGAAGAAAGTTTTAATCATCTTCTGTGCATTCACATCAACTAAGGCTTATTTCCTTCTAATTCTTCTGGATCGTCTTAATTTACAAATAAAATTCCCCAATTTTTGTTTGACATAATTCCTATTTTATGACAGCAGCAACACACGATAAAAGGACATTCTGAAACTGGGTAGATAGTGAGTGAGTGGGGAGGGATTGATACAAATAGGCTGGATGGTGGCAAATCCAGACAGTCAAAATAAAATACAACATCTAGCATTTAACTGCTTAAGAATTGCTCTTGTCTGAAGTTGGTGGTTTGAAAACCTCAGAAATATTGTGACAAATAAGCAAACAATGGAATGAAAGATACATTTGTTGAATGTCTTCAAATTGCCCCTCTAACATTTCTGACTGTCTGGGGCTATCTAATGGTTTTATAACCCTCAGTTACAAAAGCCAATTTCTTTTGCAGTCTTCATATAAAAGAACAATCTTTCAGCATTGGTCTGTACAGGTAGGTATGCCATAACACAATAGTTGCATTCCGAAGAAACCTTATGTTTTTAGAAAATTGCATTATATAAACATTTGCGTCAATAGGGAAAAGGGGCTAGGGGCTGAGTTTCAGACCCACAATAACAACGTTATTTTTCCAGTAGTAGTTTCAAAAATACCAGGTCTTTTTAACAGCTATGTTTATTTTTATTACTGCAAGTTAAATATATTGAAGGCTGTATGTTATGTTGTCAATAGAAGTGATGGCTCATCAATTTTAATGGCTAGCTGTAGTGAAACTAGCAACTGTGTTCTTAAGAGACCTTGGTGTTTGATTACTGTGGGAAGATTACATGAAAGCTGTATTTTTTCATCTACACTGTTTATTTTACGAAGACAGCTTTTTTTCTCCTCGTCAATTTCCAAAGTAACATTTAAGTGGTTCTCTAGTTCCCTATTGAAATCATGCTATAACAAATTCAACCCTCATAATACAAATGTTCTTCAATTCATCTGTCGAATTATATGCAATTAGTATTTTGGAAACGTGCGCTATAGAATTACCTTTGTTGGATAAGTAGTGGTTGGAGCAAAGGGAAAACTGCTTTCCCCTCACCAATATGTGCAGTTAAAAACATTCTCAAATTTGGGCTTCGGGTTAATTTGGTTGCAGAACATAAAAGATACATACCTCACAAAATAGAACCCCAACAGGAGAGAAGATATAGAAACCAACACCACTCAAGGAACCATTGTGCAGCCTACAATTGGTCACAGTTTTCTGCGGGGCCTGAAAGACCTTTCCTGTAATGACAAAAATGTGTTTTACCTCAAAAGGCTTTTGCAAATTGCTTTACTAGTCAATGTGACAGCTAGCAAATACCCAACTTACAGCAAATAATGCACAGGATGAAATATGTTTGCATTACGTTTAAAAGCAGTAGCATTTCCACCAGGGTGAGGTGTTGTAAACTATGTGAGTGAAGTGGGTGCAGTTTATTACTGTAATTTCAATTTTGAGATGCATTACATGCCTGATCATGCTCCATATTGTTATCCTTTCTGGTACGTACATCCATCATGTTACTGATAGTTTTCCACTCTCGCGCTGTGCTTCAGATTGATATTCTCTGCTAGTTCTCTACACTGAGGTTCAGCTGACACTAAACTTTAATCTTGTGGAGCAATCAGCCCCTCTATAATGGCTGCAGCTGAATTGGATGCCACAGGAAATGACGCAAGTACGTTTCAGTTCATTACCCAGGTAGCTGAACGCAAATAGGATGGATTAATTGGTGCACCATTTCATCTTTCTCGCAATGACAAGAAGAGCAGGAATGCTTCAACATTTGGAACAGGTATATTACTTCAAGATAAAATCACACACCAAAGTATATCATCAAAATGCACCTTTGTGCGGCAATACGACGATACATTCTGACAAGGACAGATAAAAACTTTTTTTGCTTGCTTTTTTCCCCCCTCACAGAATTCACAAATATAAGAAATAGAGACTGCTTTTGTATCCCTTTGTGGGAACCGTTTTGGTCATTTATCTCCTGTCTGAATTTCTAGGAGGCAGTTTTCTTACCAATTCTGACATCATGATGATTCAGAAAAAACAATATGTTACACGTATGTCCAAGACTCACTTTTTCTCCTTCACTCCATTAACTACCATGAACACTTTCAAAACAGAATTGCTTTGAACAATTCCATATTTGTTGACGTTGAAAAATGACATGCATATTGAATGTGAAATCCTTAATTGATTTGACTTTGAACGGATGTGTAGTCCACAAATCTAGATTAAAAGGAAGGAACACAGTGATTGTTCTTATTAGTCAACAATGTGACATTCCAATAGGTAATTTATCAATGTTCAATGGGCCAACTAATGTTTTGTTTGAGAGCAAGCCACTGTTATGCGTAGTAGTGCATGAAGCTTGAAACCCTCTCCACACATTCAATAATGGTATTTAAGAGGGTTTTAGATAGGGGTCGATAATTTAGATGCATCGAGCAGCGTGTGCGGACGTGGGGCCGACGGACGAGAGGCTGAAGCAAAGAAGTCGAAGCCAAAGAGCCGAATGGAAATGAGACCGAAATGCCAATAAACCGAAAGATTACGAAGACGAAACGCAAAAGTTATTGGACTTTTCTGTTGCGCGGCAGTCGGTCCTTTGGCTTGTAGGCGATGCCGCCTTTCGGGTAGGTGGCGTTTCGACAGAGCGGCCATTCAGTAAGTTTGCTTTTAGGCAACGCAGCTTTTCAGTTCGTTGGCTTGTAGGCGTTCCGCCCTTTCGGTTAGTTTGCATTTAGGCGTCCCATCCTTTCGGTTAGTAGGCGTTTCAGCCTCGTTTCCATTCGGTTCTTTGGCTTCAACTTCTTTGCTTTGGCTTGTTGTCTGTCGGTGCCACATTCAGGTACCTTGAGCAGATGCATCGAGCAGAGGATGGACCTCTAAGCTGTGTTCATCAACTTGATAAAGACCTTTGACACAGTCGACCGGGAGGCTCTGTGGTTGATACTTCACAAGCTCGCTGCCCAAGAAAGTTCATCCAGATCATCCGCCTCTTCCATGATGGCATGACAGTAACAGTTCTGGTCAACAGCAAAACTTCTGCACCTTTCGACATCACCAATGGAGTGAAGCAAGGTTGCATTCTGGTCCCTGTACTCTTCAACCTCTTCTTCGGCTACATTCTGAGTCAAGCACTCCAGGACCTCGACTGTGGAGTGTACCTGAAGTACCCACAGATCTTTACCTTCGATGACTGAACGCCAAAACCAAGATGCATGAATGGCTCATTCTCAAAGCACTTTTTGCGGATGACTGCGCCTTCATGGCTCACAAGAAGTCTGACCTCCAGTTCATTGTGACCAAACTTGTGAAAACAGCACAGGCTTTTGGTCTCACAATCAGCCCCAGCAAAACGGAAGTCATCCACCAGCCAGTTCCACACCCTAAGCATCGCCCCTAAGTGTTCACATTGACAGCACACAGCTGAAAGCCATTGACTCCTTCAAATACTTGGGAAGTGTAATATCATCTGATGGCTCCCTGGACAAGGAAATCTCAACAAGAATCAGCAGAGCCAGTCAAGTTCTTGGACGACTGTGTACACGTGTGTTGAACCACCACAACATCAAGCTGTCAACTAAACTCAAAGTCTACAAAGCAGTTGTGCTTTCCAGCCTGCTCTATATTTGAGAAACGTGGACCTTGTATAGGGATCACATCCGCAAACTTGAGAAGTTCCATATGCGCTCGTTACATCATGGGCATTTGCTGGCAGGACAAAGTGCCCAACCTGGAAGTATTGGATAGATCCAGCTTCACAAGCATTGAGGCAATAATCATCAAAGCACAGCTCCGATGGACTGGGCATGTCATCAGGATGGATGAAACCCGCATGCCTCGACAGGTCTTCTACGGCGTGCTCTCCCAGGGACAAAGGAACGTTGGGCGTCCCAGAAAGCCGCACAAAGATTGCATCAAGGACCATCTCCACTATTGTGGTCTTGCGACCAAGCAACTGGAAGCCTGCGCCAGCGACAGAACACGCTGGCACGTATCAGTGCGAACAGCAGCCAGCAGCTTCGAGGAGCGCCGCCTAGAGCGACTTACCAAAGCCAGGGAGAAGAGGAAGGTTGCCGTCCAGATCCCGCCAGCAATGACCTTCTTCTGCCCCCACTGCCCCTCGAGTGTGCGGTTCACGAATTGGAGAGCCATGTCAGAACTCACTAGAATTGAGACTGCACAACCCGCCATCGTCATTACTGACGGGCCACTACCAGATAGGGGTTACATTGTCAGAAGTGAGGCTAAATGCAAATTGGTGAACAGCATCTCCTATTTCGCTTGGGCAGCTTACAGCCCAGTGGTATGAATATTGATTTCTCTAACTTCAAGTAAAACCGGCATTCCCTCTCTCTCCATCCCTCCCCCACATAATTAGCACTAGCTTCTCATTTTCACCCAACAAACGTGGGTGAAAATGAGAAGCTCTACATCATCGTCTATATCTCTCGTTTCATCGTCTCTACATCATGAGAAGCTTCTACATGAGAAGCTCTACATCATCGTCTATATCTCTCTACATCATCGTCTATATCTCTCGTTTCCCAGACTAGTTTGCAGAAGGGTCTCAATCCAATAAGTCACCCATTCCTTCTCTCCAGAGATGCTACCTGTTCCGCTGAGTTACCCCAGCTTTTTGTGTCTACTTTTGGTTCAAACCAGCATCTGCAGTTCCTTCCTACACAAGAAGATCAAGTAAATATGAATCTGTACTGGTGCTGGTCATGGAAGTGAAGAGGCGGCATCCAAGCCTCAGTCGGGGATTATGAAGCCATAAATACAAAAGTATTTCAGAGGCAAGATTCAGAAGAGAGGTGTGAGATTTGGTGATTGGTAGTGAGGTAGTCAGTTTATCACAGGAGAAGTTAGTCAGTGGTTAGAGGCCAGAGATTATGAGAGAGAAGGGGATCTGTAGCTGAAGAGTGATGGGGATTTGTTTTGCAGTTCTTTCAGCAGGGAATGTGTTTGTTGGCTGATATTTGGGATTACGAGTGTTACTTAATTTTCAGTGGTGGGGAACTTCACAGATTAGTGAGGGATGTGGTTGGCAGTTTGGTAAATGGTGATTGAGTGATTTGCAGATCTATAGTTGGGGTGGGGGTTGACAGTTCAGCAGTTGGAAGTGGAAGTGACCAAGTTGCTGGGAGCATGTAAAGGTCGGAAAACAGTGTTGGGGAGAATGAATGAAGTACATTAATTAAAAGAGATATAATTGAGATGAATAGTCCTGGCTTAAACTCAGACAGCTCTGTTTTAAATAATAACTTTAGTAACTTTAGCTTTAGAGGTACAACCTCGAAATAGGCCCTTCAGCCCAATGAGTCCACGCCGACCAGCGATCACTCCTGCTGTAACACTATCCTACACACAAAGAACAATTTTTTTAACTTTACCGAGGCCAATTAATCTACAAATCTTTGGAATGTGGGATGAAACCAGAGAAAACCCACACAGTCACAGGGAGAACATACAAACTCTGTACAGACAGCATTCATAGCCAGGATCGGACCTGGGTCTCTGGCTCTGTAAAGGGTCTGTCCCACTTTTCCGAGTTATTCACGAATTCTCCCGAGTTTTCAAACTCACAGAATGTTCGTAACGGGTCCGTAGGAGGCCGTGGATATATCGTAGCGGCTCGTTATGCCAGCCGTAGGTGCTCGGGGCTATTTTGTTACTCGTGGACATTTTTCATCATGCTTACCTGATTGGTAAGGTCCCGACGTACCTGATGCCCCGAGTACCTACCACTGGCATAACGAGCCGCTACGATATATCCACGGACTCCTATGGCCCCCAACGGACTCGTTACGAACATTCTGCGAGTTTGAAAACTCGGGAGAATTTGTGAATAACGCAGGGGAATTTGTGAATAACTCGAGAACGTGGGACAGACCCTTAAGGCAGCAACTCTACCCTGCGCCACTGTGAAGCAGTAATTTTTAAGCAGTTTTCACAAACTGCTCCAGGAGTTACCTGTACATCTGAGTGCTTGATGATGAGTTAAGACTCACTGTGTGACCTCTGTCTAATTAACCACCACTGGCAAGATGATTCTGGCCTTAATCAGAGGCTAATCAGGGAAAATGGCAGATCTTAATGAAGGTATTGCACACATTGAAGTTCATGTAGGAGAATTGTTCTCTAAATTATCTGAGCAGATGGAGCAACCAGCAGAGAGCCAACCTTTCCCCTTTTACAATGGCTTTTCATAAGCTCATAGGATAGGAATAGAATTACATAGAAACATAGAAAATAGGTGCAGGAGTAGGCCATTCGGCCCTTCGAGCCTACACCGCCATTCAATATGATCATGGCTGATCATCCAACTCAGTATCCCGTTTCTATAAGATCCCCCCTCAATCTTCTAAATTCTAGCGAGTACAATCTGAATCTATCCAGTCTTTCTTCATATGAAAGTCCTGACATCCCAGGCGATTTGGCCCATCAAGTCTACCCTGCCATTCAATCATGGCTGATCTTTTTCTCCCTCCTAACCCCATTCTCCTGCCTTCTCCCTATAACCTCTGACACCTGTAGTAATCAAAAATCTATCTATCTCTGCCTAAAAGATATCCACTGACTTGGACTCCACTGCCTTTCTGGTGTATTCTCCATTTGCACATTCATTCAGTCATGGAAATGCTTGCTATATGTTTGGGAATAGCTGGCTTGTGGACAATTATTGGAATAGCATGAAAACCCTTCTGCAGCAACTATAGTATTTCTTACAGACTTTAGAAACTATAGAAAACACCAAACCCTTGCACATTTGTAGCAATATCCAGTGGAAATCAGTTACAGACCTGTAATTAGTTAATGATGCCTTTAACAATGATTGCAAGGTAACCTTCCCGTGGCTGCCTTTGAGATCAGCTGTGTGGGATAAGAGAAACTATTATCTCATGGATTGGCATCAAACCAACATTGCACAAATCACATTCTGATTTACATTCTCTCCAAGCTCCTAGCAAGGTGAACTACACATATCTCATTACACTTACAATGACATCCTCAGTAATATGGAAAAAACATTGTACTTGAAACATATTGTACTTGAAACACAATTTTTGAGAAAAATTAGCAACTATTCCAGCCCTGGGCTATGTCTCATACTGAATGCTACTGCATTGGTGATTCAGGATCAGTACCTGTGGATTGGAGGGTAGCTAATGTTATCCCACTTTTTAAGAAAGGTGGGAGAGAGAAAACAGGGAATTATAGACCAGTAAAGGGCCTGTCCCACTTTAACGACCTCATTCACGACCTTTTATACTCGTGGACATTTTTCATCATGCTAGAAAAACACCCCGACCTACTTGGTGCCACGAGTACCTACGAACTAGCATCACTAGACCTCCCTACGACCTTGTGACGACCATGCTACGAGTATGAGTCAAGGGCAAACTCGGCAGAGGTCGTGAAATAGGTTGCAAAAGTGGGACTGGCCCTTTAGGCTGACACCGGTGGTGGGGAAGATGCTGGAGCCAATCATAAAATATGAAATAGCGGCACATTTGCATAGCAGTAACAGGATCGGTCCGAATAAGCATGGATTTACGAAGGGGAAATCATACTTGACTAATCTTCTGGAATTTTTTGAGGATGTAACTAAGAAAATGGACAAGAGAGAACCAGTGGATGTAGTGTACCTAGACTTTCAGAAAGCATTTTATAAGGTCCCTTATAGGAGATTAGTGGGCAAAGTTAGGGCACATGGTATTGGGGGTAGAGTGCTGACATTGATAGCAAATTGGTTGGCAGACAGGAAACAAAGAGTAGGGATTAATGGGTCCCTTTCAGAATGGGAGGCAGTGACTAGTGGGGTACCACAAGGCATGGTGCTGGGACCACAGCTATTTACAATATATATTAATGATTTAGATGAAGGGATTACACATAACATTAGCAAATTTGCAGATGACACAAAGCTGGGTGGCAGTGTGAACTGTGAGGAGGATGCTATGAGAATGCAGGGTGACTTGGACAGGTTGGTTGAGGGGGCAGATGCATGGCAGATGCAGTTTAATGAGGATACATGTGAGGTTATCCACTTTGGTAGCAAACAGTTAGGCAGATTATTATCTGAATAGTGTCAAGTTGGGAAAAGAAGTATGTATTTAATGTTTCTTTGTGTGTTTTGTGTGGGGGGTGGTGTGTGGGGGGGTAAGGGGGAAACTGTTTCTGTCGCCTCCTCCACGGAGAAGCGACTTTTTCCAGGTCGCCTCCCCCGTGGCTTAACATCGAGGATCGGTGAGGCCTTTCCCAGAGATGCGCCCGGGGCTTCAGCGGCGCGGACTCTCGGCACGGTGTGAGCGAGCCATCGCCGGAGAGGAGCGCTCTGTTTCGCTGGCCCGCGGCAGCCTGCAGCCTGAAGTCGCGGTCTGCAGAGCTCCAGCTGGCGCGGAGTCCGCAGCCCGGGATCCCTCGTGGGTGGACCCGGGGGAAGATAAAGTCACCACTGCCGGCCCGCGGCCTACTTCTACCATGGGCCTGGCGTGGACTTACCATCACCCCTGGAGGGGAACTTCGACCTGTGGTCGGCGGTGCTTCTGGCTGAGGCGCGGCGGGAGCTTTAAATCTTCGACTGCCGGCCTGCGGCCTACACCAACCTGAAGCCACGGTCTCTGGCAGGGAAGCACCAATTCAGGACTTAGCTGGACTTTTATCCGGCCGCAGTAAAAGTCCGGGTAAAAGTCGGACGCCCGCAGCGGTGACTGTGGTGGGTTGAGCTCCCGACCACAGGGGAAAATGGAGGAGGACTGGCCAAATTTTGTGCCTTTCACCACAGTGATGAATGCTGTGGTGGATGTTTGTGTTAAATTTTTAATGTGTATTGTGTGTTCTTTATCATTGTACCGCTGCTGGCAAGTTCATTTCACTTGCACTTTATGTGCAATGTGACGAATACCGTATTGTAACGTATTGTATTGAGGAAGTACAACGGGATCTCGGAGTCCTTGAAATCAATGAAAGTAAGCTTGCAGGTACAGCAGGCAGTGAAGAAAGCAAATGGCATGTTGGCCTTCATAACAAGAGGAGTTGAGTATAGGAGCAAAGAGGTCCTTCTGCAGTTGTACGGGGCCCTAGTGAGACCACACCTGGAGTATTGTGTGCAGTTTTGGTCTCCAAATTTGAGGAAGGACATTCTTCCTATTGAAGGAGTGCAGTGTAGGTTTACAAGGTTAATTCCCAGGATGACAGGACTGTCATATGCTGAGAGAATGGAGCGACTGGGCTTGTATACTTTGGAATTTAGAAGGATGAAAGAGGATCATTGAAACATTTAAGATTATTAAGGGTGTGGGCACGCTAGAGGCAGGAAACATGTTCCCGATGTTGGGGGAGTCCATAACCAGGGGCCACAGTTTAAGAATAAGGGGTAAGCCATTTGGAACGTTGATGAGGAAACACTTTTTCACACACAGTTGTGAGTCTGTGGAATTCTCTGCCTCAGAGGGTGGTGGAGGCCGGTTCTCTGGATACTTTTAGAAGAGAGCTAGATAGGGCTCTTAAAGATAGCGGAGTCAGGAGATATGGGGAGAAGGCAGGAACGAGGTATTGACTGGATGATCAGCCATGATCACATTGAATGGCGGTGCTGGCTTGAAGCGCCGGATGGCCTACTCCTGCACCTATTGTCTATTGTCTATTGTCTAACATCAAAACTGAAAATGCGAGTAATAGAATTAGATTAACTATCTCAGACTGTGCTTCTTTTTCCACAGATGTTGTCTGACCTGTCGAATGCTCAGTTTTTTCTGTTTTATTTCAGATTCCAGGTATCTGTAATTTAGTTGATATTCATTTAGAATTGGATTTATTGCCTGTTACACACAGTTCCAGGTATTTAATTCCATTTCAGTCAATGGCATTAAATATAAAGTGCAAATGAGCAACTGATGAAGCCACTCAATCAGTGCTCAGAACATCCAGGAGAAATGGAGGCAACATTGGGTAAACACAAATAAATGATCATAACGGGCTGTAGTGAGGTGGAAATGACTGTGGTATATGGTAAGATATTTGAGTATGTAAAATGGAGCAGAAAAACATCAGCTACAGTACAAAATATTCACCTGCAGTTAATGAAAACAACATGGAACTGTTACTCCTGTTCTCAGTGCATCTGATTCCAAACCATTTACTGAACAGTTTCCTTCCTATTCCTTCAGCCTCACTGAAAGGGAAAGCCTTTTAACAATCACTGTCAGGATGCTGGCACCACTCACCTGTTCATGTGATGCCATCGTGTTCATCGAAGTGTCACACACACACTAACCTGGTACTTAGTCAGTGTCATTCTTCCAGAAAAGGTTTGTGATTAGAATATTCTCCTAACATAAAACCAGTCTATTTCAGGCATTATCACTCTTCTCCACAGCATGGTACCTTAATTTTATCTTCTAATTTTAAAGGATTCTAATTTGAACCATTGAGGTAATAATTCAGCCACAATGTTATTGCGCTGGAGATAATATGCAGTGAAAATTGCCTTCTTCCGTTTATATTTCTTAACTTTTTAAGAGATGGTCAAATATTTTATACATTTTGTCATTACCCATATTTTATAGTTTTCTAAAATTTGACAAAAATCTCATTTTTAGAAAGTGAGCTTAATGATAATGCAATAAATAAAGAAACAGAGGTCTCTCTGGAAGGGCTGTAAATAGTTACTACAGCACCCGCTGTTATACAATATGGTAAGGCTCTGAAATTAATGAATTTAATCATGACTCAGGAAAGCTCTACAGAAACTAATATTCTTCAAGATATCATTGAGGTTTGTTTCAGCAATCTGCCCATCTTAATTGACTTGCCCCCATCTTAAAAAAAATATATATATTTATTTATTTTTGTTAGAAGTACAGTAGTGTGGTACCTAAGTAACTAATACATACATACACTTTACCATTCTTGTACAACTTCTTATTTGTAATTTAATAATAAAAGAACAGTGAAAGGAAAGGGAAATAAAGGGTGTCGAGATAGATAGACAAACAAGTAGAAACAGACAGTGAAAGAGACAGAGAGCAGAGATAAAAAGCTAAGAAGATTGAAAGAAAAAGAGAAAGTAGAGAGAAAATAAATTAGGAGAAATATATCTATTTCGTATCTTTACCCATCCGTCACCCGGTTCTGAACCATTTAATTTCTAAGGTTATGTTATGTTGCACCAAATGCTTGTAAAAAGTCGATAAAAGGAGACCAAACCTTTAAGAATTGGTCTACTTTGCCCAGTAGGAGGAATCTCATTTCTTCAAGATGTAGCGTTTCTGATGTATTTGAAATTCACATTTTGAACGTTGGCATGGTTGTGTTTTTCCAGAATGTGAGTATGTTTTTTTGCTGTTATTAAACCATAATTAAGAAGAGCTTCTTGGAACAGAATTAATTTACATCCCCCTTCCATTGATCCAAAGATAATCAGTTCTGTATTTGGGTTCAATTTTATGTTAAATGGATTTGTAAAAGTTCCAAATATTTCATTCCAAAATGTATGCAGTTTTGTACAAGGGACAAAGGAATGTGCTACAGTGGCATTTTGAGTTAGACATTTATCACAAATGGGGGAGACATTTGGAAATATTTTATTCAATCGGGGTTCCGAATAATATAATCTGTAAATGTTTTAATTGAATTAGGTTATGTCTTACATTAATCGAACATTTATGTATATGTAATAAAAAACATTCCCATCTGTCTTTCGGGATTTTTTATCAATGACTCTTGTTCCCAGTCCCTTCTAATTGCCTCTGTCATTGTTTTTTCTATATTTAAAATTATATTATATAAATATGATATTAAATTGCTTGATTCTGCCTTTCTATTAATTCCTTCCTCTAATAAATCTGAGGTTAGAGTTTAATATCCTTGTATATATTTTTTCAAATAATCTTGAATTTGAAGATATTTGAAATATTGGTTACTTTTCAAGTTATATTTTTGTTGTAATTGTTGGAATGATAAATATTTTCCCATTTCATACATATCTCCAATCATTTTAATTCCTATTCTTTTCCAATGGATAAACGTTTTATCAATAATCGATGGTTTGAATGAGGGATTGTTAGCTATTGGGGAAAGAAGCGATAAACTTCTTAATTTGAAAGTTAATTTTATTTGTTTCCAGATCCATATTATTCTGTGAATAATTGGATTCTTCTTATATATTATATTGTTCAGTTTTGTCGGGGAAAGAAGAATCGCTCCTATATTATAAGGGGAACAATCCTCTTTCTCCATTCTTATCCTATTTACTTGTTGGGCAGAACTGTCCAACAAATAGATTATATTTTTAATCTTCACTGCCCAATTGTAGTACAAAAAGTTAGGGAGTGTCAGTCCCCCTGATTCTTTAGATTTACACAAGTGTTTTCTTTGAATTCTGTGTGTTTTATAGTCCCATATGAATTTGAAATATCAGAGTTTAGTTTTTTAAAGATTTTTTTTGATAAATATTGTATTGATTGAAATAGGTACAGTATTTGTGGTAAGAAGATCATTTTTATAGCATTTATTCTGCCTATTAAGGACATCGGCAGTGTTTTTCAAAATTTAATCAACCCATTTAATTTAGTTAATAAAGGCATATAGTTGAGTAATGATTTATATTTCCTAGTAATTTGGATACCCAAATACTTGAATTTTTCTGTTGCAATTCTAAAAGGGAATTTCAACAGATGTGTCGGCTCTTGAGGTTTTATCGCCATAATTTCGCTTTTGTTCCAGTTTATTCTATATCCTGAGAAAGAACCAAATTCCTCTATTAAATTTAGTATATTTGATATGCTAATTTGCGAATCTGTAATATATAATAATATGTCGTCTGCATATAATGAAATTTTATTATTTGACTGGTATTATATCCATGAATATTTGGATGACTTCTTATATTTTCTGCTAAAGGCTCTATCACTAGTGCAAATAACAGGGGCGATAATGCACACCCCTGTCTATTGCCACTTGATAATTGGAATTTTGGGGATAATATATTATTAGTTAGTATTCTAGCCGTAGGTTTATTGTATAACAATTTTACCCATGAGATAAAATTATCTCCCATATTACATTTTTGCAATACTTTGAATAAATATTGCCATACTACTTGATCAAAAGCTTTTTCTGCATCCAATGAAATAATTGCTAAGTCTTCCTCTTCAGTTTTATGTGAGTACATTATATTAAACAGCCGTCTCAAATTGTTGAATGAGTATCTCTTGGGTATAAACCACGTTTGGTCTGGGTTTATTAGTTTGCTAACATATTTACTCAATCTTCTCGCTAGGGTCTTTGCTAATATTTTTTTACCTGTATTTAGGAGTGCTATGGCTCTATATGAGCCTGGGTCTTCTAGATCTTTATCCTTTTTACAGAAAAGTGTAATAGTTGACTCGGTTAGTGTTTCTGGTAGTATATTTTCTTTAAAAGCATGTATATGTAAATTTTTTAAGCATGGAGAAATTATCTCGTTGAATCTTTTATAGAATTCCTTACTAAAGCCATCTGGTCCTGGCGTTTTTACCATTCTTTAACAAATTTATTGTTTCTTCTATTTCCTGAAGTGTAATCTGAGTTCCTTAATTCCTCTTGTTCCACCGTATTGTCATATTGATTACAATTGTCTAAGATGTTTGTAATTTTAATATTATTTGCAGAAGTTTTAGATGTATATAGATTTTGGTAAAATTGAGCAAATCTTTTATTAATGTCTATAGGTAATGTTAGTAATTCACCTTTATCTGATTTAATTTTATTGATTGTATTTTCTGTTTCCTGTTTTTTCAGTTGACGTGCTAAGAGTTTGTGGTTTATCACCAAATTCAAAATTTTCTTGTTTTGTAATTTGAAATAATCTTATTATTCTTGCCGATAAAATTTTATTTAATTTATATTTTAATATTGTTATCTTATTATGTTTATGTATGGTTGGTTCTTTGGCATTTACTAAATCTAATTGTCTAATTTCTTGTTCTAACTGCAATTGTTCAGTGCTATTCTTTTTATTTTGGAAAGCTTGATATGAAATTATATTTCCTCTAATAAATGCCTTATAAGTTTCTCATAATAAAGAGGGTGAAATATCTGGTGCATCATTTGTCTCAGAGAAGAATATCATCTGCTCTTGTAAATATGTACAACCTTGTGAGTTCTTTAAGATTTGAGGGTTAAATGTCCAGAACAATTTTTTATCAGACATTCGTTCTAATTTTAAAAAGAAAATTAAAAGGGAGTGATCAGTAATAATACTATTATGATATTTAGAGTTATATGTATAGGGAATTAATTTTGTGTCCACTGAAAAATAATCAATACGTGAACATGTACGGTTTTATGTACTGTTGAATAAAATGAATGTTCCCTACCTGCTGGATTAGCGATTCTTCATACATCTGTTATGTTTGTGTTTTTTATGTATGTATTTAGGAGTTCACTAGTTTTAGATTTTATGTTAATCCTTTTTTGTTTTGCTGATTTATCCAGATATGGATCTAGAACGCAATTGAAATCTCCCCCTATTATCACATTTTGATAGTTAAATTCTGAAATTATATCCAGAATTTTACTAAAGAATTGGGGGTTATCAATTGGGAGCATTAATATTTATCAAAGTAAGTGGAGTAGAGTGAATTTCTCCCGTAACTACAGGTATGACGTACCTCCCCTCTTTATCTGTTATGATATTCTTTAATTTGAATGGTATACCTTTACGAATAATAATAGCCATGCCTCTAGATTTTGAAGTAAATGAAGAGTAGTATGTTTGCCCGATCCAATTTGCCTTCAATCTTATCTGTGTTTGATGTTTCAGATGTGTTTCTTGTAAGAAGACTATGTCACTGTTGAGTGCTTTTAATTGGGCAAAGATTTCTACCCCTTTTAATTGGTTCATTAGCACCCCTTATATTCCAGCTACAGAACGTGATTCCTCCAGTTTTCTTTTGTTTATCGTCTTGCATTGTAAATCACATTAATACCTTTAATTCATATGGTGCAACCAAGTACGTCAGAACTCTAGGTGCTGGGTGGTCATCCCCAGCTGTTAAGTTTTGTTGGCATCTCCCCTTCAAAATAGACCTTAGAAAAGACCAGAAAATGTAAAGTGGTGAAAAGATGATTAAAAAACAAAAAGTTATATTATAATATCTAAAAATAAGTATATTATAATTTAAAAAACCCACCAAGAGGTGGTAGAAAAATTCTTGTTGACTTCCGTAGCTGTTGTTATACATTTCGCTCTGCCCCCTTGACCAATTATTATTAAAAGGAAGAGAGACCGGTTCAAAATTTAAAACTATACATAAGATAAAATGCATTTCAAATCTAACTATTGGAATGTATCTTCAAAAAAAAATTCCAACATTAAATATATACTTAAATATAGCGGTAATTATGTTACTTATATACCCACATCTGCCGATATGTCGAGAATTATTACATTTCACTCCGCAATTAAGTCTCATTTTTTTGTATTAGACAGCAGCAGGTTCCAAGGGGTTAATATTATAAAATAGTGGGTTATTGTTATTGAATTAATTCTATTAGTTCAGTGTTTTATGTTAGTATATAATTGTATGTTTCTTAAGTCATAAATTTCTGTATTCAAGTCCATTAATATTGTTTTTCCGTATTCCCAAATTCTGTTTTTTTTTCCACCACGGTTTTTCTTGTTTACCAAGTCCTTTGTTGGGAGTGAAACATAAAGTTTGACCTTGAGTTAACTTTCCAAAGGTAAGGTGTCTAGACAGCACCTCATGGAGAATCCACCATCTTAACCAGAGCAGTCTTTTTTATATATTAAAAAAAAGTCCTTTCTTCGCCGCTTCTCCTCTGCATTGTGTGGGAGACTGACTCCTGATATTCAGTCGGCCTCCTTTGTGATACCTTGTGCATATTTAAATGCCTCTTCTGGATCCGTGAAGGCACGTTCAACAGAGTTATAAGTAATCCTAATCTTTGCAGGATATACTATTCCATATCTTACTCCAGAAATTTATTTCAATAACATTCATGTTTTTGTGAACATATCCCTCTTTTTCACGATTTCAGCCGGATAGTCACGAAAGAATCTTAGCTTATCCTCTCCAAACATCAAATTTGATCCGTATGGAACCCATTTCATAATTTCTTCCAGGTTAGAGATGTCATAAAATTTCACAATGATCTGTCTTGGGGCGGGGGGGGGGGGGGGGGCAGCTAGGCTTGCTTGAGCCATACGTCGAACCTGGTGAGCCACGTCTATCCTCGGGGTTTCAGGCAGCTTGAGTACTTGTTTAAGTAAGTTAGCAGCAAACTCCTGAGGGTTTTGTCCACACTCCCTTCCCTCTTTTACTCCAACTATTCTTAAATTCTGCCTCCTCAATCTTGCTTCCAAGTCCAGACATTTATCCTTAATTTTAGCAAGTTGCCCCCCAGTGCTTTCTTGTCCCATTCTTAGTCTCTTTATCTCCTTAGACATCTCGGTCATCGTATTATCCATTTCTTCCATAGCCGAATCAGTATTCTTGAGCATTGTATCCAACTTCTTATTACAGTCTTTTTCAACCCGCTTAATTTTTTTGTTTAAATCCTCCTCAATCTCTGCAACACGTTTATTTAAGTTATCAATTTTCCCCATCAACTTCTCATTACCGTTTAATTTTTTCAGAGATACTATTGTCCAGCGCGGCGTTCCCCTCTTGTATCACTTTAGAAATGTTTTCGGTAACTGAAGCTGTTACTAACTTTTCCAGTTGTTGCATCTGTTCATCCTTTGAAGTCATTTCTGTAGAAGGACTTCGAGAGTCAGCTTCTTCTTCTGAGCTTTCAGCTGATGTTTGAGGGGTTTGAGGAGTCTTACCAAGTTTTTTTCATGTAGTGTCTTGTAGCAGGTCTTGCAGCAGCTTTTGCAGGCTTCTGGTGAGATTTCCCTCTTTTCATTTAAAACTGCTGGTAGTCTCCGTTTTTTTGCGGCGATTTCTGATGACGTCAATTATGCAATGTCAAACAGCTCAGGTGAGTATTTTTAGATCGGTCCCGTCTTCCAAACCAGTTTTTTTCAAGATTTAGCGGGAGCAGAGCTCGATGTTGCGCCCTTGTTAATTCATGGCGCCACCGGAAGTCTGTCCCATCTTTATATGTGTAAAATCATCTTTTTTTTGTAATTTGGATCATTCCATTTGTTATTTCCACACTCATCCACCCTGACATTTTCTTTTGCCTGACTTTGTCTGAGTTTTTATATTTTTTTTAGTAGAACCATGCTGCACTGAAACAAACCATTCGGCCCAATTCATCCAAGCCCGATTCATCCATCCATTCACAAAAGTGGACATCCTAAATTGCCCCTGGCATAGCAACTAGAGGTGGAGAATGAATGCTGATACCAGAAAGAGAGATGGGTTGGGTAATTACTTAAAATTGGATAATTCAATTTTCATAACATTGAGTTCTACCCAGGCGGAATATGGGAGATGCTGTTCCTCCAGTTTGCGTGTGTTAATTGGTGGGCTTGGAAGTCAGTGCAATTTCAAATCCCAAAAGCAGATGGCATGTTTTTGGATAGGATTTACAATGTCAATGCAACCTCAGCCTATTTGCAAGACACACCCAACTCTGGTTTAATAGAAGGATGCTGCATTATAATGCTTTTATAATGAAGCTGCATTTTGCATTGCTCATCTTCACAATTTTTATATATTTCTGTTAGGTCTCCCCTCTGCCTCTGGCTAAAAGATAAAACCATCTAAGTTCAATCGCCCTGCCCTTGAAACAAATACCCCTGACTCCTGGCAACAAGAGCCATGACGTTGGCCATATTCTTGGCCATTCTGCTTCTATATATAGCAGCATCACCCCAGAAGGTACAAGCAAACAAAAGTGTATTTTGAACACTTTGAAGGTCAAATAGAAAATGTATTTTGTTCTTTGTGTCAGAAAGAATATGATTTTTTCAATAGTTCTGAATGAGAGATTGATTGCTGTTGGCTGGAGTTATTTTGAGATGAATAAAGGCTTCATCTTTTGTTATCATGAGACAGCTCCTATGGAATGCAACCTTGAAGTGATTTGCAAAAAGCATACATTACTGCCTTTAAAATACAGGTTAAGAACTTAAAAATAATTGAAATAATCAGTTACTGCAAAAGAATGCTTGGACTACTTTGTTTTGCATTGACTATCCATAGCTTAAAAAAACTCCTTAACAATTTTTTTTTATCTGAAAACAAAAGGAAGACCAATGCACTGTCAAGGATTTTAAAGCTGAATAACTCTATTCTTGATCATTAAACACCTATATTTAGATATTAGCACATGGATGTAATATGTTGAATACGTGTTTAAAACTGTCATCACATTGGATCCATAACAAACTGAACTATTTTAATTTGACCTTTAAAATCAAGATGGTATTGCAATCATAAGAATCCCAAAAGATTGACCAAAATTTTGAATAAAATATTTTGGTACAGAAATTGCTATCTTCATTCTGCCATCTATAACTACTACTTAATGAATCAAAACCAAATAATCAAGAAGGTTGCCATTTTGGAGTTCCATGCAAATTTCCAATTAGTACATGTAGATAAATACAAAATAGAACCGGTTAAATATCACATATTTAGTTGTCTTGCCAATCAACTGACAGAACTGAAGGTAGGCACAAAATGCTGAAGTAACTTTTCTGTTTTGGTTCCAGACCTTTCTTCAGGCTTCAGTTCCTTCCGACACAACTGATAGAACTGAGTAATGTTGTGATGTACTGTTGGTTTGTGGTGACTAAAAATTGATTTTCCATATTAAACTGCTAGGCTCTGACCTAATAATTTAAAAAGATAACATTTTCTTGACCATCACCAGGTTGGATTCATAGCCAGATATGGAAATTATGCAATTCATTCAGAATTTCATCATAATCAATAATGTTTCATTTTATTATTAATATTTCATGTTTTATGTGTCATTCCTAACTGTCACTGTATGTCATGTTGTCACTTGCGGACGGAGCACCGAGGCAAATTCCTTGTATGTGAATACTTGTCCAACAAACTTATTAATTCATAAACTTATTCATTCATTCATATTCTCAATTGTCTCACTCTAGTTAGCATCCAGCTTATTTTGTGAGTAAAAATCCATCCATTTTTTTTAATGCCAACATAAACTCTAGCACATACCATTTGCTAAGTCTGTGCTACTTCCTGTTAAAGAGCTATGTTTATTACAAAAGGATTGACAGATCCCTAACATCCACTATGCATCTGCCAAAATAGGGAATGTGATCATTATTCCACACACAGTATGCCATTATCCCTCTGTGTTTTAGGATTACAGATATGATAAACAGTTGGATCTGCACTGTTGGATTAGTAACGATTTTAACATTTTCAAACTGGCTCACTTCTAGTTTGAATACTGATCTTATCTTGAATCATCTTTCAGAGGATTGGGATGGGGATGGGATTGGGTTGACAATGGGAAGAACAGTCAAGACAATTTTTAAGGACATCACATGCTTCTATTTTATTGACTTGGGAATTGTACACTGTTAGGGACATGCCAATGAGTGCTGTACATTTCAATTAGTAGCTTAGCTATTAATCCATGAACCTGCTGTTAGGTGTGTATATTCTCTTCTTTTTGTGCCAATAAGAGATAAAATTAATAGTTGCTTTCCTAAGCGCTTTTCTGGTCATAATACCAATGCTGAGATGTTACTTTAGATTTTTAGCAATAATTTGAGGATTATATGCTAAACATTTGCTTTACCAGATCAGCGCTGGTGTAATTAATGCTTTCCCACTTAGACGTCATGAGCCATAGTATCAATAGCTAGAGCAATACTAACCAGACTAACATCAGCTGGAGCAGCAGCAGAAGGTGCAACCAACATCAGTTGGAACAAGTGTCCAGAACAAGATGGGCAGCATGGTGGCGTGTTGGTGGAGTGGTAGAGCTACCGCCTTACAGCGCCAGAGACTCGGGTTCGAACCTGACTACGGGTGCTTGTCTGTACGGAGTTTGTACATTCTCCCCGTGACCTGTGTGGGTTTTTTCCAAGATCTTCAGTTTCCTCCCACACTCCAAAGACATACAGTAGCAATGTTTCAGATTTTGAGATTTTAAAAGTCAAGTCTGCAATTTATCCCATCAGATAAAGCATAAAAAGAAGTTTAATTTGACACCTAATTCACTTTCATATATTCAGTATTAAAAAGGTTATGGCCATTTTCATACTCGGAAATTAGCAACTTGTTTCCTATTGCTTTTCTATTGACTTAACACAAAAGTTGTGATCGAGGACAGTTAAAAGCCCATAACTTTCTTAAAAATTAAGAGAACTGAAATAAATTTTCAGTTATTATAGACTGAAGCATTCTGAAACAAATATGAAACAATCTTACTTGGATGACCTGAAATTAAAGCATATAATTAGTTAGTTACCCAATTGTAGCTAATTACAAAATTCAATTACTAGATCTAAACATCTATCCATTTCGTAAGAAAAAATTAACATTTATTTTAAAGCGTAAGTGTCCAAATAACATTCACACAAGAATTCACAATATAACATGATTTTAAAATCTAATTGTCATTAACATAGGCCAAATTGAAGGAATTTAGTGTCTAATGCCTGTAAATTAATGGGCATTTTAATCAACTTGCGCGTGGGATTCTCTGGAATGCGATGGATTGGAACGTTGCGGTTGCGGTGAATTTAAACCCCATATCGGCAGGAAAAATTCTGCCGGTTCGTATGGGGAATAAATCACCGTTTCGCAACGTTAAAATTTGATTAAGGTCATCTAAAAAAGCAGGTTTATATGAAAAATAAACAGCTTTCACTTACCTGTCCCCTACGTAAAATCCGTCCCCGTTGTCGGCGTTCACGGCATTAGGAGCTAATATTTATTTTACTGCAGCGATGAAATAGTCGGGCAATTAACATTTTTTTTTTAACTTACCGGCAGTGGGAATGAATCTTTAGAAAAATCTCGCACTCGAAGAAAATAAAGCTACGGATGGCAAGGGAAAACCCCACTTTAACCCCCGCCCTCAAAGGCACCAAAGTCGCGCACACGGCCAGTGACAGAACTGCAGCACTGCTAAAGGTAAGTTTTGTAACATACCTACATACAGGTTAATTGGCTTGGTATAAATGTAAATGGTTCCTAGAGTGTAGGATAGTGTTAGTATGTGGGGATCGCTGGTCGGTCGCTGAGCCACTGGAATGCATCATGCAGCAGGAAGAGAAGCCACCAGATCAATGCCAATAGGAACAGGAGACATTGGAGCTGCAGGAACAGCATCAGAAGGAGCAGATGCCTGGAACTGTACTGGCAGAAATAATGGAATAACAATCTCTTGCTCCTTATAGTTTAGATGCAGGAAAAAGATCAGTTGAGAGACAGAGGCTACACAAAGCTGTTTTCATATCACAGTGTTCAAGATTGGGGATTGATTTTCAGAAAAACTGTTTAGGAATGTTACAAAATGTTGCGATTTTAAAAATCAAGCTTGTAATTTATCCCATCAGATAAAGCATTAACAAAAACCTTTAATATTTACCTAATTCACTTTCATATCTTCAGTATTAAAAAAGTTATGGTCATTTTCATACAAGGAAATTAGCATCTTGTTCTCTATTGCTTTGTATTGACTTAACTCAAAAGCTGTGATCAAGGACAAGAGCCGTTTTACATAGACATTCATACAGCTGCCGCCATGTTCAACATAGGGGCCATCACGTTTAACATGGCGGTGGCCACAATCCGATCTATATGTATTGTGGAGGTTTTTAGTCAGATATTTAGCATGAAAATAGTGATCACGGATAGACAATTACATAATACGGATAATGATCATGGTGCCGATATCGATGCCTAATTAACTTACTTCACTTCATCAGATTAAAATTAGATCACTCCTAATACTAGATAAGATGTTAAGTATACCTTTTGTTTTAGCGTGAACTTGTGATCCGTGATTTTGAAGGTCTTGAATTTGAACCCCAACTTTCAAATGCACCTATTCAATAGACCAGCAATGTGTTGAAAAAAAACACGAACAGATGACAGAACGGGATTTCCTCTACATCATAAGCCTGTTGTAAGAGGAAACTGCCTCCCTGCAGTTTACTCGTCCCCCCCCCCCCCCCCCCCCACAGTCTCTCGAGTCCCGCGCACAACAGTCAGCAGATCTGGAGCGCCACTGATGGCAGGGCTTGTAACAATGCTACAATGTCTCAGGAAGCTTGGGACTTCATGTTAGGTGTCAACGGTCTGGTAGAACAAGATTCATTGTCAAATGATCTCTGGGTTGGTGCTTGATCAAAGCTTGTCAAAGTCTCCATCACCCTCAATGTCTGTGCAACTGGACCCTTGCAGAGATAGAACATACAACATACAACATACAACATACAACATGGAACATGAACCGTACGGCACAGAACAGGCTCTTTGGCCCCCAATGTCTGTGCCAAACATGATGTCAAGGTAAACTAATCTCATCTGGTCCACAAGACACATATCCTTCCCTTCTCTGTATATTAATGTCAATTGAAAATTGCTCAAATGAGTGACTGTTGGCATATTTGACAATGTGAGCAGTTTTTCCAGCTTCGCCCATAATAGTGTACTTAGAATGAGCAGACCTGTGATTTGCAGATCTAAGGGGCAACCAGTAGGTGTAGGTACTGCTGACTGCAGATTTGTAGCTATTATGGCATTCCTTATTACCAAAGGTAATCATCAAAATCCTATGCCATCAATCCAGCTAGTTATCAAACAAATAATGTCTTTATGTAGATGTGCGAAAGGTACAATATAACAGGCCAAATCTACACTTCAGGTGACTGGAGAAACTTGGAGGTGCTGTTCAATGCATAATTCCTGTAATATCCAGAATGATTGTGATGGGATATGCTCTGCTCAACAATCTACTGTAAAGATCAGACCTTGAGAATGTGCTGAGTTTCTTCAAATAAGTCCAAAGAAAAAGAGGAGGAACATGATGCTACAAAAGCAACAACAGCCAAATTCATTGCCACCTATGACACCTCACTCAAAGTTCAATCAGTCCATCCATCTGACATCCACATGTGTAAAGCACCCAGCTCTCCCAATCCCTACATCTCTCCTAACCCTCATCTGCATTTACACCCTTTCCCCTTCACAAAACTCTCTTGCAATCCATTAACACTTGCCTTCCATTTATCACAAGTGAAAAGGTCACTTGCCAAACACCAACCAAAAATTACCAAAAAGTAGAGGAAGCAAATAATATTCATGTGGCTTAAAATTATACAAAAAAAATTAAAAATCATTGAATATGTAACATATGTGCCTTTGCACAACTGAATCTTGTTACCCTTTATCGACATACTACTATTTGTGGTGCAACCTCATGGGTTCAGGGGCTGCTCAATTCCACATAGTGACTTGGGCAACATCATCTGGAACTCAAAAGGATTTCTTGTCGACATGATTTTGATGTTAGTTTGTGAAACCCCACGAATCTTACACATTAGTTGAGCAGATTCTGGAAAAGAAAGTTAAAGAAAGAAAGGGAGATGTCAGCCATAAATTCAGAGCAATAACAGTCATTTTTCTTTTCCAAGTACCACATCCGTGACAACAAAGCAAACCGACTAGACTATTTGGGCCAGTGTTTTAGTGTAGAAATTTAGCATAAATATTAAGACATTGTAGGACTGAAGCAGAAACTTCTTGTTTTATTTTACTGCGTGAACAAACCATCTGCATGTCAATAAAATTAGGAAGACCTCTGACATATCAGCAGGGATAGATAGCATGGATATGACTCTATCGTGGGATATTGTTTAATTTCAGAGGTAAATACTTAGCATTGAAATAAAACATTTACAGAAACAAGCTGATCTCATTGTTTTCAAAACAGTATTTCACTGGATACCATTATAACCTTTATTGCAGGAGAGGAATTTATTTTTGATGATCTAATTTGCCACATTTACCACTCAGTGTGAATTGCAATTGATAGTTGGCTTTAGAAAAGAATGACCTTCAGCTCAGAAACGGTCCAAATTTATACTTGGCCCAATTACATTGAATAGAAATACTTCACTCTTCATTGCCATTCTAATTTGTAACTGCATGGAACAGCAATCGGGGATATACACAATGGCAACACTGTAGCCTCCTCTACTTTATGTTTTTTGTTGCTTTCTCATCCGTGTAAGCTATAACTTGAGAGTGAGCATGTAGTTTGGCTTGACTGCTTTCTTAGATTCTAATGGCAGATGATGTCATGTCAGATTTGTAGAGTTAAATGCTTCAAAAATTGTTTCCCTTGACTTGCACATTTTATGAGATTTATTATCGTTCACTTGGTTACTTATTTATCAATGTCAGATAAAAAAAGCTCAAGGCTGTCAAGCACTCCATTATCAGCTGCTACCTGACCACCTTAGCCCACAGCTCATGGACAGGAAAATAAGCTTTCATGGATCCCCTCAGTATTATATGACATACCCTTCCGAGAGAGAGAAGTATAATTAGGTCAATTCACAAAGGCTGCAATTATTATGTGTAATATTTTTTCCTTCACATTCTTCCACTTTATCATGCTCTAGAAACACAAAAGCCTTGTCAATTATGATTAAGAAGTAACTTTATTGCAATCTTAGTTTAGTTTAGTTGAGATTAGAGATACAACGTGGAAATTGATTCTTCGGCCTACTGAGTCCGCGCCGACCAGCGATCACCCATACACTAGTTTTATCCTACACACGGGATAATTTGCAGAAGTCAATTAAGCTACAAACATCCACATCTTTGGAATGTGGGAGGAAACCTGAGCACCCCCGGAGAAAACACGCACAGTAACAGCGGGAATGTGCAATCTCCGTGAAGGCAACAACTCCACCACTGCATCACGGTGCTTCCCAATCCTTTGCATAGTACGCATTAAAAATAAATGTATTTATATATTGTAGATATTATCAAGAATGGAAATTTAATGGAAATAAAAGAGTATTAGGGACTAAGATACATTTTGTCATTTAATCATAATAGAACTGTACAGCAGAGAAACAGATCTCTGGGCCCAATTATTCAACACCAATTATCACCATCAGGGATTCAACACCAATCAGCATTTTATAGGTAGTTGTTCACTGATTCAATCGGATTCACGCCAGGGATGAACTTTCACCGTTCTGTACCAAGGATGACTCGCTGCAGAATCTGGGTTATTGGCCGTAAAGTAAATCCAGAGAGGTGAATTTTAATTTCTTCTTTGACGGTATTATGGATTTCCATTAATCCTACACTAATCCCATTTTATTCTCTCCATGTTCCCATGTAGTCACTCCATATTCTACCTCTCACTGCAAAGTAGGGCCAATTTATTGTGGCCAATTAATTAACCCGCACGACTTTGGGCTCTAGGAGAAAATCAAATCATATGGGGAAAAGCCATAAACCACAAGGGGTTGAAGGGGGTAAAATTTAATAGGAACCTGAGGGACAACTTTATTACGCAAATGGTGTTAGGTATATGGAATGAGCTGCCAGAGGAGGTAGTTGAGGATTTGAGGCAGTACTATCACAATGTTTAAAAAAACATTTGGACAGGTACATGGATAGGATAGATTTTGAGGGATATTGGCCAAACGCAGGTGGGTGGGACTAGTGTAGATGGGGCATGCTGCTTGGCGTGGGCAAGTTGTGCTGAAGGGCCTGTTTCCATGTGTTGAATTGGTGGTGGTGATAATTGGTGTTGAAAGGTCTGTTTCTCTGCTGTACAGCTCACTGACTCGATAACTCTATGAGAACATGCAATCTCCATACAGACAACACTTACGATCAGGTTTGAAGACTTGTTTCTGGAGTTTACGCAGCAGCTCTAAAGCAGTGCCACTGTGCCACCAGTGCTCATCTTTTTTCAATATGTTTTGTCATTGTGTAGATATTTTCATAGTTTGGATATTTGTTAGTGTGTGTAGGAATGGCTGCCTCGTGAACAGTATGTCTGTCCCTTCCTTCTTTGTTGTTTTTATAGTATGTGTTAAATATATGTTTTTGGTGTTCTTTAGCTTGTTTTATGTGAGGGATGGGGGGGCTGGAGTAAACTTTTTTAAAATCTCTTACCTCGACAAAGATGCAACATCGAGGAGTTGGCGGCCTCTGCTGGAGACCGACTTCGGGAGCTCCAACCGTGGGAGCCTGCGGACTCATTGTGGAGCTGCCGATCCCTGCCCTGACATAGTTCAACTTTGAATTGCAATTCAATGATTGCAATTCAGGAAGGTATCCCGCCACAGGAGAGGAAGTTAAGGAAGCCAATTTCCATGCTGATGAAGTCTGGTGAACTGAAGGGAATTTATAAAACGCACAATACAGTGAAAGATTCAACTCTGAATTTCTCTAGCTTCGATCGCCGAGCTTCAAAGCAGGCGATGCAAATCTTCAAACCGCAAGTGCAGGCTAGGAGTACGGGCCATTGCAGCTGGAAAATAACGTTAAAAAGCCGCTCTGTTGTATAACCGTGACCATCTGGGACAGGCCATGCAACACCAACTGACTGAACAAATATGAAAGAAGTATCATAATTATACTTTGAATTGCAAAATGAAAGTAGTTTTCCTTGAATCACATCAGCTGTATGAAAGATAAAGTGAGGACCTTGCTGGAGAGGCACATATCTCACGGGAGGTAAAAATTCCCACATCATCCCAGTGTGGAACAACCTTAACACTCAAAAAAAATCTGAATATTTGTACTTAAAAAAAAAGATTTTTCAGATTCATAGAGAAATAGTGAAATAGATAAAAACATTTTGGGTGTCATCTTCATTGTTAGCCTCGGTGGAAAGGTAGGATAGGATTAGCCACCCTTTGTTATTGTGTTTAATAGAGAGGAAAATTGAATTCAATGCAGGAAAAAATGGTTGAGTCACAGCAGCCAGTTTTCCGAGCATGTCAAATCCGAAAAGGAACCGAAGCCAAACAAAATCCTTTCTGTGGCAAATAAACATCTCGAAACATTACAGTTGCAATCCATGAACCCGATGCATAATAGTACTAAGGATAAAACAGAATTGTTATTCTTTCGGTTTGGCTAAATCTTTGAACATATGAAAGATATTTTGTATTTCTGAATGCAGCACTAAGAAGTTAATTATATTATTGTTAAAGATAATAACAGCTTAGAAAGATCTCTGGGAGATTGATAGAGCAGCATGAAGCAAAGGCTTCTGAGAGTGGGTTGAAGGTTGCTGTAAGGAATTATTTGTCTATGGGGTCATTCGGCTGTGATTAGGTGCAAAACTACAAAGGCCTCTCGAAACCCGTTGCTTTTATCAAAGTACCACTGGATCTTTATACTATTGCTTTGATTTCCTTTTATTGGATTGTGGAGAAGCTGTTTGCTCCCAGTTACAACTGGTTTGTAGGAATACAAAATATTTTTTTCCCCAACAACTATCTTACTGCCTGAAAATTTGAAGAAAAACTGTAGATACTGGAAATCTGAAACAGAAACTGAAAATGCTGGAAATGTTCAGCAGATCAACATCTGTGGAAAGATAAATGGAATTGAAGTTTCAGGCTGAAGACCTTTCATCAGAACTTGAAACTACACGCCTTGATCATCATCTGTTGTTTAATGTTTAATCCGCTGTTTAATCTACACTAAACAACACGGAGAAACCCTTGCAAGGTACCTGGTTCCTGATATTAAAAAGTAATTGAAAGCCCACTTGCAATGGATTTTTTTGATTCTGTGATTCTTTTCCACAGATTCATTTCAACTTTACTTTATTTTTTTACAGAATAGAAACATTGGAGCACAAAAAGGTCAGAAAGGGAAAGGATGGTATATTTTCTTTCCCTGAGAAATATTAATGAATCAGATAGATTTTTACATAAACTAGTAGTTTCATTTCACTGTTATTAAGACAACATTTCTCTCTCTCTCTGTCTCTCACTCTCTCCCCCTCCCAATCTCTCTCTCTCTCTCTCTTTCTCCCTCCCTCCTTCTCCCTCCCACTCTCTCTCCCTCTCTCTCTCACACACACATAAATAATCATTTACACACACACACACAAATAATAATTCACACAAGGAATACATACTGTTGTGCATATATGCATAAGAACTATTTATTTAAAACCAGGCTAAGTGGAACCCGTTGGTCCCTGTCACACAGGAGGCTTCGTCCCCCAACGCAATATTCCACCACTCACCCATAGCCCCCATCTGCACAGGAGCAGTTTCATTATTGTTTTTTATTATTGTTTTATTATTGTTAATGTTTAGTGTATTCTGAGTCATTCGTAACTGTCACTATATGTCATGTTTTTACTTGTGGGCGGACCACCAAGGCAAATTCCTTGTATGTGAATACTTGGCCAATAAACTTACTTACATTTCCCCTCATCCTTAGCACTCTCTCCCCCTCCTTTTCATCATCACTCTTCTTTCCACTCTCCTCCTCCCCTCCCCAATCCCTCCCTCAACTCTCTCTCCCTCTCCTTTCCCCTACCTTCAGTCACTCCATCCCTCCTTCCATAACTCCACTCCCTTCTCTAACCGCCTCCTTTCCCTCTATCTCTCACATCCCCCACTCCTCACCTCCCCCTATCCCCCATTATCCCTCTCCTCACCCACAGCACTCATATCCCTCTATTCCTCACTCCGTACCACCCCCACTCCCCCCTCCTCTACTCCCCCACTCCTCTCCCTCTATTTGCTTCCTCCCACACTCTCCCTCACCTTCTCCCTCTTTTCCCTCTCCTCCTACCCTCCCCAATCCCTCCCTCATGTCTCCTTTTCCCTACCCTCTGTCACTCCCCCCTCTCCCTTCCCTACTCCCCTCCTCTCCCTCTCTCCTCCCCCACACTCTCTCCTCAACTCTCCATGAGTTAGAGCCAGGCCTCGGATCCTCGGCTTGGCCCGGAAGCGCCAGCAGCTACAGCTGTGCCTGGTATGGGGGTGGGGGGGAGAGCTCATAGAAAAGACGGGGAAGAGCCATGGGGGAGAGCTGGGTTTCAAGGGGAGGGGACAGGAGCCAGCGAGGGGGACCAGAGGGGAAGGGGATGGAGCTGTGGGGCGTTGCAATGGCGTTTGGGACTCACAGCGGGTGCTGGATGCTCTCCTCCACTGGGATCAGACCCTGTGCTTTCTGTTTTGCGACATCTCCAAGGATGCGCCGGGCTGGGCAGCTTCCGGACCCTCCGAAAATTGTTTCCGGTTGGAGGTCTCCGCCAGCCACCAACAGCGTCCATCAGTTCCAGTAAAGACGTGATGGTGCAGGAAGGGGTGGACTATCCCGGGGAGTGATAGACAAAGAGACCAATCCATGTGCCGTTGACTGGCAGGAGTGGAGATCGATCTGTGCACACACGGTTTTTACGATTTTTAAACCTCGCTACCTGTTACAATATACTACCGATTGGAACAAAACTTGTTGCACTCACAGCACAGGAGAACGGTGAGTGAGTGAGCTATTGCATATCGTTTTTGTGCAAATAGAAAAACTGCGCAAACCAGAAGAGCACAAGATCAGAGTTTTAGTTATGTATAGATTCTCTTTCAATAGTGATCAAAATTAATGTTCGTGCATGCTCCAGAAAGGACATAAATTGGTATATAAGCTTCAGCAAATCATCATTGGTGTTAAATGAGAGCTACATGTTGATTGATATTAGGATCTGTCTATATTGTTCATGTGGATATTAGTTGAACCTGCCCTAATACCTCCCGATGTGACCAAGGGTCACAGTTTAAGAATAAGGGGTGGGCCATCTAGGACTAAGATGAGGGAAAACCTTTCCACCCAGAGTGTTGTGAGTCTGTGGAATTCTGTGCCACAGAAGGCAGTGGACGCCAATTTACTGGATGTTGTCAAGAGAGATTTAGATAAACAGTAGTCCTTAGGGCTAACAGAATCAAGGGGTATGGCAGGGCTGCCAACATTGGGTGAGAGTTGAGAGTGAGAAATTACGAGGGAGCGCAGCGACCGGGGGGGAGGTAGGGAGCTTTTGCATTTTTGTGCTTGAAATTGTGCAATCGGGTGCATACTGTTGTGAGTCTTTTAACTTGCACTTGAATGCAACATTTGTGCTTCAAATTGGATTAGGTATGAATAAGGTTAGGCTAAATTACATTCCTAATTACATTCCACAATAGAGCCTGGCTCTGATCAACAGGTGCAGCACATGAATGACTATATTCATGTATGGAAATCAGATTATATTCATGCTGTTATGCATATATATATATAGAGAGAAAAACTCAGAGAAACAAAGCAAAAGTCAGACTTTCATCACTGTTCTGCACAAATAAATCAATCAACCTTGTTCAAGAAGGATCTGCAGATGCTGGAGAATCGAAGATAGACAAAATTGCTGGAGAAACTCAGCGGGTGCGGCAGCATCTATGGAGCGAAGGAAATAGGCAACGTTTCGGGCCGAAACCCTTCTTCAGATGGTTTCAACCTTACCCTTTGAATGTAGAAACAAGACGAAACTAATGCCACATATTCAATCATATATGGTTCAATGAAATTAAGATATATATGTCCACACCGACCAGCAATCTTTCATAAACCAATTCCATCCATCACGCCAGGGACAATTTACAGAAGCCAATTTCTGCCCTTAGTTGGATAACACACATGTCCAGTCATTGTTTTTTATGGCTGGTTTTCAACCTCTTCAAGCTGAAGGTCTCGACTCAAAACATCACCCATTCTTTCTCTCCAGAGATGCTGCCTGTCCTGCTGAGTTTTTCTAGTTTTTAGTGTCTATCTTCAGTTTAAACCAGCATCTGCAATTCCTTCCTACACTATTTGTTAAGCAAAACAGGTCCCATTCTCATTATATAATTTTGTGATCAGCGTGAGAGCATGAGAATTTTGTGAAATGCGTGAGTCTCACGCTCAATGCGTGAGAGTTGGCAGCCCTGCTAATAATGCAAACTTTTTATGCAAGTTCCAATTGTTTGGCCAAAAATCCCTTATTATTGCTTTAAAACAGTTAAGTCACTTTAAGACCATTTCAGAAATTATGGCAGTCAACAAAAAAAATCAACTAACAAATTAAAGCAAACTAAAAAAAAAATAACATGTTCTCTTTCCTGACACCACCTCATATGTACTTTAACGTAGTTAACAGAGCAAAGGGATATTAATCTCAAGAATCAAAATGGGGAAAGTGAGGGCAATTTTTCTTCGGAGTCACGTGAGTGACTACGTGAAGAAGCCCGATCGCCCACATAGCGTGTCATTACGACACACGCATTGCGAAGCACCTGGACTGGCAGGCACGTCGCTCCTGCCAGAGGTAAGTTTAAACTCCAGGTAAGTTGTATTTCTTACCTGATTTTTGATGTTCTGCAGGAACCTTTTCTTCCACAGAGGTTCCTGCCGGGTGCTTCGTGGGTGCCGACGAGGGAACCAGCTGTGGGCTGTGGGGAAACCCCAGTCCTAGCGGGTAGCTGGAGCATGTCGGGCTCGTGAAGTCAGTGACTTCGGAATGCTGGGTTCCCGGGGAGGGGAACTGCAGCAGCAGGTTTTAGACTGCAGTGGCCCACGATATGGGGCTCAAGCTGACTAGAACGGTCAGCCCGGGTGCCATGGGGGGGTTCCCCTTGGTAAGGCACACAGACGCTAGGTGTCCCTGGGGAGGGGAAACCCAGCAGCAATGCAGTGTCCAGATCGCAGTAGTTATAGGATAGGGGGGGGTGGGGGGGAACCGACCAATATGGTCAGCACTGATGCCGGGAGAGTTCCCCTCCGGGTTTGAAAAACATTTTAGGTTGACCAGGATGGAGCCCTTGTGGAAAGGAGACTCCATCTAGATACACCCCAACTACGTGAGTTGTGACAGCGCTGGGCATATGGGTGAGCCTGAGCCAGCAGCACCTTTTTTTGCACAGGGCTGCTTTAGGGGATGTTGATTCTACGTAATGATGGGCATATAGGTAAGCCTGAGCCAGCAGCACCTATTCCACAGGGCTGCTTTATGGGATACCAAATCTATGGCAATGCCAGGTATATGGATAAGCCCGAGTCAGCAGCAGCTATTGCACAGGGCTGCTTGAAGGGATGCCAAATTTAAGGCAATACCGGGCATACGTCAGCAGCACCTATTGCACAAGGCTGCTTGATGGGAAGCCGGGCACAAGGATGAGCCCGAGCCAGCAGCACCTATTGTACGGGGCTGCTTTATTGGATGCCAAGTCTATGGAAATGCCGGGCATATGGGTGAGCCCGAGCCAGCAGCACCTATTCCACAGGGCTGCTTTATGAGATACCCAGTGATGGCAGCGCCGGCCTATGGGAGAGGCCACATCAGCAGCACCTTGTACCAGGGCTGCTTTATATTGTGGCCGAGGCTATGGCAGCACCGGTATATGGGAGAGCTATGCTAGCAGCACCTTGTAGCAGGGCTGCTTAATGCAGGCAGCAACATCTGTAGAAGGGCTGCTTAATGCAGGCAGCAACATCTGTAGAAGGGCTGCATAATGTTTCCCTCAAGGGAGAGGTGAGCTTCCCGGGGCAGTTTGTTCTTACACTGAAGTTCTGCAGCAAGGGACCATTTACAAGTGGATAAGATTTACACTTGGTTGAACAATACAAATGATCAAGACATAAAGATCAAACTTCAAACTGGTAAGTTCTCATTTAATCTTACTATTTTACTTCGGAGTCATGTAAGTGACTACGTGAAGATTTCAAAGCTCTGTGATTTCACGCCATGAGAAACAGGTCTAGACAGCCACAACTGCTTCATCGACAAATGAAGGAAAATATATTCATAATACGTACAGTCATGACATAGATTTAAACATGCTGATGTTATTAATGAAGTAATAATAAGAGTCCCACCTTTCACTTGGATGGAATCTATAATCAATGAAAATAGAGTTGACAACTACCCTTGGTCTAGTAATGGGTTATTATAAATGTTTGAAATTTGTTTGTTTGACCATGCTGCAAGCGTTTGGACGTGGTCCAATGGTACATAAGACCCTTGCTGCTAATGTTATAGCAGCCCTGATGGAGTGATAACTAGACTCAGTATCTACTCCTACATAATCAAAGTCCATTTTATCCTCTGGTAGTGACCTGAACAGATACGTTCTTATACATTTTTGTGACTAACAACATAGCTAGTTCAGAGCCTCGAAGACTCTCAGTGACCTTAATGTATGGTTATATATGTGTGTCCTCACTTTACCAAAGGTCCCTGGGTATGCCTTGAACTATTTTGAGATCTGACATCCCTTCTGCTCTGGTTAAGTGAATTATAAGCATAAATATTATATATTATTGTTTACAGACGTAACCATCTTGTTCCGTCGCAACTATGTAGCGACTAAACCTGTTGCGCTAACCAGCGCTAGGAGGATAACCACCTATGAGATCCGGCGAAACTAAGGATGTAGCTGGACCACCCTGGTGAAAAAGTGTTCACACAATGTTGACACCCCATACTGCATTCTACTTGTCCTAGGAAACATTGTGTTAAAGATATGCTTACCAACTTGATATCACCAACAGAGCGGGTCTTGTTTGCTGCAGCCAATACAATGAGAAGGCACGTTGGCACAGTTAATAGCCGTACAACTTAATTATTGACAGAGATCATTTAAAATGAACTCCAAACATCAGTAATTTGTACCGTCTTCAATGCAACATGAACATTCAACAAACGCTTTCCATCTACTGGAAAAGAAAGTCCTGCTTTTTTGGTGCTATCGCGGCACACTGAACATATACAAGGACTGATGTAACAACCCAAGCCATAGAGCTGTCTATTGAATCTGCAGAACATAATTTGATTTTAACGTGCAACGGCTGATTTCCCAAGCCACAGACTGCACCAGCAAGTTACATTCAAAATAACCATATAAGGTTATATTATTATTCCCGACAACCGGAATCAAAGTTGCATAGGCCAATCACACAATAGGAACCTAAACGGCTCTTAATGACTTCATTTGAAGCCCCGATTAATGAAGCAAATGGAGGAAGACACAAAAGACCTTCCTTCTCCTTGTAGCGAGAATGTATCTTTTGCCACTGTTATGCCACATATTTTGCAACGTGTGAATAAGCTTGAAACAAACATATGTACATTCGGTGTGATTCAACACCCATTCTGTGTTGTCATTGACCTATACCTGATGTTACTCCAGTGGCCAACGAGATGATGTAACCACTTTACTTGATTGCACCCACATGTACTAACATATGCCACCATTATAACGTGTCAACATGAAGTTGAGCATGCAGGTATGCATATCCGCTCAATTAGTCTTAACCCACAAAATGCGTAGGGTCTAGAGATATTTAACACCAATAAATGAAGAATTGGCAACTCATGCACATCTCCTACAGCTCCAACCAGAGATGATATTCGCAACTTCCCATTCTTAGACCATTAGCTTCATTTTGCAATATAATGAGATATTTACTGATTAACCTACTGGAACAATGCTGAACAATGTCTATCCATCATTGCGACTTTGGCAGTTTCAGCTGATAATAACAAAGTGTGTCGACCATGACCCACATGGCACATTAGAGTTCTCCATTTAGGATGATTTCAATTCTCCCACTTGCACAGCTGAACCACATCCATTATATTGCCAAGTAGTCTTAATGACTAGACAGCTGCTTTGTAACAACAAAGCTGTAACAGGCTTCTATTGACTCCAATCTGTTGCCTACGACGGCGTCATAAGCCAATTGATAACTAAATGTAAATCATAATGACCTGATAGAATGCATGGAATCTCTGGCCAGCTTTCATGCTGCTACTAGCTTCAGTGAACTGCTTACCTTCATCCTGCAGGATTTGCCTGACGAACAGATTCGGCGGCTGGGTCTAATGTCCCCCTGATACCGGTGTTCACTGCATATGTGTTGTGATGGCAAATCTTGCTGTCAGTAATGATCTCTGACATGTGACCGTCATCCTCTTGGGTATATTCACGGCTATACCATCAGGCTCGGTATGCTCTCCTCCTTCATGAGGAAGCCATTAAACAGCCCTACTTCAAGGCGCTGCCTCTCAAATTGGGCAACTCTGCCATGCACCCGGCGTCAGACTAATACTGACCCGTTGGCTTTCATGTGTTGGGGTATGCTGCTCTGCAATATCTCCAACAAATCTATTTGATAACAACTTAATTTTAATTGAATAGAGTAGCCCAATTCTCAAACATGTTTTGAGACTGAAACAGTGGATTATAGTATTTTACTTCGGAGTCACGTGAGTGACTACGTGAAGAAGCCCCGCCTGGCGCTGGAACGGCATTATGTCGACACTGACGGCAGAAGCAAGAGTTACAGAGCGCAGCTCCTCGCAGCGGCCGGAACGGACCCGCAGGTAAGTGTAAGGAAAAGTGGGGACGTTCTAAAAAAGACGTTACGCTGGTAAAACCAGCAAAAGAGAAAGTAAAAGTTAAAATCAGAGTCACGCTGGCATACTGATTTAGCCAGATAAATGGAAAAGAAAAATGGAGAAGTCTCAAAGGAAAATTTTGCGGGTAAAAAGATCGTCCCGGGGTGAACTAAAGAAATGGGACAAGAGTTTAGTGCGGATCCGGTTCCGATACCGGTGGCCGCTGATTCACCCGTTAGTGAGACTATAATTTCTCCAGAAATACAAACCACGGAGGAAAATGTTCCTAGAAAATGTAAAAAGAAATCCGTGAGGCCCGTGGTTTCTGATAATGACTCTGATAATGAAAGTCCTCCGGATAATAAAGCTATATGGCTAAAAATGGAACATATGGAGAAAGTGCTCCAAAATATAATGAGACAAGGGTCACAGTACCCAGAAGTTTCTCAAAATGACCCTGAGGGGTTTGAATATACAGAATATGGCTATGTGCCAAATTGGGAATTTGAAACTCCGGACCCAGGATTAAGGGCGGAGGAAGTCTCATTGGATATAATTCCAAGTGTATCAGGGCTGCAAAAGACAGACCCTGCAAGTGGTGATGTGGATTATGTGTGCACACCACAAATAAAAAAGAGAAGGCCAGATGTGCCTGAGATGGCAAAAGATTTTGCTATACCTGAAGGAAGTGGTGAGGCTATGGAAGAAAACCTAGCTGCCAGTATAAATTATATGGTATCTCACCAACTTCAAGATTCTGTGATGATTGAAACAGCAGAATTATATAAAACACCGGAAAATTGCACCTCATTGAAGGTACCTACGGTTAATCCGTCTATATGGACGCCTATGACTCCAGGCATGAGAGGACAAGAAATAAGATTTCAAAGAATCCTCAAATAGATTTCTGTTGCCATTACTGCTTTTGGAAGGCAAATGGAGGGGTTGGAGATGGATAAAATCCAAAAAGATACTTTGGGCTTATTATGCAATTCCTTCTATGAAATTAATTGTATGAGGAAAATTGCGATTCGGCCCATATTTCATCCAAGGTTTGCAGGTCTGTGTCGATCAAGTGGTGTTCAAGCTCCTGGTTATCTATTTGGAGAAAACCTGCCTAAACAAATAAGAGAAATGGATGAAGAGGCTAAATCTATTAGCCACATGAGACCTTTCGTCTTTGGACAAAAAAGGTATTTTTCATCAATAAGGGGATTTGATTTTGGAAACAGAGGCAGCAGTATGATAAGAAAATATTATCATCCGACACAGCCTAATGTTAACCCATATACGGGGAGAAGGAGACCACCACGTTCATATGGAGAGGTACAAAAAATGTATTCTATGCTTAAAGAAACTGTGGACAAATCTCCAGTTGGAGGGAGATTACAAATGTTTTATGATGAATGGCTTGCCATCACATCTGATCGGTTTATTTTACAAACAGTTTCAGGAGCTACTATTACATTTAAAGGAGGTGTTAATTCTCCGGTACAAAATAAACCTGCTTATGGTTTCATGTTTTCTGCAATTGAAGAGGCAGAAATAAATGTGGAAATTGAAAAATTGTTTAAAAAAGGTGTTATTGAAAAAACTGTTGAACATGAGCATCAATTTGTGTCAAATATATTTCCAAGAAATAAAAAAGATGGTGGTTGCAGAATTATTCTGGACCTTACAAATCTTAATAAATTTGTCGAATATAAACATTTTAAAATGGAAACATTTAACACTGCAATACATTTGATATCAGCAGGTTGTTATATGGCTACAATTGATTTAAAGGATGCTTACTATTCAGTACCAATACATCAGTTCTTTCGAAGGTATTTAAAATTTAATTGGCTGGGACAGCTGTGGCAATTCAAAGCTTTACCAAAAGGGTTAAGTTCAGCTCCCAGGCTCTTTACAAAGCTGTTGAAACCAGCTTTAGCACAATTAAGAACACAAAAGCACATCATTATGGCTTATCTGGATGACATTTTAATTATCAATAGTAATCAGGAATCAGCTGAAAAATCAGTTTCAGCATCTAAAACTTTATTTGAGAAGTTAGGTTTCTTGATTCATCCAATTAAGTCCCAGCTGCAGCCAGCACAGTCAATTAACTATTTGGGGTTTGTAATTAACTCAGTTACTATGTTAGTAACTTTGCCAACAGATAAGATTGATGATATTTTAGTGACCTGTAGGGGTCTCATTCACAAACCTTATCCCTCCATCCGAGAAGTAGCAAAGGTTATTGGTAAATTAGTAGCAGCATTTCCTGCAGTAGAATTTGGTCCATTACATTACCAAAACCTTCAAAGGGAGAAAATAAGAGCTCTAAAAAAGAGAGCAGGCCATTTTGATAGGCCTATGCAATTAACAAAAGAAGCTTTATTGGAATTACAATGGTGGATTGAAAATGTCCCACAAGCTGCTAAAAACATTCTGATACAACAGCCTGAAGTAATTTTACAAACAGATGCTAGTGCTCTCGGATGGGGGACGACAGATTCATTCACCAGCTGTGGGGGCAGATGGACTGTCCAAGAGGAAATGTTTCTCCAAACATATGGTATTAACTATTTAGAATTATTGGGTGCATTTTATGGGTTGAAGGCATATTGTTCTACAAAAAAGAATCTTCATGTACTGATACAATTAGACAATAAAACAGCTGTTGCATATATTAATCACATGGGTGGAGTCAGATCGGTATCATGTGATTGTTTGGTCAATCAGATATGGCAATGGTGTATTAACCACCAAATTTGGATTTCGGCAAATTACATCCCAGGTAAAGATAATGTGGTGGCAGACAATAGATCAAGGATGTTTAAAGACAACACAGAATGGATGTTGAACCCAGTAATTTTCAGTAAAATTGTGACTCAATATGGGTTACCAGACATTGATCTGTTTGCATCAAGACTAAATCATCAATTGCCTAAATATGTGTCTTGGGAACCAGATCCAGACACAGTAGCAGTAGATGCTTTTTCACTAAACTGGGGGAATATGTTCTTTTATGCTTTTCCGCTATTTGCTCTGGTTCAGCAATGTCTGAAGAAAATAGAACAAGATTCTGCCACAGGATTATTGGTAATTCCAAATTGGCCGACACAACCATGGTTCCCATTGATGTTAAACATGACTAAAGAACCATATATGTCAATTCCTAGCAGCAGTGATTTATTGATAAAACCAGTAACCAAAGAAATTCATCCATTACATGCTTATATGAATTTGTTAATCTGCAGGTTTTGACCAGACCACTACAGGAGCTTGGATTGTCGGATAGAACTATGGATATTATAGTCGCATCATGGCGAGATAGCACTCAGAGACAATATATGACACATATAAAGAAATGGGAAAATTTTTGCAGACAGTCAAATATATCCTATCATACTGTGAACATTGCAAACATATTGGAGTTCCTTGCCGAGTTGAATTTTGAACAACACTTAAGTTACAGTGCCATTAATAGTGCACGTAGTGCCTTATCATCTTATTTAGGACAAATCTCTGACCAGAAATCAATTGGATCACATCCATTAATATCCAGATTTATGAAAGGAATCTTTAACAAAAATCCACCCAAACCAAGATATACAGAAATTTGGGATGTTAGCATTGTACTTACCCTACTTAGGCAATGGACTCCAATCGAAGTTTTGTCATTGGAAAAGTTAACATTTAAATTAGTAATGTTATTTGCATTGGTTTCAGCTCAAAGGGTGCAAACATTACAAATGTTACGTTTAGACTGTATGCATGTGACTGCAGATAACATTGTGTTCTATGTTTACGATCTGATCAAACAAAGCAGACCAGGGAGAACTGGAGCGAAGGTAATGTTTCAAGCTTATCCCATTGATCCAACGTTGTGTGTAGTTAAACATTTGAATCATTATGTAAAAGTTACCAAAACTCTTCGAGGAGATGAAAAAACATTAATGATTACGCATAAGAAACCACACACAAAAGCTTCAGTGCAAACAATCTCAAGGTAGTTAAAACAGGTGTTACTTTTAGCAGGAGTAGACACTGATGTGTTCAAATCTCACTCCACCAGGGCAGCAGCTACATCCGCGACGAAGTTACAGGACGTACCACTCGAACATATTTTAGAAACCGCAGGGTGGTGTAAAGAAGAAACTTTTTCAAAGTTCTACAATAAACCTGTTCACACAATGACAGGCTTTGGACACGCGGTGTTGGGTTCACTATAATCACCTGCTTTGTTTCACTATTGATTGATATTATCAATTATGTTATCACTTATATCTTTTATCACTTTGTAATGGTTCCCTCAGGTGCAAAAAGAGGGTTATGATATGTTCTTTTATCATTAAAAGATTTATGGAAAGAACTAAAACTAGTCTGGTTTTTCTCATGTATGTGTTGACCTAGCCGGACTGTCGTATGGAAGAATTCTACGACATGAAAAACACAGAAGCTTCAAAATCTTCACGTAGTCACTCACGTGACTCCAAAGTAAAATAGTAAGATTAAACGAGAACTTACCAGTTCGAAGTTTGATCTTTATTTTATGAGGAGTAACGATGAGGGATTACGTGCCCTCCACTCCACACCCTCATAAAATAAATGATCATCTGGTAGTTCTAAATCTATGATGAGCCTTACTATCTTACTCCGGCTATTGTGTTCTGTGTTTTTCATGCCGCTGCTTTGAAGTATGCCGTTCCAGCGCCAGGCGGGGCTTCTTCACGTAATCCCTCATCGTTACTCCTCATAAAATAAAGATCAAACTTCGAACTGGTAAGTTCTCGTTTAATCTTACTATTATATCGCCTCATCACAGCAATGCCTCCTCCAAATATCTCCAATGACACTGTAAATGGGCACCACTATGACTCCAGTTGTTAATCAGCCATCTTTCATAATGAACAGACCACGCCTGTCATCCTTCGTGTCTGCCTTGAATGGCAACTCTGGCCCGATTCCCGAGCCTGTCTTGTAAGACAACCTGACCATAATAATGAACCTGTCTGCTAATTTTAATTTGTCTAAAACAATTCTAGCCATAATTCTGACCTGTCTCGAAAGACAAGTCTGCCCATATTTTTGAACCTATCTTGAAGGCAACCCTGGTTAAAGTACTCCGCCTATCTAAACACAATTCTGGCCCAATTCCAGCCTCTTTCTTACAGTTTGGCTTTCTTCCCAACCCATTGTTCAAGCGATTTTGAATGCAACATGCGCCTTAATTTAGTTCAACTGACAAGTTTCTAAAGAAATTTCAAACATTTATAATAACCCATTACTAGACCAAGGGTATTTGCCAACTCTATTTTCATTGATTATAGATTCCATCCAAGTGAAAGGTGGGACTATTATTATTACTTCATTAATAACATCAGCATGTTTAAATCTATGTCATGACTGTATGTATTATGAATATATTTTCCTTCATTTGTTGATGAAGCAGTTGCGGCTGTGTAGACTTGTTTCTCATGGCGTGAAATCACAGAGCTTTGAAATCCAATGAGGGATTACGTGCCCTCTGCTCCCAACCCTCATAAATGTCATCTGGTAGTTCTGGTCTTCTGTTTTCTTACTATTATTCTTCAGTCACTATTACCTGTGATTTCACATCGGTGCTTTGAATATAGACGTGCTCTGCGGGCGATCGGGCTTCTTCACGTAATCCCTCATCGTAACTCCTCATAAAATGAAGATCAAACTTCAAACTGGTAAGTTCTCATTTAATCTTACTATTTTGCTTAAATGGTCATTCTAAGCCCATTCAGATCTGCATAGAGTCAGTTATACAACATGTACATGGCTGGCCCAATGTGTCCATAATGATCAAGTTGGCATTCTTGAGGTGCTGACACCCGGCGGCTGCACATCCAACCAAGAGAGAAGAGACGCGACGTCACTCACAGCCGTCAACCGACGTGCTTCCCCAGACCACACAGATTGCTGTCATGTGGCGCAAAGAGACAAACTGTGCAGCAAAGATCGTATAGCTCCGCTATAGGATATTTGCTGTGCAGGGACTGAAGGCAGGGTGAAAATTCTGTCATCAGTTTGAGGGCACAAGAATTTTCTGAAATGAGTGAGTCTCATGCTCAAAGCGTGAGAGTTGGCAGCCCTGGGTATGGGGAGAAAGCAGGAACGAGGTATTGATTTTGGATTATCAGCTATGATCATATTGAGTGCTGGCTCGAAGGGCCGAATGGCCTACTTCTGCACCTATTTTCTAAGTTTCTATGTTAATACTCTTGACAACAAGAAAACCAATATGAACTGTCCCTAAATATATTGGTACAAACTTGGAACCAGTAATGTTCACAAAAATTGGACCCTCACAAAAAAATCACTAGATGTTGAAGTTTTTAAATTATAATAGCATTATATATCAAACCTGATATTACCGCTCTCAGCAATGTCTTGGCTTCCCAGTATACCTATATAGACAATGTTAACAAAATTTAAATAAAGCCTAACAAAAATATTTATTTTTCCCTATTCATTGTAATGTTATTGTTTTTCAAGAGCATTTACGTTGTGGTGCCAATTTCTTTTCTGCAGCGTACATTATTTTGTAATATGTAGTATTAATTTATTGATTTAATATCTGAGCATAGGATTTGATAAAAGTTACTCAAATACCAACAGAACACAAATGCAATGTGGTTGTTTCTGCGTTAGGTTGTGCTCAGAAACCTTTTGTTATATAGTTCTCAACACTATATTTGCTGTTAAATTGGAAGTGATGAAAACCAGCACAAATCACGAAGGAAGGAAAACTCTGTACTCTACTTTGGTGAACCTTAGAGGTATTTTTAGTTACTTTGATTTCCTTGACTATATTGTTCAGGCTTGTGTACTGTGGCACACCAGAGTACACTCAAATACACATACATTCTTTTAATAACTATGCCCGTCCTCAAGTACTTTTGCCTGCAACCGCTGGAAATGCAACACTTGTCCCTGCACCTTCTCCCTCACATCCAGTAGTCCTTCCAGGTACTCAGAGGTTCACAAGCACCTCACCAACTGCATTTGATGGTTAAAATGGTTAACAATCAGGAGATCCAGTAGACGTTGGGGAGACCAAGCTTAAATTGGCAACCATTTATTTCACTGAACAGTTGTGCTTGGTATGCCAAGGCCTACTGAATTGCCTGGTTGTTAACCATTTTAACTCCTCTTTCCATCCCCACACTGACCTTTCTGTCCTGGGCCTCCACCATTGCCAGAGTGAGGCCACACGCAAACTGGAGGAACAGCACCTTATACAGGCTTGTGTGGCTTAAACCCAATGGTATGAATGTTGAACTCTCCAATTTTAGGTAACTATCAAAACCACCCCACCCTCTTCCCTCACTCCCTTCCCCCTCACTCCCTTCCCCCCCCTTTTGCCTCAACTGGACTCACACATATTTCTCCCCTCCCACTCATTCCAACTAATTCCTTCTACTCACTTCACAATTCACAACTATTCAATCTTCTTGTCTCATACCTTCTGTCTTATCATGCCTAGCCTTTATCCAACCATCTGCTTATCAAAAACCACCTCACCTGTATCCACCTATCACTTGCTAGGTTTTGTCCTGTTCCCCCCCTCTTCCAGCTTTCTTCCCCCCTCTCCACTAGCATAATTAGTCTAAAGAAAATAGGTGCAGGAGTAGGCCATTCGGCTCTTCGAGCCTGCATCACCATTCAATATGATCACGGCTGATCATCCAACTCAGTTTCCCGTACCTGCCTTCTCTCCATACCCCCTGATCCCTTTAGCCACTACGGCCACATTTAACTCCCTCTTAAATATAGCCAATGAACTGGCCTCAACTACCTTCTGTGGCAGAGAATTCCAGAGATTCACCACTCTCTGTGTGAAAATCTTTTTTCTCATCTCAGTCCTAAATGATTTCCCCCTTATCTTTAAACTGTGACCCCTTGTCCTGGACTTCCCCAACATCGGGAACAATCTTCCTGCATCTAGCCTGTCCAACCCCTTAAGAATTTTGTAAGTTTCTATAAGATCCCCCCTCAATCTTCTACATTCTAGCGAGTACAAGCCAAGTCTATCCAGTCTTTCTTCATAAGAAAGTCCTGACATCCCAGGAATCAGTCTGGTGAACCTTCTCTGTAACCCCTCTATGGTATGAATATCTTTCCTCAGATTTGGAGACCAAAACTGTACGCAATACTCCAGGTGTGGTCTCACCAAGACCCTGTACAACTGCAGTAGAACGTCCCTGCTCCTATACTCAAATCCTTTTGCTATGAATGCTAACATGCCATTCGCTTTCTTCACTGCCCGCTGCACCTGCATGCCTACTTTCAATGACTGGTGTACCATGACACCCAGGTCTCGTTGAATCTCCCCTTTTCCTAATCGGCCACCTAAAGATGGGTCCTAACCTTACAAGTCACCTATCCCTATTCTTCAGAGATGCTACCTGACCGGCTGAGCTACTCGAGCACTTAGTGTATTTTTTCCAGCACTTCATGTCTTCTTTTTGTAAACCAGCATCTGCAATCATTTGTGTCTGCAGATATACTACATAATGGATTTAGGTAGTCTGCACTAAAAATATTTGACAATCATTTATTCCACTGATGCTTATATCGTATGGGAATACTCAAACAAAGAATTTATCATGCTGAAGATTAAGGCGATTTAAAGAAAATAGCATATGAAGGAATATTTCTAACAGTCAACTATGAAAAACATAACCAGGTAGGACATAAAATATGAGATTACGTGCTTTGGTTGGAGAAATAGAAAAACAAAATATTGGAGACAGACTGCAGGATGCTGCTATAATGACAATGAAATGCAGATGCAGGGATATACCAAAAATAGACATGAAATACTGGAGTAACTCAACGAGTCAGGCAGCATCTCTGGAGAAAATGCATAGGACGTTTCGGGTCAGGATCCCAGTTCAGACCAAAGGCTCTTAAGACTTCTGAAGGTTTGAAGAAGTTGCCCTAACCTTGAAATGTCACTATGAGTTACTCCAGCATTTTGTGTCTATGCAGGACGTTGCTGCTTGGTGCAAGGCAGTGCACTACTCTAGCAAGTATTCAACAAGAGTAATGTCTTGTATTGCATGGGAATGGAATATAATAGTAGGCAAGATAGTTTGATACAGTTCGATAGGGAGTTGGTGAGACCTGTTTTCACTGTGGTCTCCTTTAAGGAGGGACATATTGCTACAAGAGACCAAGCTCTTGGGATAAAGTGGTTAGCTCAAGAGGAAAGGTTGAGCAGTTTGGGCCAATACTCAGTTGAAAAGCAGAATAAGAATAGTCTTATTGAAACCTACAGTACTTTGAGCCAATGACAGGGTGGATGTTGAGAGGATATTTCTGTTCTTTGAGGAATTTAGAATCAATGTGCATAATTTCTGAATAAGACATAGGCCTCTCAAAATGCAGATGAGGAATAATTTCCTTTCATGGATGGCCGTGAGTCTTTTAGAAATTTCTACTTAGAGGGCCATGGCGAATGGGTTATTAAAGATAATTAAGGCTGAAATAAACTGATTTTTAGACGGATTTATAGGGGAGCCAGGGTTATGGTGAACAGGCTAAACTGAGCAGTTGAGGGTAAGATCAGAGCATCCTTGAACTTACGAACAATGGAGCAGGAGCAAACATGTTATGGTTTACCCTTGCTCCTACTTCTCAAATTCTAATATTCTTAAAATATATATATTGAATGGTGGAGTTAACAGAGCATCACAAACACTGGTCACAACTCATTAACTCAGTTAATTGAACTTAATGAATAGGAATTAAATCAAGTCTTGATTCAGCTGAGACTGTTATAGGAAAATAATTAAACGATTAAAATGAATGCTATAGGACCTCGGTGATATAAAAAGCCTTTTCAACAGTCTTTTGTTATTCACATTATTGATGTTAGTCAATGTTAACTGCTACCAGCAAAGGATAGTTTTGATCCTAATTATTAGGATTTTATGCTAAACCATTTAGCAATATTTTCCTGCATGTTGGAACCAGTAAAATCACTACATATTATTTTTGTTGGATGGCTGTTATGAGTTAGTCAGTTAAGTAATATTGACTATTATTTTGTTGAAATGGTGAAGGAAATTATTAATGCACACAGTTAATAGTTTATTGATATAGTTACAGAAACTATGGATATTCTGAAAGTTGTCAGTAAGAATAGAAAAAAATATTATAAAATATTGAAATAAGATTGCCTATTCCTTTGATCTGTTCAAAGCCTGAGATCGTGTCTGTAACCAGGTACATTTGACTTAGAAGCTAAAACCAAGGCTTTAAATTTGACCAAATGAGACAGTCTATGACAGAGTTAACAATGACCATTTTTGTTTATAGAATTTCTGGTTGTCATTAAAACTCCCTGTCTGTTCCGGATGGTACCAAACACTGAAACATCAAATTGGACAAGTTATAAAAAGGTCATATCTGTCTCCCAGGCCTGCTCTGTAATTCTGACTGATCCTTTCTGCTCATTTCCCATATTCCCTCTTTGGTATCCAAAATCTATTAACCTTATCCTTGATTATATCCAGCCCCTACGCCTTCACAACACAATGCTTTGGGGAATTCCAAAGGCAGACCACACTCTGCAAAGGGAAATTTCTTAATTTGGTCCGATGTGGATGGTGCTGCGGGGAATTGTAGGTGTTCCTGCCATAGAGAGAATTCATGGACGTTTGTTCTTCATGGATGTTTAAACTCATCCACATGGGCCACAATCACAGGAGCACAGATCATGGATAGTAATGTGCCTGCTGCCTGAAATTGGATTGTGGACATGATATCTAACATATCTGCAATGCACCTCTGTTCTAAAATAAGCTTTTTTTTCTGTTTAGGAAGGAACTGCAGATGCTGGTTTGTGTTCAAGAAGCAACTGCAGATGCTGGAAAATCGAAGGTCGACAAAAATGCTGGAGAAACTCAGCGGATGCTGGTTTATACCGGTTGGACACAAAATTCTGGAGTAACTCAGCAGGACAGGCAGGTCTTGCAGCATAGTGCAGCAATGGTGTAATAATTCTTATTGTACTTTAAATAACCCATCCCTTCACCCATTACAGACTGCATCTGAAACTTGTCTACTCTTCACTGGCAAGTTTCCCAAGCCCCGGGAAACCCATTCTGGAGATGTTAAGTTCTAAAGAATTCTTAAATCAATTGAAAATGCCCTCATTTCTATGTAATTAAACATTGTGCTAATTGCCAATCAGCCTGGGCTAATCACCATGCTGACTGGTGAGAAGGTTGTTTGCATGCAGTCAAGTGCACCTCATTTAAACCTGGAATTTGCTGTGTTGTGGTATTTTGGCTGAGCTTCCCTTTTCTTCAAATTTTAATTATAAACTGACCCCCCAACCCATCACTCTTGGGTGTTAAAACTCAACGCACCCCTCCTCCTCCTCCAGCATTCCCACTCCCATCGTGGTCGCGATAACAGCAGTCATAGATCTCCTTGGCATTCTTGCTGCCGATTCAGGACATGACAGTGAATGCTGATAATGGAGCTTCTGAATAAAAGGAACAGCTCTGAAAAAGAGTTCTGAAGGAAGGATAAGTGGTGTGTCAAAATTAATCACTGGTTTTCTCTGCAGATTTTTCAGAACTAACACAAAATGCTGAGGTGTAGCTGTGGTAGCTCTTGTGTTGCTGACATAAGTGTGGAGATCTTGCTGAAGGGCTAACAATTCCTGTGGTGCTGTTCCAGTCATAATCTGTGAAGGACTTTGAAAGGCTGCATTCTCCACTCTGCAGTAAAGGTTTCAGAATTTCTGTAAACATCTCACTGGATGAGAATATCCTTTTCCTGTAAAGGGGCAAGCTGCTTTGGAGGTGAAAATTTAGGTTAAAAAGTCTCCCATAATTTATAAAGATCTTATTTAATGTGACCCCCAATGTTAGATACAGATGGGAATAGAATAGTGTTATTGATTAAATGACCTTACTAGGTATTAAAAAGAAGTGATTTATGAAGCCGTTTAGAATTAACAACTAACTATTCTGCCTTGAAATTACATTTTGGAATACCATTGTATGAACATTTAGTAGTTTATCTGATTTTTTAAAACCTATTAATGGGCCCACAAACCATATCCGATATTCTATCATTATATTTTCTCATTTAGCACTGCACGATAATATAAATTAATTTTCTTTTGTTCCATGTTACTGGACTTTCAATAAAGAGATAGCAGTTCCCCAAACATCCAAAACAGGATTTCCAAAGTAATTGCTATAGTATCTTTCTCTCTCACATTTGCTCAGTGAGATACTGGAGGACAGTAAGTTATTGAAACAACAAACAAAATCTATTTGTAAAATTTTGTGCAAAACAGCATTTCTTAGAGTGGCCTTGTCTGTAGAGATAGACAATAAACAATAGGTGCAGGAGTAGGCCATTCGGCCCTTCAAGCCAGCACCACCATTCAATGTGATCATGGCTGATCATCCACAATCAGTACCCATTCCTGCTTTCTCCACATATCCCCTATCTTTAAGAGCCCTATCTAGCTCTTCTTCTTTATATATCTTTAAGAGCCCAATATATTCTTTCTGGCAGGTTCTATAATGACCAATGTATTACTGACACATGCTACAATTTTTAAGTTGTCACCAATCAATATTACTCGCATTACATTACTAATCGCACGGAATAAACATGATCAATTAGAAACCTCGGTTTTGCAATTTAATGTTTTCAAATGACCTAAGAGGATAGAATTTGCAGTGGGAATTTCAAATCGAAAGGAAGTGACTAAAACATAATTAGAAATATTAAGGAATATCATAGAGTTCTTGTGATTGAACCGTGGAACATTTACTTTCCTAGGGCGCAGAGTGAAGCAAGCAACAATGATGTTGCTGGACACTAAAAGCTGGAGTAACAGCAGTATAGGCAGCACCTCTGGAGAGAAGGAATGGGTGACGTTTCAGGTCGACAGATAAAGAACAATAAATTAAAGATATGCAAAAAATTAATGATGATAATGAAATATATGCATATCTTTCATTCATTGTTCTTTAACTCTATATCATCGCCTATATCTCTCCGTTCCTTTTCCCCTGACTAGTCTGAAGAAGGGTCTTGACCAGAAACATCTCCCATTCCTTCTCTCCAGAGATGCAGCCTGTCTTGCTGAGTTACTCCAGCCTTTTGTGTCTATCTTTGGTTTAAACCAGCATCTGCAGTTCCTTTGCACACATGATGTTGCTTGTTTCCTTGAATGAGGAAAGGCTATGGATGTTGTCAACAAGAGATTGCAGAAGCTGGAATCTGGAGCAATGAACAATTTGCTTGAAGGGCTCAACTGGTTAAGCGGCATAAAGGGGGGGGACCATGGAGGGGTGAATAAGAATGGACAGATTGCGTCAGGTAGCAGAGGGGGGTGAATGATAGGTGGAGGCAGAAAAATTGGGCATATGGAGCCAGGAAAGAGGAGTGTGAAGTTGCAGGTGGTTAGGTGGGTGATAAGCAGGAATGCAAAGGTTGCCAGAGCTGGAATTTGAAAGTAAAATTACAATGGGGCTATTAGGGGAGTGTTGAAGGACAGATGGGACTGGACCCAGAACCAGGTGGGTTTGTTGATGTGAGGGGTAGGGGGGCAGTGAGTCAAACCTGTGGGGTGGTAGGTGGATGGAACCAGGAGAGGGAGGAGACCAAAAATGGATGATAGGGTGCTGGAAAAGTGTCAGAAATGGGAGGACCAGAGGAGGACCACCTCTTGCCATATCTTCTCTTCCCCACTCCCCTTTTAGTTTTCTGAAAGGACCACCCCCTCCGATACGCACTGGTCATCTCATCCATCCGCACCCACTCTCATAGAAACATAGAAACATAGAAATTAGGTGCAGGAGTAGGCCATTCAGCCCTTCGAGCCTGCACCGCCATTCAATATGATCATGGCTGATCATCCAACCCAGTATCCTGTACCTGCCTTCTCTCCATACCCCCTGATCCCTTTGGCCACAAGGGCCACATCTAACTCCCTCTTAAATATAGTCAATGAACTGGCCTCAACTATCTTCTGCGGCAGATAATTCCAGAAACTCACCACTCTCTGTGTGAAAAATGTTTTCCTCATCTCGGTCCTAAAGGAATTCCCCCTTATCCTTAGACTGTGACCCCTTGTCCTGGACTTCCCCAACATCGGGAACAATCTTCCTGCATCTAGCCTGTCCAACCCCTTAAGAATTTTGTAAGTTTCTATAAGATCCCCTCTTAATCTCCTAAATTCCAGAGAGTATAAACCGAGTCTATCCAGTCTTTCTTCATAAGACAGTCCTGACTCTTCATAAGACTCTCCCTGACCCCTCGCCCTTTCACTTGCAACTGCAGGAGGTGCAACAACTGTTCCTAAACCTCCTCCTTCACCACAATCCAGGATACTACACAGGCCTTTCAGGTGAGGCAAAGATTCACCTGCACCACCTCCAACACTTGTCTACTGTATTCAGTGTTCCCGATGTGACCCATGTGATTGTGATAACCTGTCATCTCTGGTGTCCCGTCCCCTTCCTATTTTATCCCCTCCGGCCATACATCACACCGTTTTGTCTCCCTCCCCCACCAGTGTCCACCCATCTACTTCTGACACCCCTCCATTGCCCCTCCCTCCCCCTCACACTGCCCTTGATCGCATCTGGTTCTTGTTCTATCTGCCCTTTACCTCTCTGCTAAAGGATGTCTTTCATGGTGCGGAGGTCTGTACCCATGATGGACCAAGCAACACACACCACTTTCTGCATTCGCCTTCATTGTGGACTATTCAGATGACTGAATGAAACAATTCAGCCATTCAATATGCTCTCCACTGTACACATGTACAAATTCATTAGCTTATTTAGGGATATTCCCAAATCTCTTAAAACTTCTAAGGAAGTGCGGGCATAATTGCATCAATGTACTGGGCCCAGGACAGAGCATCAGAGATGTGTATGCCAAATAATTTGACTCTCTCCAACCCGTTGCGTTAATAAAGAGAGATGCACGGTCCCTCAGCTTTTTCTTTCTTCTTCCCATTCAATTATTGTGTTGCAAGTAACTGCATAAATATATTAGAATATATCAATAAAATCAATAGTGAACTAAAATTTTTAATTAAAATTCACCTATTTTACTAAAGCATATAAAATACTCTTTTATGATGCTTCACATTAAAATTCATTGCCTTAGAAATTGCCTGCTCAGGAAATGTTCACTGGGATTGAAATTCATGCAAAATCTATAGGCCAGTTGACCAGCATCCTCTGATAGATTTTCAGCTTTCCTACACTTAAAGTTTCAATAGCTACCTTTAAATGATGTGCCACTTGCTAGAGGACCATTTTGGGGATTACAATTTGTGTTGATTCAAGTCGCTTCCAGCTAGGTTGTCTGGGAAGGTATTCCTTTGGGAATTCAGCTTTATTGGGAACATTAATAAAGGCTTCAGAGAACATGACAAGCCACGAAGAGATGGAGGGAATCGGAGAGGAAAAAAGCCTTCAGCAAAAGTTCATATGCACCAAGGGGTTTCTGGAATACTTTCTCTTACCGAAAGTTCAGTGACAACCAAAAAAAGGTACTTTTTCTCCAGGAAAGAAACTGTGACCAAAATCTAATGATTGCTATCAGTTTCAAAGCAGAAAGTTGACTGCAGCTTTTAAGATTTTCTTATGTACTTATATGTGGAACACAAACATTTCTGGCCAGAAATTTTGGTCCATCCCTTATGGATTTCTTTTTTTTTTTTAAATTAAGCTAGATAGTTTGTGAACAACAATCTGACAATATCATGGTAGCTATTGCTGATTCCTTTGTTTTCCATTCCAATGGTAGGATTTTAATTGTTGTCTCCATATCCACAATCCAAACATCAAAAATATTAATCTGGTGATTTATCCACTGATGGCTCTTAGTTTTATGCATTTGCTTCTTTCAGACTGTTTGTGGGCTGTGAGGAAGCTGTGACAGAACAAGTAATCTTATCATGGGATAATGGAGATGATTACTAGTGTTCGTGCTCTTACAAACTTAGTGTACAACAGCTTGGTACTCTTTCACAGTATACATTTTCCAGCAATTTTTTCCACATGCACTGAAATATGGATGCACATCAATCCTTTCAAAGTCTCCACATGAATCCTTTACAGCATGACTAGGTATGACCTTCCCTCTGGAAATTGCTTTTGCCCTGCTTGTGTGCATGTCTCTGATGTTTCACTACATACAGGCCCCACCCTTGCTTTGCTCTCCAAAATACACTTTGCTTCAGGCTCTGATCTGCGGGGCAGGATGGCCCCATGCATAATTAATAGGTTGAGCGTTCCCCTTCTATATTCTTCTGATTCGCTATTCTTCCCATTCCCCCCCCCCCTCCAGTGTACTTGTCTGAAGGACACTTGCTTGTTCTAATATTGGGCATCTCAGCAGGTTTACACCTCTTAAACAAGACCAGCAGTGTATTGATTGGAAATCTTGGTGCATGATCAAATATTGTTCAAGGCATTGGAACAAGAAGAATCAGATTTCAAATGATTCCAACCATTTCCTGCAGCCACTATGTACCTCTCCTTTAGGTGGAGCTGGCTGCCTTTGAGTGGTGCTTGTGGCTACTGACATTGGTCTTTCTGCTGACATTCACAGTCAATAAACAACGCAGTAGTTCTAGTTATATGCAAAATTCACTTAAAATCACAAGTGGGTTTAATTTACTGTCCAAGCCAGGTAGCTATATTTAAAATTTACCACACTGTTGGCTTACATATTGCCCTTCCTAACCTCGGATTACATTAAATTTATCACTCATCAATTAAACAGTGTATAGATGCAGAAGAAGAGAAAATCAAAACCATCGGTTTTCTTCCTTAAGGCCCTGTCCCACTTGCGTGTCCTTGGCACGCAAATTACGCAACCTCATCGTCACGTTGTGGCGCATGGGCATCGTGTTGCCACGCGGGGCCGGTCCCACTGAGAAGCGCGGAGGTTATGTAGTTGGGCGCGATATCGCGCGGCGCTCCGAAATTTTGTAGCGAACAAAATCTTTGCGTGCCACCGGCCTGTCGCGTAAATGACGGCCAAAATGGGACAGGCCCAAGACCCTGGCGCGATGCAACGTCTCACCTGCAACACCAGCAGAAGCAGGCAAACGATCGTCAAACTCAGCCTGGGGCTCACAGCTGTTGCGGTCCGGATCTGCCCCCACTTCTACTCCCAGAGTGGGGCCAAGAAAATTGAAGATGGATACAAAATACTGGAGTAATTCAGCGGGACCGGCAGCATCTCTGGAAAGAAGAAATGGACGACGTTTCGGGTCAAGACTCTTCTTTCAGACTGAAAAAGGATTTCCACCTGAAACATCACCCGTTGCTTCTCTCCAGAGATGCTGCTGGTCCCGCGGAGTTACTCCTGCATTTTGTGTCCATCTTCAAATGAGGTCACGCGCTACAGACGGCTGTGCGGGCGCATGAAGTCGCGTGCGACCTTCGCGGGACCATCATGCCTCAACACGACCACGAGGTCGCGTTATTAGCGTGCCGAGGGCACGTAAGTGGGACAGGGGCTTGAATCTCTAACTAATTCTGTTTATAATTCCATCTGAATCAATTCTTTAAAACCTTTTACTTAACGTGTTCGTGAGAAGTCGTGAAAAATCTGTGGAAATTAAGGTGTGAGAGTATGTATTTATCTCCAGAGGAATATATTAAGCGACAGCTTTTCATTTATCAGTTCTAAATTTCAATGCAATTACCTCCCGATTTGCCTTCCGTCTGCCAATTTGGCTGATAATCCGATTGGAACAAGTTCCATCACAGTGGCAGCAAGATCACAAAGCACATAATAATGAGCGGTGGTATTCTGTGTAAGTGGTTTTTTAAAAATATTGAAGTTGTATTTCCTGTTGCATTAAACCATGTAGTGAACAGGCCTTGATGGAGTGTGAGTCATAGTCATACAGCGTGGAAAGAGGTCTTTCAGCCCAATCGCTCACTCTCTCGCTCTCTCTCGCTCTCTCTCGCTCTCTCTCGCTCTCTCTCGCTCTCTCTCTCGCTCTCTCTCTCGCTCTCTCTCTCGCTCTCTCTCTCGCTCTCTCTCTCGCTCTCTCTCTCGCTCTCTCTCGCTCTCTCTCTCGCTCTCTCTCTCGCTCTCGCTCTCTCTCTCGCTCTCTCTCGCGCTCTCTCTCGCGCTCTCTCTCGCGCTCTCTCTCGCTCTCTCTCTCTCTCTCTCTCTCTCTCTCTCTCTCGTCTTTCTATTTGTGCGAAAACAGTTCGAGATAGTGCTACAATTTTTTTGCCAGTTCACTCACCATTCTCCTGTGGTGCGAGTCCACCAAATTTCGTTCTGATCGGTTAAATGTAGTAAAAGTTAGCGAGGTTTAAAAAATCTTAAAAACCACGCTTGCGCAGATAGATTTCTTCTCCTGCCATTCTGCGCCTTGTGGATTTGTCTCTTCCCCTGTCACTGACCGGGACGGTCCACCCCTTCCTGCGCCATCGCGTTTTTACTGGAGCTGAAGATGGCCGGGGGGGTTTCCAACCAGACACAATTTTAGGAGGGACCCGAAGCAGAACCGGCCCCAAGCAGAACCAGCCCCAAACAGAACCAGCCCCAAGCAGAACCAGCCCCAAGCAGAACCAGCCCCAAACAGAACCAGCCCCAAGCAGAACCAGCCCCAAGCAGAACCAGCCCCAAGCAGCCCAGCGTCGGAGACCTAGCCCAGCGTTGGAGACCCAGCCCAGCCCAGTGTCAGAGATGTCGCCGAGGTCGCCAAACGGAAAACGGAGACTCTGATCCCGGCAGTGGAGGAGTACGACCAGCGACCAGCGACCAGCGCCCGCTGTGAGTCCCCATCAAAGCACCAAAATCCAGCCACTACCCCTCTGGTCCCCCTCGCTGGCTTCTACCCCCCTCCCCCATGATGCCCCCCATCTCCACCATGGCTCTTCCCCCATCTTTTCTCAGAGCTCACTTCCCACACACCCCGCTCCCCCACAACACCCCCCTCCCTAACAACACCCCCTCCCCTCACAACACCCCCCACATCTCCCCCCCACAACAACCCCCGCCTCCATGATACACCCCTGCCCACAAAATAGCCCACTCACACCCCCTGCCATCACAACCCCCCCGCCTCCACCCCACCCTGCCACCACAACCCCCCTCCCACACCCCCACACCAACCGCACCCCCACAAACCCCCCTCCTGCCCCCACAACCCCCATCTGCTTCACAAAGACCCCCCGCCCCCACAACCCCCCTGCCCCACAACTGCGCCAACGCAGTTAGGGGCTATGAATGAGTGGTGGAATATTGCTTTGGGGGAACGGTTTACATTGAGGGAACGGGTCAGTGGTGGAATATTGCGTTTGGGAATGGGTTGCTTTGGGGGACCAGGCCTCCCGTGTGACTGGGAACCAACAGGTCCCACTTAGTCTTGTATCTCTCTAAACCTGTCCTATCCATGTACCTGTCTAATTGTTTCTTAAATGTTGCAATAGTACTTGCCTCAACTATCTCGTGAATGCCACTATCATACCTACACCACCGCCTCTGGCAGCGTGTTTGTCACTCACCACTGTGTAAAAAAATACCCTGCTTATCACCTTTAAATTTTGCCCCTCTCACCTTAAAGCACATGTAGTATCGACATCAGACATTGATTGCCGATTGACTAAGATAATTTGTTATACTCATAGACCATAATGATTTGACTGGATAATACACAAAACAAAGTTTTCCCTCCTATCTCAGTACACATGACAATAATAAACCAATACTAATACCAAGTTGTGCAAGAACCACAAACTTTAAAGCATATTTTCCTGTTGTTCCTTGTTGTTGTCCTTCAAACTGCATGTAGACAGTACACGAGGTCAGGATTGAACCCAGTTCACCAGATTTTGCAATAGCAGCTCTAACTGCTGGTGAGAGAATAACCAGACTGCTGGTGAGAGAATAACCAGATGTAGCAAGCACTGATGCTGTCAATCCTGACTCTCGGCAGTAAACTGCTGCTGCTTGGGAATACGTGAGACTTACTAGTGTTAATTCTACTTTGCTTCTACCATGGATGAGTAACTGGGATTGCGTACAAGCTATCAGTATGAGTGTGAGATGAAACAGTATGATGGCTGGTAGAACAAATTAACTTTAGGTGATTGCATAAGGTATATTTAATTGAATATGTCCACGATCAACAGTAAGATGATGTTATGTCATTTGCAGGCACCATACACTGACCTTGAGGGTATTGTATACTCAGGCTTCTGGGTACTGACTGCCACCAGGACCTCCTGCACAGCCCTTTGCAGTGAGTATCTGGAGACCCTGCAGTCACCCTGTTGGAACATCTCTCCTTCTTTCTTCTTCCTTTACCAAGTCGACTGTTAGAAAACTTTGCAATCCTCGATCTCCTATGTTGTGCCATGCTTCAATCATTTCTAAGTTGAAATGAGTCCCACTACATCTGCTAAACTGTTGCTGTACATTACAGCCTGCTTTTATGGCGGAAGGTAAAAGGGTAAAATAGGGGTGAGAGATCCCTGTTAAAGCAACTGCTAATGAGTTGTGTTGTGAGTTCCCTTTGTATCCACCACTCATATAAATAAAAAAAACACACAGAAATTTGGAATTAATAGGTTAATCATCCATCATAATCCCTGCAACCTTCAAACTAATTTAGATATGGTGCCCTGAAATGGTGGGACTATGTATAATTTAGAATGTCACCAATAATGAACCTCTAAATGTTTTAGCAACCTCACTGATGGCCACTGTCCAACTATCTATATCCATCCTGCAAATGTGAAACTTATTAGCTCATTCTGTGGCATTTTCTTATCTACATATGTTATTCTTCTTGAGAAAACTGTTTAATTTGCCCAATGATTGATTTGAACACATTCACTCCATTTCAAAATGCTCTATTTATTCTACTTGAGCAAATGTTTGTTTTACAAACACTGCAAACCAGATCATGACAACATTGTGTTGACTAAAAAAACTCTCATCACCCAGCTGTTTCTTTGGGAAATTACTTTACATGTGTATTTTCTGGTTACTAACTCCCCTATCCATTAGAAACAGATTCTCCTTCTACGCACTGCCAAAAGCCATCATAAATGTGAATGCAAGCATTAAATCTTTGCTTAACCTGGTGTGACCTATGGAGAAGAATTCCAGCATCCCCAGCCTCTCCACATGTCATGTTAGAAATGTTGTTTTCCAAATTACTTTCTTATTTATAGGGGTTTTCTCCTCATAGGAAGAGGTTGTTCAAGATATCGTAACTGATGTTTAGATTTCAAGGCGAATGTTGCTGGAATGTTGCTTCAGAGACGCAGTCTGATTTCTCCACTGGCATAAAATGTATTAGATTAACAGCAAATGGGTGGGAAATAATGACTGGAATGATCTTGAAGAGCATGTCGACATGATCTCCAATTTTGCTCCGTAGCACATCAACAACATTTGATATACAGTGCCCTCCATAATATTTGGGACAAAGATCCATAATTTATTTATTTGCCTCTATACTCTACAATTTGAGATTTGTAATAGAAATAATCACATGTGGTGCACATTGTCAGATTTTGTTAAAGGGTATTTGTTATACATTTTGGTTTCACCATGTAGAAATTACAGCTGTATTTATACATAGTCCCCCCATTTCAGGGCACCATAATGTTTGGAACACATGGCTTCGCAGGTGTTTGTAATTGCTCAGGTGTTTTTAAATGCCTCCTTAATGCAGGTATAGGAGAGCTCTCAGCACCTAGTCTTTCCATCACCTTTGGAAACCTTTATTGCTATTGATCAACATGAAGACCAAAGTTGTGCCAAGGAAAATCAAAGAAGCTGTTATAAATGAGAAACAAGAATACAACTATTAGAGACATCAGCCAAACATTATGCTTTACTAAAATCAACTGTTTGGAACATCATTAAGAAGAAAGAGAGCACTGGTGAGCTTACTAATCACAAAGGAACTGGCAGGCCAAGGAAGGCTGATGACAGAAGAATTCTCTCTATAATAAAGAAAACCCCCCATACACCTGCCTGACAGATCAGACACACTCTTCAAGAGTCCAGTGTGGAATTATCAATGACCACTGTCCGCAAAGATTTCACGAACAGAAATACAGAGGCCACACTGCAAGATGCAAACCACTTGTTAGCAGCAAAAATATGATGGCCAGGTTACATTTTGCCAAGAAATACTTGAAAGATCAACCTCAGTTCTGGAAAAAGACCTTGTGGACAGATGAGATGAAGATTAACTTATATCAGTGATGGCAAGAGCAAAGTATGGAGGAGAGAAGGAACTGCCCAAGATCCAAAGCATACCACCTCATCTGTGAAACTCTGTGGTGGGGGTGTTATGACCTGGGCATGTAAGGCTGCTGAAGGTACTGCCTCACTTATCTCCATTGATGATACAATTGCTGATGGCGGTAGCATAATGAATTCTGGTGTATAGACCCATCCTATCTGCTCAATTCAAACAAATGCATCAAAACTCATTGGCCGCAGTTCATTCTACAGCAAGACAATGATCCAAAACATACTTCTAAAGCAACAAAGGAGTTTTTCAAAGCTAAAAAAATGGTCAATTCTTGAGTGGCCAAGTCAATCACCTGATCTGAACCCAATTGAGCATGCCTTTTATATGCTGAAGAGCAAATTGAAGGGGACTAGTCCCCAAAACAAGCATAAGCTAAAGATGACTGCAATACAGGCCTGGCAGAGCATCAGCAAAGAAGACACACAGCAAATGGTGATGTCCATGAATCGCAGACTTCAAGCAGTCATTGCATGCAAAGGATATGCAACAAAATACTAAACATGATGACTATCATTTGCATGACATTGCTGTGACCCAAACATTATGGTGCCCTGAAATGGTGGGACTATGTATAAACATTGCTGTCATTTCTACATGATGAAACCGAAATGTATAAAAATTGCCTTAATTAAAATCTGACAATGTGCACTTTAACCACATGTGATTTTCTTTCTATTACAAATCTCAAATTGTGAAGTAGAGCCAAATAAATTTAATGATGAGTCTATGTCCAAAACATTATACAGGGCACTGTAAGTTTTGGATCTTCATTATATCTGGCCTATTTATTCCCTGGGACAGTGTGATGAATTACTGGCAAAGAAGGTTCAAAGGAATCTCATCATAGAAACATAGAAAATAGGTGCAGGAGTAGGCCATTCGGCCCTTCGAGCCTGCATCGCCATTCAATATGATCATGGCTGATCATCCAACCCAGTATCCTGTACCTGCCTTCTCTCCATACCCCCTGATCCCTTTGGCCACAAGGGCCACATCTAACTCCCTCTTAAATATAGTCAATGAACTGGCCTCAACTATCTTCTGCGGAAGATAATTCCAGAAACTCACCACTCTCTGTGTGAAAAATGTTTTCCTCATCTCGGTCCTAAAGGAATTCCCCCTTATCCTTAGACTGTGATCCCTTTTTCTGGACTTCCCCAACATCGGGAACAATCTTCCTGCATCTAGCCTGTCCAACCCGTTAAGAATTTTGTAAGTTTCTATAAGATCTCCCCTCAATCTTCTAAATTCTTGCGAGTACAAGCCGAGTCTATCCAGTCTTTCTTCACACAAAAGTCCTGACATCCCAGGAATCAGTCTGGTGAACCTTCTCTGTACCCCCTCTATGGCAAGAATGACTTTCCTCAGATTTGGAGACCAAAACTGTATGCAATACTCCAGGTGTGGTCTCACCAAGACCCTGTACAACTACAGTAGAACCTCCCTGCTCCTATACCAAAATCCTATTGCTATGAATGCCAACATACCATTCGCTTTCTTCACTGCCTGCTGCACCTGCATGCCTACTTTCAATGACTGGTGTACCATGACACCCAGGTCTCGTTGCATCTCCCCTTTTCATAATCAGCCACCATTCAGATAATAGTCTACTTTCAGGTTTTTGCCACCAAAGTGGATAACCTCACATTTATCCACATTATACTGCATCTGCCATGCATTTGCCCACTCAACCAGCCTATCCAAGTTGTCTTGCGGCCTCCTAGCAACCTCCTCACAGATAACACTGCCCCCCAGCTTTGTGTCATCCGCAAACTTGGAGATGTTGCATTCAATTCCCTCGTCCATATCATTAATATATATTGTAAATAGCTGGGGTCCCAGCACTGAGCCTTGAGGTACCCCACTACTCACTGCCTGCCATTCTGAAAAGGACTCGTTTATACCTACACTTTGCTTCCTGTCTGCCAGCCAGTTCTCTATCCACATCAATACTGAACCACCAATACCGTGTGCTTTAAGTTTGTATACTCATCTCTTATGTGGGACCTTGTCGAAAGCCTACTGAAAGTCCAGATATAACACATCCACTGGTTCTCCCTTATCCACTCTACTAGTTACATCTTCAAAAAATTCTATAAGATTCGTCAGACATGATTTACCTTTTGTAAATCCGTGCAGACTTTGTCCAATGATTTCACCACTTTCCAAATGTGCTGCTATCCCATCTTTAATAACTGACTCTAGCAGTTTCCCCACTACCGATGTTAGACTAACTGATCTGTAATTCCCCATTTTCTCTCTCCCCCCCCCCACCCTTTTTAAAAAAAAGTGGGGTTACATTAGCTACCCTCCAATCCTCAGGAACTACTCCAGAATCTAAGGAGTTTTGAAAAATTATCACTAATGCATCCACTATTTCTGGGGCTACTTCCTTAAGTACCCCGGGATGCAGCCTATCTGGACCGGGGGATTTATCGGCCTTTAATCCATTCAATTTTCCTAACACCACTTCCCGGCTCACCTGGATTTCACTCAGCTCCTCCATCTCATTTGACTCCCGGTCCCCTGCTATTTCTGGCAGATTATTTATGTCTTCCTTAGTGAAGACAGAACCAAAGTAGTTATTCAATTGGTCTGCTATGTCCTTGTTCCCCATGATCAATTCACCCGTTTCTGACTGCAAGGGACCTATATTTGTTTTAACTAACCTTTTTCTCTTCACATATCTATAACATCTTTTGAAGTCAGTTTTTATGTTCCCTGCCAATTTCCTTTCATAATCTATTTTCCCTTTCCTAATTAAGCCCTTTGTCCTCCTCTGCTGGACTGAATTTCTCCCAGTCCTCTGGTAGGCTGCTTTTTCTGGCTAATTTGTATGCTTCATCTTTTGTTTTGATACTATCCCTGATTTCCCTTGCTATCCATGGATGCACTACCTTCCCTGATTTATTCTTTTGCCAAACTGGGATGAACAATTGTTGTAGTTCATCCATGCAGTCTTCACATGCCTTCCATTGCACATCCACCGTCAACCCTATAAGAATCATTTGCCAGTCTATCTTGGCCAATTCACGTCTCATACCCTCAAAGTTACCTTTCTTTAAGTTCAGAAACCTTGTTTCTGAATTAATTATGTCACTCTCCATCCTAATGAAGAACTCAACCTATTATGGTCACTCTTGCCCAAGCACACCAAGACTGCTAACTAACCCTTCCTCATTACTCAATACCCAGTCTAGAATAGCCTGCTCTCTCGTTGGTTCCTCTACATGTTGGTTTAGAAAACTATCCTGCATACATTCCAAGAAATCCTCTTCCTCAGCACCCCTGCCAATTTGATTCACCCAATCCATGTGTAGATTGAAGTCACCCATTATAATTATTTTACCTTTGTTGCGCGCATTTCTAATTTCCTGTTTGATGCCATCCCCAACTCCACTACTACTGTTCGGTGGCCTGTACACAACTCCCACTAGCATTTTCTGCCCCTTAGTGTTTCGCAACTCTACCCATATCGATTCCACATCCTCCAAGCTAATGTCCTTCCTTTCTATTGCGTTAATCTCCTCTCTAACCAGCAACACTATCCCACCTCCTTTTCCTTTCCGTCTATCCCTCCTGAATATTGAATATCCCTGGTTGTTCAGCTCCCAGCCTTGGTCACCCTGGAGCCATGTCTCCGTGATCACAACTATATCTTAGTCATTAATAGCTATCTGCACATTCAATTCATCCACCTTATTATGAATGCTCCTTGCATTGAGACACAAAACCTTCAGGCTTGTTTTTACAACACTCTTATCCCTTATACAATTATGTTGAAAAGTGGCCCTTTTTGATTTTGCCCTGGATTTGTCTGCCTGCCACTTTTACTTTTCACCATGCTACCTATTGCTTCTACCCTCATTTTACACCCGTCTGTCTCTCTGCTCACACATTGAAGAAACCCACCACCTCTTATTCTCTGTTTATTATTATTTTCTTCTTCCCCCCCCTACATGTTGGGTCTGAATGCTTCCCTTCTCTGCCTCCTGCCTCACACACTGTCTACTAGCTTTCTCTGTTTGAGTCCTTCCCCCCCCCAACCGTTCTAGTTTAAAGTCTCCCCAGTAGCCTTTGCAAATCTCCCTGCCATCATAAGCCACTCCATTTAAAATTACATGAAAATAACAATCTTTCATATTTCTTCTGGGAATTTTTGATTAAATGGCGAGTGTTAAACAATTCTTCAGGGAAACTTCTTTGAAAGGTCGAATAAATCCTCCTTATTTGCATACACAAAACTCATCTGAAAGCAGAGTGTGCTTATAATGGTCTGTGGCATTTGACTGTCTACAGAATTAATAATGTGATGTGCAGAGCAATGCATGTGCACACCAGAGCCACACAATCACAGGCACATTGAAATATGTCATGAGTAAAACAGAAGTCTGAGAATTTTAAATTCACTTTTGCCATTAGGACCCATTCGCCCATATAAAATGTTTAATCTGATGCAATCGTGAAAAAAATACATTTTTCATCTTTGGTTAACCTTTGTTTATTCTGTGAATATTACCAATTGTGTCATTTTTATGCCTCATTGGTCAGTATTGCTGCCTTCTATCTCTGGTGACCCGTGTTCAATCTTGACCTTGGGGGCTGACTTCACATAGTTAGCACATTCTCCTCACGACTGCATATGTTTGCCCCAATGTGATCCCACATCTTGGGATCTTGTGGAAAGCTAGGGAAGAAATTCCCATGTGTTGGCCCATAGGTTAATTGGCTCCTTTAAATTGCCCCTGCTGTAGAGAAGTTGGGAGGGTGGGGAGACAATTAATGGGGATCTGATGAGGGAAAAGGGAATAGTGTAATTAATTGCTTGATGGCCAGCATGGGTGCAGTGCACTGAACAGCTAGTTTCCTCACTACAGCTACATTAAGCTACATTTTATGACCCTATCAAAGTAGGATGTATACTTATTCATTTTAACTGATCTGGTGATGTAATAAATCTTTCAGTGTTTGCAAATAATATTCAAATCTTAAAACCGGATTATAGCATTTTAAAATTACGTCCTCCTTCAAAACATTACCTGGCCATTTAATATGTGTATTTGCATCAATTAAGGCCATATTAAAAACGTTATTGCATTTTGACTCTTGTAATTTTAAATTTCCTACCACTTCTTTTAATCCAATTGAATGGTAAACTCACAGATGAAATTAGTGGAACATTCGCGTTTGGCTATTTACGGTATTTATGGTGACATTACTTCAGTTAAATTAAGAAATAATTTACATGTGATTACAAGCAATGTTGTCATGCTACATTCTGAAACAATAACCAACTAAAACAGATCATCACTGAACGTGTGATTTCACCATGTTTCATAATTACTTTAAAGAATTAAAAGCAAGGTGCAGGAAATAGATAAACCTAACTTCTGATCAATGGACAATTAATTTGCAAAACAAATGCATGAATTAGGATTGTGTTTTAATAAATTGCATATCATATGTCATATGTAAATCTGTGCATTTTACAAAACCTGGCAGCAAATGCAACACCAGCAGAAATATTTAAAAAAAGTTAGCAAAATGGATTTTGACATAAATGACCTCATTGCTAAACTATACTGCTGCATTGAGGCAAAATATGTCTCGACAATGATGATACTCAGAGAGTATAATGTCATAGAAATTAAAAAGGTGCTCAGAATATTTTATATGTATTGAGTCCTTCCTATTAAATGTCACATTGGAATCAAAACTTCAGCACAGCAGGATTGGAATAATATTAACAAATTACTGCTTCAGTTGATTTGGATTAGAGAGGAGTATTAGAATTATGTTTAGATTAAACAATTATTTATCTTGTGTTGGCAGTGGTATTAAGTGCAGAGACCCTTTGAATTTGTCCATGGCATTAGTAAGTTATGGGATGTCCCTTCTTATAAAATGAAAGCAGGAATGTACATCACACAGACCCAGACAAATACATTGCTAGACTCATTTTAAGTATTTCCAGTTACCATAGGTAACACTGATCGCATGCCCTGTGATTAATAACATTAATCAGTTTACATTGTCTGGTATCAGAATATATTGTTGAGAAACAAAACCTTTTACCGTGTGTTTCCACTGATGCTATAGCTTCCTAAGCACAGCACAATGACACCATCATATTATTTCTATTATGATCTCTCTCAACATGCAAATAAAATATAATAATACTTTTAAGACACTGTATTTGTGCATGCATCCAAGACATTAGCTGGATAATGTTTTGGATTAAGGGCAAGACTGGTAAGTTTAGGGAACCCTGGTTGATGAGAGATGTTGAGGCACTGGTCAGGAAGGAGGAATACATCAGATATAGGCTGTCGAGATCAAGCTAATCCCATTGCATGTATAAACAGTTCAGTAATACATATAAGAAGGCATCTGGAGGGTAAAAAGAGGATCATATGGACCTGCATCTGGCTGGCAAGGATAAGGAAATTCTCAGAAACCTTACAGATATAATATGAACAAAATTGTGGCTAGAATAGGTCCCCTTAAAGATCAGCATGGCTGTCTATGTACAGTGCCACAAGAGATGAGGGAGATATTATGGTGGATAAATATCCAGATGTGACCAAGTACATCTTGGGATCTTGTGGAAAGCTAGGGAAGAAATTGCAGAGGCTTTGCAGTGACTTTCACTTCACCTTTGGCTGAAGGGTGACTAATGTGCCATAATTTAAGGGCAATAAGGGCTAACCAGAGAACTACAGGCCATTGAGCATGACATCAGTAGTGGGAAAACTGTTGGATGGAATTCTTAGGACAGGTTCTACCAGCATTTGGATGGACACAAACTGATTAAAAAGACATCAGCATGGCTTTATATGTGGGGATTCATGTCTCATGATCCTGATAGATTGTTTTTGAAGAGGTTACCAAGAGGATTAATGAGGGCAGGGCAATAGGGTTGTCTATGTGGACTTCAGTAAAGCCTTTGACAAGGTCTTGCATGGTAGGCTAGTCTGGAAGGTCAGATCACATGAAATTCAAGATGAGCTAGCGATTTGGATACAAAATTGGCTTGGAGGAAGAACTCAAAGGGTAGATGTGGAGCATTGTTTTTCTGATTGGATGATGTGACTAGTGGTGTGCCATCAGTGCTGGGTCCAATGTTGTTTGTTATCTATGTGAATGATTTGGATGGCAATTATGTTAACTGTTAGTAAATTTACCAGGTGCAGGACTTACACAGTAAATGGTAGAGCCCTGGAGAAGGTTGCAGAACTAACAGTATAGGTGCTTGGTTTCCCGAAAATGGTGAGTTAGTTGGACAAGGGTGTGAAGAAGGCGTTTGTCATGCCTTCATTGGAAAGGGTACGAAATACAAAAGGTGGGACATCATGATGCAGCAATGCTAGTTATTGTTGAGACCACACTTGGAGTACTGGGTGCAGTTCTGGTTACCCAGGAAGGATGTCATTAAGATGGAAAGTGTGCTGAAGAGATACACCAGGATGTTCCCTGGACTTGCAAGCTTGAATTATAGGGAAAGGATGGAGCGCAGAAGGCTAAAGGGTGACCTTATTGAGGTGTACGATCATGAGGGGCATGGATGTAGTGAATGCTTGCAGTCTTTTTTTCAGGATGGATTCTAAAATTAGAGGGTGTCGTCTTAAGGTGAGAGGGGAGAGATTTAAGAGGGACCTCAGGATCAACTCAGATGGCTGTCCATATATAGAGTGGGCTGCCAGAGGAAGCTACAGAAGCATATTCAATTACAACATGTAAAAGACATTTGGATAGATATATGCGTAGGAAATATTTTAAGGGATATGGGGCAAATACGGCAATTGGGATGTTGATTGTGTTCTCAAGATCATACATGGACTACATACATGAACTTATTGCTTGACCTGAATGGCAACAATCTGATATATTGTGGATCTCCTGGTTCATCCACGGTTTCTGGTTGCAGGATACTTGGATGGTCTTGGTGAAAACACACTCTTCCTTGTGAAGTCGGTAACAATTGTGGCATATTTGCTCAGATTCATTGCTGGGTGTGAGCAAATCACCCAGTCTACCAATTGCAAGCAGTCACAAAGTTGCCCCACTGCTCCACTGGCCAACCCAGTGTGATCCTCACCACTGGGGCTGCTCTCTTCAGTCACCAACTGTACACAGGAAGATGAGACGCAGTCAGATGGTCCACATTGTTGTAAATCTGGGGATTTCTCTGCCACAGAATGCAGTGGAGGCCAATTCACTGGATGTTTTCAAGAGAATGTTAGATTTAGCTCTTAGGGCTAGGAATCAAGGGATATGGGGAAAAAGCAGGAACAGGGTACTGATTTTGGATGATCTGCCGTGATCATGTTGAATGGCACTGCTGCTCGAAGGGCTGAATGGCCTACTCCTGTGCCTATTTTCTATGTTTCTAATTTCCCAATAGTGTGGGCGAGGTAATAGCAGTGGTCAGAAGTATTTGATCCTCTGGTGATGCAGGATATATGCTGTGGTAATTGGGAAGTGTTTTTTTTAAGTTAGCCATGTCGAAGTCCCCAGCTATGATGGATGTGGAATCGGTGTATGCTGTCCAGTGTTTGTTGACCAGGGCACATAACTCCTCCAGTGATAGCTGAACATATGCTTGATGTGGGATGCAGACCACAGTCATGACGATTGAGGAGAATTCTCTCAGGAGGTAGAAGGGATGACAATTGACTGCTGGATGTTGCTGGTGCAGGAACAGGAGTTGGATTAGACCGCAATGTCCAAGCATCATAAAGAGTTTACTACGAAGCATCCGTCGCCACTTCACCATTTTCCTGATATTGCTGCTCATTTCATGTGATGATCGAGCAACTATGGGGCTGGAGGACTGAGTCTGGAGATCTGGGGGTAAGTCTTGTCTCCATGTAACTGAATATACAGCATTCCATTATGTCCTTTCAGTTAAGCAATTTTGCTCAATCTTATTTTCTAGTAATTGGCAAAGAGAATATAAGGGTGGTGGGATGGTTGTAGTCCCCATGATTCATTCTCACTTGCAGGCTGGCCTGGTGACCACATTTCTGGGCTTAATGTACGCCTCCCTAGTGCTTAACAAGTACTGTACTTTAGTGCCTCTGCGCTGTAGAATCAGGATCAATATAGTTCTCTGTAACTTAGTTCAAAACACGATTCCCTTTAGATTTGCGCTGACTATTACGACAATAGAGTCTTATCTAGGAAAGGTGGTTGCTATTGGAAACATAAATGACATTGGCTTGCATTAATAGTAAGGCACTTTGATGTGATAGTGTAAAAGAAGCATTCTCATTCTCCTGCAGCAGTGTTTAAAGGGCCTGTCCCACTTGCATGCTATTACATGCGTTTGGCGTGACCAAAAGGAAGCAGAGTTCATGCGAAGTTCGCGCTAAGTACGCGCGTGACGTCATTTGTGACATACCTACCAATCAGCTGGGCAGGAGGCGGGCCGCCGGATATTCATGAAATGCATGAAATTAGAACTACTAGATGGAAGGATATAAAGCAAATGACAACAGGTGTTTAATAGTGAATGTTAAAACTGTTGTTTTCGTTGAAGTTAGCAGCCTGTCTCCGGTATGCATCCACGCTGTGTTGTGCTTATTTTTACCCCCTGAACCATCGTGATTTGCAGTCAGTGTCTCACTGTCAGTTCTATCTCAAGCCTCCAACTCTTTGGCTGAACGTGAGATTTGAACCACCTCCCTATCTCCACCAACTTCTGCCTTGGTGTCTATTTAGGTTTCTCGCTCTTTGCCTCCGAGTCTGTGTCAAGTCCCTTCTCTGTATTTGAACTTAAAATACACGGTGTTGGGCAGTGACGTCATCACGCAACGCCACGCTGGGCGGTAACGTCACCGCGCAACGCCACATGCTAGGTGTACGCCGTCAAAACGCTGCATATGATGTCAAGATGCTGCGTTCGCAGTCAAGACACGGCGTACGCCCGCAATGCATCTGCGCGCCGACAGGCCGTTGGCGCGCAAAATCTTCAGACTGCAGGATTTTTGGAGCCCCGCGCGATGTCGGAACCAGCCCCGCACAATTCCATACGCCTCTGCGCTTCTAAGTGGGACCGGGCGTACATATGCCCGTACGCCTCAAGCGACCACTTTTGGTTGCGCCAGACGCATGCAATCGCATGCAAGTGGGACAGGCCCTTAAGAAGGAACTGCAGATGCTGGAAATGTTGTCTACCTCCTGGCAGCTGAGTGCTTTTAGTTGATTTCCTTGCTGATTGGGTCCCTTTTTATATTGATGGGCCATAGGGCACACTCATGACTCGCATAACAATGACAACTTGAATGCAACGATTGCTCTGAGCAGTGCAAGATTGTTTCATTACAATATTGCTTTTATTTTAACCTTACTTTCTGGCCTGGAAAGTGAAGTTACTGTTGTGCATAGGAAAGTTTCAGGAGTAAAAATCTTTTCTTTTGCAGCAGACAGAGAGATGGGGTTGAATTTTAATTTAGAATGGTGTGTGGTGTGAATGCGAACAGAGAACTAAAAAACAATGAAATTGACAACAGTTTGAGAGCTCACCTCCATCATTCCAGTTAAAATTTGCCTTTTCTGACAATGCTCTAATCTATCTTAGCTTGAGCTCTGAGGAAAATGGCTCGTAAATGTTTATACACTTATCGTTCAGTGAGACCACTGTTGACACACTGCTTTCACCTTGAGTGTCCACTTACAATTTAGTGCCAGCCAGTTATTTAGAGGTGGGGTGTGATATATGTCTGGCTTCACAACAAACAGCCCATTACATGGAAAACAATTTACAGATATGATCTGAAGAACGGGAGAAACAGAAACTAGCATGGAAAATACACCATCTTCTCCTAATACAAGAACATTCATTTGTCCAGAAACTACAGCGAGGGTGTCTGTTCACTGTGCAAAATGAATCTCAGTCACTTTCAAACATAATGATTTTTAAGTTTGATTGATTGTGCACAACCCAACCTTCCACACTCTGGTTAGGAAAAGCATTGCTACTGTATACAGGCAGTGATGCCTCATTCCTGAACAAACCCAATGTTTTCTACGGCTACTTCGAAAAGAACATCAAGATACCTTCTTGAGCCTCCACAGCACACGACAACATTGCAATCTCAGTCACCGAGATTGATGGCAGAAGATCCTTTTGGAGGGTGAACAGACTATTTATGAACAGTAGACAGGTACATTGATAGAACACTCTAATCTCGCTACTACCATCAGGACAAAGTTATAGGAGCCTGAAAGCTGTGACCTCCAGGTTCAATAACAGCTTCCTCTGAACAACCATCAAGCTCTTGAACAATGATCAACACCAACCACGACCGAAGCAACTATGATCTACTGTGAATTTTGTTTCAGTTGTAATATGAACTTTAGTTTTTGCACTATTATGGTCTAATTACCTGGTGTTACCAATTATTAATTAATTGTATTATTGAATATTGTATAATATAATTGTTCCGTTACTGGTACATATGACAATTAAACACTTTTAACACCTGACATCCATTTTCCTGCTTAGAAACCCGCCCGTGAAATCGCCAGTGAGACTATGGGAATTGAGTACCAAGGGAGCTGAAACAATCTCTGCAAACAATGCCAGTAAATATTCAGCATGCACAGCTGCCAGTGCAAAATAATTTATTCAATTTTGCCCAGAGGTTATTGTCTATTATTTACAGGAGACCATAAATTGTAGGCACTAGCTGAATCGGCACTGCACAGGAAACACACACCAGTATTGATCAAAGTTACAGATGAAGTGTATGCCTTTGTGTAGAACATGCAATGTTTCATGTACATTAGATCACATGAGAAGCATATCGTTGACTCTGCAAGCTCCCACCATCTCCCACCTCTTAAAGGCACATGCATTGTGCTAATGAGGTTTCACTGAACTTGAATGACAGAGCAACATAGGGGAAGGCCATCGTGCTTCTTTGCCTGCGAGACATATTTACACTGGAGATGGGTACCTGAGGCAGTTATCATGGTAATCAGAACTTAATTTAAAGAAGAATGACCCCTGTATCTTTGTGGGGGAATGAGGTGGCATATTCATCGCCAGGATCCCTGCCTGTTGCCCAGATGCGGACTGGCGCTCAACTGCCATCAATCTCCGCTTAAGACCTGGTCTTGCCTGTGTTGGCAGGAGCTGACCTTCTCAAAGAGCATGTCAGTATGAATCTAACCAATATAAGTGGGATACATTCGATAAGGTAAGGCAAGACTTATTACATGCTTGCAATGAAATGTAATCTAATACCCAATCGCTGCTTCTGGAAATTGCAATGTTCACACCTTTCTTGGCTTGATTGTAATTATGTATTGTCTTTCCGCTGACCGGTAAGCACGCAACAAATGCTTTTCACTGCACCTCGGTACACGTGGTAATAAATAAACAAGCATATAAATAAATAAACAAGCAAACAGATAAGTAAATAAAGAAATAGATAAATAAACTAAAATGTATTCAAATACAACAATGGAGAGAATGGCATTGGGACATGCCTTTAGTTTTGTTTTAGTTTAGAAAAACAGTGTGGAAACGGGCACTTTGGCCCATCGAGTCCATGGTTACCAGTGATCAAAACTGGCGACAATTTACAGGAGCCAAATAACCTACAAACCCGCATGTCTTTGGAACTTGGGAGGAAACTGGAGCACCCAGAAAAACCCACCAGGTCACAGGGAGAATGTAGAAACTCTGTACAGATAGCACCTGTAGTCAGGTTTGAACCTGTGTCTCAGGAGCTGTAGGGCAGCAACTCTACCACTGCGCCAATCTGTCGCCAATTGTTGCTTGCAAATTAGACAGCGTTCCAGCTGATCATGAGGCCCGCATTGCAATTACTAAAAGGAGTGATTGGGTCATAGATTAAATTTCATTGCACCCAGCGTGAAATAAGTCCTGCACCATCACATCAGAAGGGTACTACGTATGCTGCTTTTAGATTCAAACTTAAATGAAATTGAGAAAGCCAGCTGTTCGTAGGCAAGTGGCTGCCAACCTGAGAGGGGAGAGGGTGGTCTTCCTAGTGATAAATAGGATGGCAAACGGGGCTAATACTGAGAAAAGGTGCCTAAAGAGATGGTTAGGGCCTGCAGGGAGGTGGAGGGTTGCAGAACATTCAGCAGAGAAGAATGTCCTCAGGTAGAGCTGAGGAGAGTGTAATGGGGTTGGGGTGAGAAGAAAAATCAACTGCAGTTGGTGGGTGACTCCATGCATGAAATACAATAGGCAGCGAGAGGATCTGCTTCCTTGATATATTAGAAAGTTACTGTCTCCGAATCCAGGACATCGTGTTGTTTGTTGCCAGGCAACAGCATCCTCTCGGATCTGTTGCAAGCTGTATCTGGTGCCTGAGTGTTTCCACTGGCCTACGAAGCCTGGTACGCACCGTCCTCCGACTCTTTAGATCAGAATCGCCTTCCAAGTCTCTGCCAGGGACAAATCTATGATCTTCAAGTCCAGAGAAATGCAGGAACTTATCCGTCAGATGACGAAACAAAGTACTGGAATAACTCAGCAGATAACCCGTTGACTTACTCCAGCTCTTTCTATCTTTATTTGTGAACCAGCATTTGTCATTCATTGATTTCTCCAACTTATCCATCAGGACTGATTATCTCATCGATGGGAATAGTCATCAATAAGAAAATATATGCACATTGTTTTTCAACCTTACTGCCACGTTCAACCTTTGCAGTCTTTTGGCAATCTGATTGCCCACAAGTCACCAGCAGCAGGACATTCTAATCCATCAGTATGGAGCTGGAGTTCAACTACTGAAAGATGTCCATTTAGTTGCATGAAAGAGTCCTGGACTGCTGCCATAATGTTTTCATCCTGTAATAATCTCCTCAGATCTGGAATCTGAGACATTGTCACCAATGAATACTACTTGTTTCCATGTGTAAACGGCCAGAAGAGATACAATACACAAATTAGACCAAGCAAGCTTAGAAACATGCACAGGAAAGAACTGCAGTTGCTGGTTTAAATCGAAGATAGACACAAAATGCTGGAGTAAAGGGCCTGTCCCACTTGGGCATCATTTGCTGTCATTTACGCAACATCATTTACGCGTCACGACGCACGACGCGCACGTGATGCGCATCACGCGCGCATAGTGCATGGTGACGTAGGCAGTGATATGCGGTCGCACATGACGCCCCAGGATTTTGAGATGTACAAAATCTACGCGAGCCATCTGCGTGATGCGCAAATGATGCCCAAGTGGGACAGGCCCTTAATTCAGCGGGACAGGCAGCATCTCTGGAGAGAAGGAATGGGTGACGTTTTGGGTTGAGACTCTTCTTCAGACTAGCAGATCGATAGCATAGAAACATGTTGGAAGTTGCCATTGTAAAAAGAATAACATGTTACTCACTGGGGGATCATGGCAACATTATTGAAAGTAAAAATGGCAATTATGTATCTTTCATTTCACCGTTTCATGATATAGTCAGGACATCCCAATGTTTGGCAATGTTGAAACTCCACTGATCTCCCACAACTTACACCATTGCTTGTCAGCAGTGATGTGTTTCGTGGTCTTCCTCTGGTCCTCTTCAGTTACCTGTCTGTGGATGAGCGTTCATGTCGCGGCCCTGTTTCCACGAATCTTTCCACCACCACGCACAAGAAGCACAAGAAGCAACAAGACAGACACCGTTGTATGCAGATGCCGAGAAGTGTGTTCAGTTCATGCTGAACTACTTCTAATCTTGTGTGGAGTCAATAAGAAGATCTGCCTGTTGGATAGAGTGCGCTTCCTGCAGGAGAATTATGAAAAATTATGAGGTTTGGTGTGAGTTGGAGTGATGATGAAGAAAAGCATTTTAACAGAGGAGCAAGTGTATTAACAATGTACATGTGACACAGCAGGGAATGGACGAAGTAAACACAGTGGGATAACAATGAAAGTGCTATTACACTCACCCTTACTGATTTGTGTCCATCAGCATATGTACAGGTAAATAACGATGCAAAAAATGCCAGTCCCATACAAAAGGCCAGGAAAAATAGACTAAGTCATCCACAGTTGAGCTAAATGGGACTATATGCATGCACTTAAACCCTAGAATTGCACGGGAGCTTTTAACATTCATTTTGCGCATTATACTGTGGCAGAAATGAAATCTAAACACTGTAAAATTTCTTTCCTGAGGTTGATCGCACATGGTTTGGTTTAATTTGACAAAGGTAATTTCATGCTGATGCTGTACCACATATTTTGAAACAAACTGAATCTTGAATCCATGTTAACAGTCTTGTACCACTAGCCTATTGGCTTGCCTTTGCTTGTAGTCTTTAAGCAACATATGTTTAATTGGTTTTAATGTTTTGTTTTACTAAGCTGGGAGCGGAGAAATCCTGTTCGAAGTTGTAACCTGTGACCACCATATTTACCAGCTTCCAACAATGTCCCATTTGGAGCACCAGAAAACAAGTAGAAAGAAGATTATTATGTCCACAAGAGCCACATTGGGACTCATTAAAAATATGCTCTGGAATGGTGTCAGGAATCTGGAATTTCTTTCCTTTATATTAGTGGGGTAGAGAGGTGGGCATATCATGCACCAGCTGTCAATGTCCTAATTATTTTGCTTGTGTTTTTGACAGTTTCAAAAGTCAAATGTAAATATTCCATCTGATAAAATATGACAGATTTAAACTGTTCATTGCAGCAAACTAACTCTCTTTCACATTATTTTTTGTTTCCATTTTCCTCAGAACGTTTCAATGTTTCAAAATTCAATTCACACATTAGAAATAGAATAAGGAAATATCCCTCCTATATATATGGTCAGAGGCAGAGTAATAAATCAGGCAGAGTATATTTCCTCATCATATTTTGTATTTTTTTCCAGTCCGTGCCGACCATTTGTTTTCCCCTAGTCCCATCTACCTGCACTCAGACCATACCCCTCCATTCCCTTCACGTCCATATATAGGTTTGCGGCTTCCATACCTAACAATGGCCAAACTTAATATTTGAGAGACCAGGAGGTTCTGTAATGAACATCTAATAAAAACCTGACTGAACTACAAGTATTGGAGGAGCTGAAGTTATGGCTAGGTTGTCAATAAGATTTAATAACAACCACCATTTCACCAAGACACAATTTGTAATCTTGGACTTTTTCCCATTAAGATATTTAAACAGGATTACATTACTCTGAGGACAGTAGAAAGATACATTAAATCAATGGATTTATGGATGATCGACACAATAAAGGTGAAACTGTGCAGAGAATCTTATGTATTTTATGGTATAAAGTCTAACGTAACAATAGATCTGCAGTGTTTTGGAATTGTACTGAGACAAATGCAAGGCTGCCATATGCTAAACAAGATCATAGGATTCCTGGCTACATTAGTGCTCAAAGTCTGTGGTCTAACACTAGATAAGAAAGGTGTGTAGCCTGTGGTTACGCGAGGTCACATAACCAGACAAAGAGAAGCCATGGAGACAGCAGTAGATGGCCGGCTAGAATTGTCTTAAAAGCAAAGCTCTTGGGCTATGAAGAGATTGTAGCCAAGGAGAAGTGACTTGGTTAGCCCAACAAATGTCATCGGATTGACTACTGAGGTGTCAAGTCAAAGTCAAACAAACTTTATTGTCATTTAGAAATACATCGATATATGCAATTCCATACGAAATTCCGTTGCATTTGGCTCCCCGTGCAACACGATAATTAACAGAAGGATAAAATGGATAAAAGTGGATAAAAGGATAAAAGGATAAATAGACAATGGTGGCAACCCATTACATGGCATTCAGGAGTATGAAGGCTCATGGGAAGAAGCTGTTGCAGAACCTTGATGTTCTGCTCCTTATGCTACGATATCTTTTGCCCGAGGGCAGCAGAGTGAACAGTCCGTGATGGAGATGAGTGGGGTCTTTGGAGACTGCAATTGGGAAAGGGTGGCCTGTTCAGTCCCAGAAGATGCATAACACCAGTGTGTTGGTGGATTGACCAGCAAGTCAGCCTTGAACATGAAAGGCTAGGCTCATAACCTATGAGAAAACAGATATCAGATGTTGTAGTGTCAGCCATTACACCAAATTATTATTATTTCTTCTCTCAAGTAAGTGTAGAATAGATTATCAGAGTATAAGAAATACCAGACTTTCATCATCCCTGACTCATATTCTGATATAGCTGTTAATATTCACACCTTGCTAATTTTCATCATTAGCAGGCTTAGACAAGATATTTGTTCTTCATCAGAAATGTAAATATGTCCAATGGGGTGATAGTGTAGTCTATGATAATTTGTGTTGTCATGTCTCTCACAACCTACACTTAAATGGGTGATTGGGTGTAGTGGGAAATTATAGTTGAGGTGACTGATAGTGGAGCGAGGGGAAGGACAGAGGGAATTAAGTGCATATGGAAAAATGAGGGGGGTAGTAGCTACTATGCGGAGATATGAATGATAGGTCAAAGATACAAGTTATGGGGAAGAAAAAAGGAAATGTTAACGCAGGTTTACAAAAATACCCAGGAAGTGCCAGAGTAACTCAGAAGGCCAGCCAGTAATTCTAGAGGACATGGACATGTGATGTTTGTGTCGGGACCTTTCTTAAGACTGATTACATTAGGAGGGAGAAACTTGAAAAGCGATGGGGTGGGACAAAGCCTGGCAAATTAAATGTGGACACTGGTGAGGAGAGTTTGATTTACAGAAGGGTGGACAAAGGCTAGAGATGAAAAGGAGGCAACAGGGTGTGAGGAGATTAGAGAAGTGACAAATGATGCCCGAGGTAAGGATATCACGGGAATGTTGCAGGGAAGGGAAAAAGGGGGCGGGATAGTTGGAGAAGTGGGTGTGCACCCAGGTGTGGCTCAGAAAAGAGAGGGGTAAAAAGAGAAGAGGCGTGTTACTTAAAATTGAGGGATTCACTGCTCATATTGTTGGGTTGTAAGCTACCCAATTTATGGGGAAAATCTCTAGGGGCGATTGTGAGGATTATTTGCCTATTTTGCATTTAACACTCCTTGCATTCGACAGAAATTGCAGCCCTGAAAAGTGTATGATGTATATTAGAATGGCTGAGAAACAAACAATGATAGCAAAGAGAGAAACAGGAATGCAAAATCTACAGAAAGTGAAGAGAAACACTAACCATGGTTTCTATGTTAGGAGTATGATAACTTGGAATTTCGGGATTGTGTTGTCTTTATATGAATTCATAGCGGGAATGGCAATCTACTCTGAAAAAATCATTGATTACACAAGAAGACACAAAAGAAGGGTCTCAACCCGAAATGTCACCCATTGCTTCTCTCCAGAGATGCTTCCTGTACCGCTGAGTTACTCCAGCATTTTGTGTCTATCTTCGGTTTAAACCAGCATCTCTAGTTCCTTCCTACACACTGAAAAACATTGTTTTTTTTAGATATCTTTGAAGATTTGGCAAGGTTGAAGAAAAAAGTTTGATTATTGAATTGTCACCAACAATCTTGTTGCAGGTGACTAACAACATGCCACCAAGTTGTGAATGAAAAATAAGCCCTGAAGGCAAATAATGTTTTGCCACATGTTTCAAGTACACCAATTTTGATGTTCTGACATCTAATTCACAGTAATTTCACTTCTCAACCATGTTCTTCTAATGTATAGAAATAACCTTTTCTATGAATGTCAGATATTCGGGGTTGACACTGGAAATAAATAGCTTATAATTCATGTTCATAAGTGATAGGAGCAGAATTAGGCCATTCAGTCCCTCAAGTCTACTCAGCCATTCAATCATGGTAGATCTACCTCTCCCTCCAAACCCCATTCTCCTGCCTTCTCCCCATAACCCACGCTAATTAAGAATCTACCTATGCCTTAAAAATATCCATTGATATGATCTCTGCAGCCGTCTGTGTTTAAAGACAATGATTCTGAATTTTAATAAATGGGTAAGATTTCTTATTTTCTTTACTCATTCAGTTAAAATCATGGACACCTTAATATTACCTTTAAGGGTAATGAAACAGATTAAGGACAGATTTTAATCTTTCTCGCCTAGCAGGAATAGGGTGGATTTAGATAGAACACCAATTTTATGCTCTGCTGATTTCACTCTCCATTGTTGGCAAAGTCATTTTTACAAATACTAGTGATTTTTTTTTTAAATCGCTCTGAGAGAGATTGCATTGCTGTGAAAATCCAAATCCTATTTTAACCTTTGTGTTGTACCATTTCAAAGGAACTGTTTAAGAAATTGAAGAGATGGTTTCACCTGGGTCTGGGTGAATGTCGCTGCACATATCCTTGGGGATAATGTTTTAAATAAGGTTCAAGAGGTAGAATGCTAAGTTTGAAGATCATAGCTGCAGCATCCAAATATAACAAAAAAAGCCCAGGATAAATAGCCAGGAGGTAGACAAAAATGCTGGAGAAACTCAGTGGGTGAGACAGCATCTATGGAGCGAAGGAAATAGGCAACGTTTCGGGTCAAAACATTGCCTATTTAAGGGATTCAACCCGAAACGTTGCCCATTTAAGGGTTTCAACCCGAAACATTGCCTATTCAAGGGTTCCGACCCGAAACGTTGCCTATTTCCTTCGCTCTGAAGAAGGGCTTCGACCCAAAATGTTGCCTATTTCCTCCGCTGAAGTAGGGTTTCGACCCGAAACATTGCCTATTTCCTTCGCTCTGAAGAAGAGTTCCGACCCGAAACATTGCCTATTTCTTTCGCACTGAAGAAGGGTTTTGACCCGAAACGTTGCCTCTTTCCTTCACTCCATAGATGCTACCTCACCCGTTGAGTTTCTGCAGCATTTTTGTCTACCTTCGATTTTCCAGCATCTGCAGTTCCTTCTGAAGCACAAATAGACTAGATTTGTGTCTTGGTTATGCTACTTTTCGGGATGTACAACACTTTATTCACTAATATTGTATGTGGAGTTAGGATCTATATCATGTGACCATTGGGGCAACTCCTTAACACCAATTATAAATGAAATTCAGCCACCAAATTTGAACTTTGAATAGAAAACAGTTGCAGCAAAGTACAACTATGCCTTCAGGATTTTAAACAAGAGAGAACAGCTTTACCCTAAGGCTGTAGCATGAGCTCTTCTGTATATATAGATTTTACTTCGGAGTCACGTGAGTGAAGACCGTGCCAGCACGCATGCGCGACATATCATCGCTCGCATTTGCAGTCGACAGCTGCGGGGGGAGTGCGTTCCTCCACCGGCAGCTTCAAAAAGGCCCTCAGGTAAGTTTTTACTAACCTTGAGTTGGTTAGTTTCTGTATTTGTTTATTTACTTACAGAGGACTAGAATGAAGGCTGCATTGAAGCATGCCACCAAGGACCGCGGGACTTCGGGTAGAAGTCAGCGGCCGAAATCCCAGGAGCTGTCCGCTACACCGGCAGCACCTGTACCACGGGCCGGGAAAAGAGCGCGGAAGTCGGGGAGTCCCGCTCAGTCGGCAGGACCCGACTCTCCACCACAGCAGGCCAGGGAGCTGCACACTGGCAGGAAGACCACGCGGAACAGGGTAGGCAAGACCCTGACTCTCTACTGCTTCAACCCGAACAGCACCGTGGCCAGCGGTAAAAAGGTGCGTAAATCAGTGCCCGTTTCAACAGTACGCTCCATCTCCCCACCATTACAGGTCACCAGGGCGGACCAGTGGGAAAACCGCACCGAAGTCGAGTAGCCCCGCTGCAGCGGCCGGCACCGACTCACCACCGCTTCAGTCCGCCAGAGCACGGAACGGTGGGAAATCAACACAGAAGTCGCGCAGCCCCGCAGGAGCGGCTGGAACTGACTCACCACCGCTTCAGTCCGCCAGATCGCGGACCGGTGGTAGAATACACAAGTTGAGTAGCCCCGCAGGAGCAGCTGGCACTGACTTTGCGTCGCATCAGTCCCATACTTCCGGGACTGGCGGCAAGCCTGCGCGGATGTCGTGTAGCCCCGCTGGAGCGGCTGGCACCAACTCATCACCGCCGCAGTCGCAACAGACAGGCAGAAATACCAACAGGAGGTTGTGTAGCCCCAGAGGAGCGGCTGGCACCAATACTCCACCGCTTCAGTCCGGAAGACCGTGGACAAGCGGCAAATCCGCGCGGGAGTTGTGTAGCCCCGTAGGAGCGGCAGGCACCGACTACCTACCTAGGTTCTTTAGACATCACCTCGACGAGGTGCGGACTGATGGTAGAAGCCCCAATTGTTCATCAGACGTTAGGGAAGTCGACTTGCCATCCGCAGATAGTGGCGACGGTCGCATAGGTCGTATGGAGCGAATGGTGGAGCAGCTGCTCAAAAGGGACCTTCTCCATCAAGAGCATGTGTCTATAGGATCCAGAAGACACACAGCAGAACTACCAAACATCTCTTCCTCTTCAATAGGAAGTGCCAGAAGTCAGCCATTAGCTGATTTTGAAGAGGGGTTGGTGCAAGAACCTGTGTTGTAAGTGATGCCTGAAGAGGAACTTCTGGAAGTAGTGTCGAAGTTCGTCCAACCTGCACAATCAGGGCAACCTCTTCAGCCTAGGCTAGCGGCCAGCATCAATTATTTAACCACACACCAGCTGCAGGAACAGGTGCTCACGGAGACTACCAACAAATACAAAGCTCCGGAAAATTGTGTGTCGCTCAATGTCCCTACCGTCAACACACCCATCTGGGGTAACATCAGTCCTGGGATCAGGGCCCAGGAATTAAAAATACAAAAAATTCTGAAATTATTGACCTCAGGCATTACTACCTTTGCCAGGTCCATAGACGGGACGGACATGACAGAGGAGCAGCAGGATGCATTAGTGTTGCTATGCAATACACAGTATGAGATAAACTGCTTTCGCAAGAGCTCCATCCGTCCAACACTAAACCCAAAATTCGCGGGTTTGTGCAAAGCCAATGTTACGCCGCCACCAAGCCAATTGTTCGGTGAAGACCTGCCTAAACAGGTAAAAGACCTGGACGAGGAAGCAAAAGCGGTTGGGTTGATGAAACCACCATCCTCGAGCAGACCACCGGCGTATCATAGACAGCATCCTTATGCAACATCAAACAGGCCTTGGGTTCAACCCAATAGGGCAATTAGAACCAACCCTCCGGTCGCGCCCTATCAACAAAAGCCTTTTTTCGGACAGGGCCCACAGCGACCAGCCTGGAAGATGTGCCAACCCCACATCCCAGCAACACAACGAACCAAGAAAGGCCAGAACATCAAGCCCCACCGGTAACCATGGAGGTAAAGGGGTCTGGTTCTCTTGGGAGTGCTGCACGTATAACCTCACAAGTAGGAGGGAGGTTGCATGCATTCTGGGATGCATGGGGTTCTATAACTTCTGACACTTTTATATTACAAAGTATTCAGGGTTATGGAATTGAATTCATAAATGGACATCTTCCCCCAGCTCAGCATGTACCTAACTGGAAATTTGCACTTTCTCACAAAGAAAAAGTGGAAGGACATGCGGAACTATTAAGGTTATACACCAAGGGGGTTATAGAAAAAACGACACATGAACCTCTTGAGTTTGTATCTAACATCTTTACTAAAACCAAAAGAGATGGTGGATGTCGTATCATAATTGATTTAACCTACTTGAATACCTTTGTATAATATACCCATTACAAGATGGGTTGCAATTGATTTCCAGAGGGTGCTTCATGGCCTGCATCGACCTAAAAAATGCATACTATTCAGTACCTATATGGGAACATCACCATAAATAATTAAAATTTGTCTGGATGGGGCAACTATGGCAATACAAAGCCCTACCTAATGGGCTTACAACAGCCCCAAGGTTATTTACCAAAATACTAAAACCAGTATTAGCGTCTCTAAGAAGACAAAACCGCATAGTCATGGCATATCTAGATGACATCTTAATTGTGGGAAAAAGTTTGGAATTAGCTAAATTAGCAACTACCAAATCATTATTCGAGAAACTAGGGTGTGTCATCCATCCAGACAAATCTAAGTTAAACCCCTCTGTGATTATGGACCATCTGGGATTCACAATTAACACCAATCATATGATTGTCACTATCCCAGGGAACAAAGCAACAGACATAATAGAGGTTTGTAACAGCCTTGCTTGCGCCAGAAAACCGACTATTAGACATGCTGCTAAGGTGATTGGGAAACTTGTAGCTACATTTCCAGCTGCACAATTTGGCCCGTTACACTATCAAAACTTGCAAAGAGCAAAAATCTCAGCATTAAAAGCGAATACTGGACATTTTGACAGACCTATGCAGCTGCCAAACAAGGCAAAAATTGAGCTACAATGGTGGATTAGCAATATTCATGATTGTTTTAATCCCATCATTATATCAAACCCATCAGTCGTGTTACAAACCGACGCAAGCGCCCAGGGCTGGGGAGCTACCGACACCACTTCCAGTTGTGGCGGCAGATAGGATTTACACGAGTACTCTTCTTCAATCACAAGGTATAAACTATTTGGAAATGCTGAGAGCATTTCACGGGCTGCGGGTTTACTGCACTAATCTGCCTCATATGCATGTCCATCTTCAAATAGATAATACCACAGTGGTGGCATATTTAAACCATATAGGTGGTATCAAGTCAATATCTTGTGATGAGTTGGCAAATTTAATTTGGCTCTGGTGTATTGAAAGAAATATTTGGATATCAGCTACGTACCTTCTGGGTAAGCTCAATACAGTGGCGGACACCAGGTCACGAGTATTTAATGACAACATCGAGTGGATGTTGAACCCCCAAATATTAGCTAAAATTATAGCCAAATGTGGAACACCAGATATCGACCTCTTTGTGTCCAGGTTGAACCATCAGATACCAACATATGTCTCTTGGGAACCAGATCCTGGGGCAGTGGCGATGGACGCGTTCTCGCTACATTGGGGGAAATGGTTTTTCTATGCATTTCCCCCATTCTGCCTCATCAGTCGGGTATTGCAGAAAATTCAACTAGATTCTGCATCAGGTATACTGATAATACCCGACTGGCCCACACAACCATGGTACCCGGTGGTCCTCAACATGATGAAAGAACCATGGGTACTGGTTACCAAATGCCCGAATTTGGTGACCAATCCCATAACAGGGGAAAATCATTCATGCCATGGTCATCTGAACCTGTTGGCTTGCAGGTTCTGAAGAGGTCATTACTGGAATTCGGGCTGTCAACAAGAACCATGGACATCATTACAGCATCGTGCTGAGAGTCCACAAGAAAGCAGTACCTCACCCACATAAGGAAATGGGAGGTCTTCCGTAGTCGGACCAAGACCACCTACAACTCTGCTATGATCAACAATGTGCTGGAATTCCTCGCGGGCCTTCATTATGATGAGGCCCTCAGTTACAGTGCCATAAACAGTGCCAGGAGTGCACTGTCATCCTATCTCAACATTGGAGTGGGATCTCACCAGCTGGTATCCAAACTCATGAGGGGTATATTCAATTCCAACCCTCCCCGACCACAATATAATATTACCTGAGATATTGGGGTTGTGTTGTCCCTACTCAGGAGCTGGTCACCTATGTTGGATTTACCACTAAACAAACTCACCTTCAAAGTGGTGATGTTAATGGCACTGACCACAGCACAAAGGGTTCAGACGCTACATAAACTAAAACTGGATAGAATGGTCTCGACCCCCAATAAAGTGACTTTCTTTATAGATGAGTTACTTAAACAACACAGGCCTGGATCTACAGGTCTGAAATTGGAATTCCTAGTATACCCCGTTGATGTACGACTCTGTATAGCCACCTATCTCCAACATTATATCAATGTCACACACAACATCAGGAAAATGGAGACGGGTTGATCAGCCATAAAAACCCACATCACAGGGTGACGGTGCAGACTATCTCCAGGTGGCTCAGGGTGGTATTGGGTGCAGCAGGTATAGACACTAACATTTTAAAATCTCATTGTACCAGGGCTGCATCCACATCAGCGGCGAGGACCATGGAGGTACCCATGGATCATGTCCTCGCAACAGCGGGCTGGGCCAGTGAAACTATATTTCAGCGTTTTTATAACAAACCTGTGGCCGCTCCCACAACTTTTGCAGATTCAGTTTTTAGTGCTGTTCCCTAAACGTTTGTCCACAAATTCAGGGGTTTTGTTTGTATTAATAAATACGTTATTATTTTTCAGCTTGTTCAAGTCTGAAATACGTTAACATACTTCCTCCATCAGTAATTACGGCAGTGTGTGAGCATGGACGTGGTCCAGGGCATGGAATCACAGAGCTTTGAAATCTTCACGAAGTCAATCACGTGACTCCAAAGTAAAATAGTAAGATTAAATGAGAACTTACCAGTTTGAAGTTTGATCCTTATTTTATGAGGAGTTACAATGAGGGATTTCGTGCCCTCCACTCCGAACCCTCTATCATAAGGTCAACTGGTATATTAGAGTCTCGTAATCTTACTATCTTCAGTCATTGTTGTTATCTGTGATTCCACACCGCTGCTTTGAAGAATGTCGCGCATGCGTGCTGGCGGGGTCTTCACGAAATCCCTCATCGTAACTCCACATAAAATAAGGATCAAACTTCAAACTGGTAAGTTCTCATTTAATCGTACTATTAAACACTTTAAAGAATGTATTTCCCTACTTGCATTCTTAATGTTTTGCTCCATGTAACACCTTGGGTTCTTTTTTTTAAACCGGTTTTCTCATTCTGTTCAAATCCTGGTACATCCAGGAGGAAGATTGATATTCCGGATGAATGGTGCGAGAACACTACTCTAGCTCACAGCGCAGCAAGACCAATGAGTTGATTGTTGACTTTCGAAGGGAAAGCCGAGGGACCATGCATCTGTCATCTTCGGTGAGACCATGGTAAAGAGTGTCGACAGCTTCAAGTTCCTGGATGTGCCCATCTCTGATCATCTGCCCTGGGCCCAGCACATTGAAAGCTCACCAATGTGCCTGTTTCCTCAGAAGTGTGTGAAAATTTGTGCTGAAAGCTCTTTCAAAATCCTACTGATGTTTGGTGGAGAGCACACTGACTGATTACAACATGGCCTCATTCAATAATTTGAACGTCCAAGAACAAAGATGCTGCAGAAAGTGGTGACCATTTACTTTAGTTTAGTTTTGAGATACACCGCGGAAACAGGCCTTTGGCTCACCAAGTCCGCACCGAGGTGCAATCCCCCGCACATTAACACTACCCTACACACACTAGGGACAATTTTACATTTATACCAAGCCAACTAACCTACAAACCTGTACGTCTTTGGAGTGTGGGAGGAAACCAAAGATCTTGGAGAAAACACAGTCAGCACCCATAGTCAGGATCGAACCTGGGTCTCTGGCGCTGTAAGGCAGTGGCTCTACCACTACGTCACCGTGCCGTCCCTATTTTGCCTAGTTCTCCAGTTGTATTGACCATCCCACCATCAAAGGGATCAACAGGAAGTGCTACCTCAATAAGCCAGCTTCTATAATCAAAGACCCACACCACCCTGGCCACATTCTAATGTTGCTTTCATCGGGAAGAAGAAAAATTACCTCCAAGTTCAACAACAGGTGAGATGAGAGGTCCTACAATGAACACATGCGTTGGTACATTGGGCAGAGGATACTGGCAATCACGGATGCAGTTAATGGTGACATGCAAGTAACAAATTGTCTTTCGCACCACCCCCTTCTCATTCCACAATCTCTTCTACTTTAAAACCTGCAGATGGATTTAAAATGACTGATATACCTGTCCCCATGTCACAGCATCTGACAATCATTCACCAGTCCAAAATCTGGCACTTAGCTCAAATGTGGAAGTAGTTTAGAGGCAACATTGTTAATGACCAGGCATTAGTGGATTGCAGTCAGTACAATGAGAGAGAGTAGATTGTATTCCAGCTATCCTGAAGTGAAAGGTAATTTACCATTTTCTTTCTGAAGGACTTAGATGAAGAAGTAATAGGTCACATTAGGATGCTATTTAACCTACCAACCCACACAGTTTTGGGACATGAGAGGAAATTAGAGCACCCAGAGGAAACTCATGTGGTGACAAGAAAAATGTCTTCACATTTATCTGGGGAAGATGGTATCCCATGTGGGAGCATCTGGAACTCACACACTCACCGATGTCACTGTTTACTGGTAAAGCATCAGTGATTTTTAGGGGGACAATATTACCATGGTTACCGGGGAATGGAGAGTCAAAGGTAACAATCAGACCAGCTACAATTTATTAAATGCCAGTGCAGGCTCAAGGGGTCTAGATCTGTTCCTAATTTGTATGTTTATGTGCATCGTAAATTATAGTTGCACATTTGCTTTCACTTTGCGCCTTTGCGATGAGAATTGCGATGAGAATTGCCACTACCATAAATCATTAAATCTATTCAACTAAATGATATCCAACTTTTTTTTCTAATCATATTTAACTATACAAAGTAGGTCCAATTTCAGTACAGTCTGAGAATGCAAAATGTGACAGTCAGAGTTGATGGTTTCTGTTTTCAGTTTCATATTTCCATTGCATTTCATATTTTGCAGGACCTTTTTCAAGTATTTATTTTTTAGTTCAAATTGATTCCATTCATAAAAGCCTTTTTTTACAGGGGATTCATCAGAAGTTTTTGGCATGTTTATTTTTGTAGGATTTTGTTCATATCTTTGATGTTGTAATTTTGTTTTCCTTCACTGTGTATGTACTGGAAATATACAACATGAATAGTTGGGCTGTACGGCAAAAAAAAGAATTATATGGTTAGAGAAGATTGTGCTTCAGTCTCATAATCGAGTGCCATTGCTGATCAAGTTCAAGTTCATGTTTGCATTTAATGTCGCTTAACCAATAAGGTACAGTGAAAGTTGAATTACCATACAACCATACTAAGTGAAAAGAACACAATACACACATGAAATAAAATTCAACATAAACATCTACCGCAGTGGAATCAACATTCCTCACTGTGATAACCATATAACAATTACAGCACGGAAACAGGCCCTCTCGGCCCGTCCAGTCCGTGCCGACCATTTGTTTTCCCCTAGTCCCATCTACCTGCACTCAGACCATACCCCTCCATTCCCTTCACGTCCATATACCTATCCACTTTACTCTTAAATGTTAAAATCGATCCTGCCTCCACCACTTCTGCTGGAAGCTCATTCCACACAGCCACCACCCTCTGAGTAAAGAAGTTCCCCCTCACGTTACCCCGAAACTTCTGTCCCTTAATTCTCATGTCATGCCCTCTTGTTTGAATCTTCCCTACCCTCAATGGGAAAAAAAACGTATCCACGTCAACTCTGTCTATCCCTTTCATCATTTTAAAGACCTCAATCAAGTCCCCCCTTAACCTTCTGCGCTCCAAAAAATAAAGACCTAACTTGTTCAACCTTTTTCTGTAACATAGTTGCTGGAACCCTGGCAACATTCTAGTAAATCTCCTCTGTACTCTCTCTATTTTGTTGACATCCTTCCTATAACTAGGCGACCAAAATTGTACACCATACTCCAGAATTGGTCTTACCAATGCCTTGTACAATTTTAACATTACTTCCCTACTCCTATATTCAATGCTCTGATTTATAAAGGCCAGCACGCTAAAGACTTTCTTTACCACCCTATCTACATGCGATTCCACCTTCAGGGAACTATGCACAGTTATTCCTAGATCCCTCTGTTCCACAGCATTCCTCAATTCCCTACCATTTACCATGTACTTCCTATTTTGATTTGTCCTGCCAAGATGTAGCACTTCACACTTAACAGCATTAAACTCCATCTGCCATCTTTCAGCCCATTTTTCCAAATGGCCCAAATCTCTCTGTAGACTTTGAAAATCTACTTCATTATCCACAGCACCACCTATCTTAGTATCATCTGCATACTTACTTATCCAATTTTCCACCCCATCATCCAGATCATTGATGTACATGAAAAACAACAGTGGACCCAACACAGATCCCTGAGGCTCCCCACTGGTCACCGTCTTCCAACCTGACAAACAGCCATCCACCATTACTCTCTGACATCTCCCATTCAGCCACTGTTGAATCCATCTTGTTACTCCGCCATTAACACCCAAAGATTGAACCTTCTTAACCAACCTTCCATGGGGAACCTTGTCAAAGGCCTTACTGAAATCCATATAGACAACATCCACTGCTTTACCCTCATCAATTTCCCTAGTTACCGCTTCAAAAAATATTAGAAGGTTTGTCAAACATGACCTTCCAGGCACAAATCCACGTTGACTGTTCCTGATCAGACCCTGTTTATCCAGATGCTTATATATATTATCTCTAAGTATCCTTTCCATTAATTTGCCCACCACTGACGTCAAACTAATAGGTCTATAATTGCTAGGTTTATTCTTTGAACCCTTTTTAAACAATGGAACAACATGCGCAGTACGCCAATCCTCCGGCACTATTCCCTTTTCTAATGACATTTGAAATATTTCTGTCATAGCTCCTGCTATTTCTACACTAACTTCCCTCAATGTCCTAGGGAATATCCTGTCAGGACCTGGAGACTTATCCACTTTTATATTTTTCAAACGTGTCAGTGCCTCCTCCTCCTCTTTGAATCTCATAGTTTCCATAGCTACTCTACTTTTTCCCCTTAACTCACAGAGTTCAATATCCTTCTCCTTGGTGAATACCGAAGAAAATAAATTGTTCAATATCTCCCCCATTTCTTTTGGCTCTGCAGATAGCTGTCCATTCTGGTTCTCTAATGGTCCAATTTTATCCCTCGTTATCCTTTTGCTATTAATATAGCTGTAGAAACCCTTTGGGTTTACTTTCACCTTTCTTGCCAAAGCAACCTCATATCTTCTTTTAGCCTTCCTAATTTCTTTCTTAAGATTCTTTTTACATTTTTTATACTCCTCTAGCACCTCATTTACTCCATGCCTCCTATAATTATTGTAGATATCTCTCTTTGGAAGGCAATAAAGTTCAGTATCTTCCTCTTTGTTCACCCGTGTCGGGGCCTTGAACCCTCCGCACTTGCCGTTGCCGACGATCCGATGTTCGGGATTATCGACACACCGGCGTCAGGATGGATTGGAACACTCCGCGGCATGGAGCTCTCAAGTCGGCCACTTCTTACCAGGGATCGCGGGCTTCACGGTGTTGAATTCCACAGGCCCCGCTGTCAGAGCACTTCTTCTGGCGATCCTTGACAAAGGATCCCTGGCTCTGCGATTGTACGTCCGCGCTGCGCCCGCGGCTTGAAGCTCCGGGCCGGACTCCAGGAAAGCCCACACCACTCCAGGTTGTTAGGCCGCGGGGGGGACGGAGATGCGACACAGAGAAAATCACATCTCCGTCGAAGTAAGTGAGTGACAAAAGTTTCCCCCGATCCCCTGATCCCCCCCACCCCACAACCCACATAAGACATACTAAGAAATGTTAAAACAAACATTCAAAACATACTTAAAATAATAAAAACAGAGAAATAGACGAAAAGACTGCTGGCGAGGCAGCCGCAGAGCCAAGTGTAAAAAGAAATTTAGTTCAATAAGTGCAACTAAAAGCGTCAGTGGTAGAAAATAAATAATTTGTCAGCATTTCAGTGACCAATTATTCATTGGAAATAATTGAAAACCTTGTAACAAAGCATTTGGTTTACTCTATTAATCCATCTTTGCAGGGGCATTTAAGTGAGGCTATATCTGGATAAGGCAAAGATGCAGACATGAGATGGTCACAAAATAAGAAGTGCGATGAGACAAAGTTAAAGTAAATTATCTAAATGTGTAATAATTAGCAGTAAAGTAACTTATCCTTAAATAATCTTGAAAATAATTAAACATCATATGGTATGGGATGATATACAACTACTGTATATGCTTGATAATTTCCTTCTGTATTGTATGCTGGAGTCAATTATAAAAGATGAAATAGCCGCACATTTGGATAGCAGTAACAGGATCGGTCCAAGTCAGCATGGATTTACGAAGGGGAAATCATGCTTGACTAATCTTCTGGAATTTTTTGAGGATGTAACTAGGACAATGGACAAGGGACAGCCAGTGGATGTAGTGTACCTGAACTTTCAGAAAGCATTTGATAAGGTTTGATAAGGAGATTAGTGCCCAAAATTAGGGGACATGGTATTGGGGGTAGAGTGCTGACATGGATAGAAAATTGGTTGCCAGACAGGAAACAAAGAGCATGGATTAACGGGTCGCTTTCAGTGACTAGTGGGGTACCGCAAGGCTCGGTGCTGGGACCACAACTATTTACAATATACATCAATGATTTGGATGAAGGGATTCAAAGTAACGTTAGCAAATTTGCAGATGTCACAAAGCTGGATGGCAGGAAACATGTTCCCGATGTTAGGGGAGTCCAGAACCAGGGGCCACAGTTTAAGAATAAGGGGTAAGCCATTTAGAACGGGGATGAGGAAACACTTTTTCTCACAGAGAATTGTGAGTCTGTGGAATTCTCTGCCTCAGAGGGCGGTGGAGGCCAGTTCTCTGGATACTTTCAAGAGAGAACTAGATAGAGCCCTTAAAGATAGCGGAATCAGGGGATATGGGGATAAGGCAGGAAAGGGGTACTGATTGGGGATCAGCCATGATCACATTAAATGGTGGTGCCGGCTCGAAGGGCCGAATGGCCTACTCCCGCACCTATTGTCGATTGTCTATTATAATTTATTTAAAGGTTTTCTAGTAGTCTGATGAAAATATATTTGTTGACATAGATTTCCTATATTTTTCTAATTTTCTTTCCTTTCCCTGCACACTTTGTGGTGCTGACCTCTTGCAAAGAGCTGAATCCACAGGCACTGATTGCACATGAACATAGCTCAGTAGTGGGGGTTATTCATGCATGAGACTTGACTGAGTGTTGGCAGGCTATTTAGCTACAGGTAGCATTACGGCCGAGATTGATCATGTACTCACCCAGTGTTCACATCCACACAGTGGAGGGCTATGGCTGGAATTTTCTTTTCAAAACCAGGGGCACTGAGGTTAATTATAGTTTCTTGCTTGTGTATGTTAAAACACATTGCATTTTTCAACAATGTAAATTTTAATTGTTCTAGATGTGTGCACGGCTTTCTAATCAGATTGTTACGTAATATTTAGTTTGTACTAGCTGCTTTTTTTTAAAATTGATTTTATTCACAGATATTTGATATCTTGAGAAATCAAAGTTTAATGCAAATAAAGGCCTCAGACAACAGAGAAGTGTTTTCAGACACTCTGTGAAATGCTTTCTGACACAGTTTGCATGAAGATGAAAATGTTAAGCTGTAATATTCCCAACAGGTAAAATAGCCAGCAGACAATATAAAAGTGTTTATTTCTCTATTATATTCTAAAAGACCAAAATAAAATGCACAAACAGCAGCTGGGGGACATGTTTATGGTGAAATATTATATTGAGCAGGATCATATGATCCAACACACTGCCTGGGTCATAGAAACATAGAAACATAGAAACATAGAAAGTAGGTGCAAGAGTAGGCCATTCGACCCTTCGAGCCAGCACCACCATTCAATATGATCATGGCTGATCATCCAGAATCAGTACCCTGTTCCTGCTTTTGCCCCATATCCTTTGATTCCGTTCGCCCTAAGAACTATATCTAACTTTCTCTTGCATACTTCCAGTGAATTTGCCACTGCCTCCTGTGGCAGCGATACCGCAGATTCACAACTCTGAGTGAGAAGGTTTTTCCTTATCTCAGTCCTAAATGACCTAGTCCTTATTCTTAAGCTGTGACCCCTGGTTCTGGACTCCCCTAACATGGGTAACATTTTTCCTGCATCTATCCTGTCCAATCCCTTAATAATTATATATGTTTCTCTCTCTCCTTTATATGAGATGCCCTCTCATCCTTCTAAATTCCAGTGAATATAAGCCCAATTGATCCATTCTTTCATCATATGTCAGTCCCGCCATCCTGGGAATTAACCTGGTGTAAAGGGCCTGACCCACTTGGGAACTATTTGCTCATCATTTATGCGACATAATTTACGTGTCACGAGGCAACATCATTTACGCATCACGCGCACATCGTGACGTACACGCGACGCGCGCATGGTGCGTGGTGAGACGTGGTGGCGTAGGCAGTGACGTGCGGTCACATGCGACGCCCCTGGATTTTGGAATTCACTAAATCATTGCGCGCCACCTGCATGACACTATCAGGTTATTTTTACTATTCCTTCTCAGCTACTGCCACCAACATTTGCGTAATTTTGCTTCTCAATCTCCACTCTATTTCCTTTCTTTCCATTCTCTGCAACTTAAAATAACTCGCTTTCTAACTTTTACTCAGTGTAATGAAAGATTATTGAGCTGAAACCTTAATCTGGTTTTTATCTCCATGATAGAACTCTGTCCTGCTGAGTACTTCCAGCAATTACTGTAACCACTTTGAAAATTATTACTTGATCTACAGTATATCAATGTGATAACTTGGTAATGTTTGATAATGCATCCGATAATATTTCACTTGAAAAACACATTGAAATCAAATTATCAGAGATTGTTGGTAGGAGAGTGATGGGGTGGTTCCATGCCTTGAATATTTCCTGTGCTCGTGGAGTGAACTTGTCGGCCCTGCTCCCTGCTGCTAGCTAATTAGTTACCCAACAAGTTTAAATGTCATTGATTCTACATCTAATTCATATTTTACTTTCCTTTGTCTCAACTATTTCACATATTTCTTCATTTCTCTTGGGAATAAGCTTAACTTTATTGTTATATGATCTCCTCCTGTTTCTTCCACTCATCTATTTCTGCACATGCTGCAGCCCATGCAATATACTGAAGAGTGATCATTGGAAATATCAAGTTTCCATTATTATTTATGTAGATTTAATAGTATTTGTTTAAGTTGAAAGGCATTGATTTTGCTCAAGATCTTCGGTTCATCTCACCCCAGTTAATTGAGATCTCCGTTCAAACAGATAAAGAATTGAATGAATTTAGGGCATTCTGATACCCTGACATAACTATTTTATTCAGCAATGTCTTTCTTTATTGATGTCTGAAGAAGGGTCACGACCCGAAATGTCGCTTATCTCCTTCGCTCCTTGGATGCTGCTGCACCCGCTGAGTTTCTCCAGCCTTTTGTGTAACCTCTTTCTTTATTATTGTATGTGAAGCATGATATGGACATCATACTAGCTATATATTGCATACATTTATGCTGATCTGAAATAATGGTTGTGTGCTGAGGATGCATGGTGGATTTTAATACAAACATTTAAAATGAATAAGTCTGCTAAATATTCATTTCTCAATGACAAAGTGGAAGAGTTATTAATGGGAAAAAAATATAACTTTATTCAACCAGCAACTTTATTTAACCAGCTTTTCTAAAGAATCAGGAGCTGTTCTTTGAGAACCTTGTTCCATGAATTATATGAATGGAAATGTTAGCATTTAAAGTGAGGAGACATAAATTCAACATTAGTCATATCAGCTATTTTCCTATACATTGTGCCACAGTGATTAACGGTAGAGCTGCTACCTTACAGCGCCGGAGACTCGGGTTCAATCCTGACTATGGGTGCTAACTATATGGAGTTTGTATGTACTCCCTGTGGCTACATGGGTTTTCTCTGAGTGCTCCGGTTTCCTCCAACATTCGAAAGATATACAGGTTTGTAGGCTAATTGGCTTTGGTAAGAAAAAAATTATTGTCCCTAGAGTGCAGGATAGTGTTAGTGTATGGGGTGATCGCTGGTCAGCAAGGACGGTGGGCTGAAGGACAGGTTCCCATGCTGTATCACTAAGGTTTAAAGTTTAACTAAAGTTAAATACGCAGCACAAATGCCATCATCTTTGATCTACTTTATAAAACATAATTTGAGCTATATCACGTCATGCCACCATCAAAAATATATTTCCTACTGTGCTTTCATCCGCAATATCTTTGACGATGACTGCATTAGAGTCTCAGGTCAGAGCTGTATACACATTGAATCTCGCAGGCTCAATATCTGGTCTCTATTAAGTTGACAACTCTCAGCAAAAGTATTACTTCATAGTCTCTGATCTAGGCAGGAGACTAACAGCCAAGCTGTCAGCTCCCGATAAATCCAGTGACCTCTGGTACAAAGTATAGTCAATATAAATTTTTAATAGGATTGGGTTAAGTTGTGATAAAAAAAGCCTGGCAAAATTCATTCAAAGGAGCTGTTTTTGCAAGGTTCCGGAGAAAAAGCAGCACCTATGTGTTTGCACAACAGAAACCGCACCTACTGAGACAATTGGATTATTCTACATTCCCATGTTCTTGCCTTTACTTATGAGGGAAGCCTTCAACCCATTGAGTCTCTGCTATCAGTCAATACATACTCATGGTCCTATCGTTTTCCAATAATCTATTTTCTCAAAAGTGACCATCAACCTCCTCCTGATTCTCTTACTAACTACCTATGCTATAAATAATTTACAGTAGTTAACAAACTGCCTGCCAGCACTCTTTTGGTTGTGGGGAGAAACAAGAACACCCAGAGGAAACCCACAAGCTCACAGGGAGAACGTGCAATCTCCACGCAGCCAATACTAGAAGTCATGATAAAACCAGAGGTGTGAAGCAGCAGCTTTATCTGCTGAACCACCATTTTATTTCATAAATTGCTCAGCAGAATGAATCCAGAGCTACTCTTGCAAAGGTGTTGAGCTTTTATGCATGACATAAAATATAAATATGAATATATAAAATGGATACGGGCATAGAGAATAATTCATGAAAGATCAAGCCCATTTATGAGCAAAGGTACCAATGATTTACAGAAGATCATTAGGTTACAGAAATACACCAGTCTAAAAATAAATACTTCAAAAAATATTTCCTGTGGGAAGCAGTGAATAACTTCAAAGGAATTTATATCAGAAATACAAAGCGCTCAGTGTTCCAATGAAGGGTTATTGGTCTGAAATTTTGAGCTTGTTTCTCTTTCCACAAATACTGTGTATTTGAGCTTGTTGAGTATTTTGAGTTTTTTCTATTTTTACTTCAGATTTTCAGCATCATTATTTTTATTTTATGATTATAGTAATAGCTATAGATTGTGTTTAGTGCAACCATCCTGGGATAACTTATATGTGAGTTGCAAATTTATTATTATTTTGCAAATTGTGAACATCAGGTTTGTCATCTGGCATTGTGTTACTTTCTTTATGACATATGTTTGCCACATTTTAACAACCTAAAATCAGCCTCTATGACACGCTGGAGAACAGATAATACAGGAAATTCTCAGCAGGCCGTAGAGCCTCAGAGCAGCTCGGATGGGGGTCACCAAGCTAAACATTAATTAGTTCTCTTCCCATAAAGCTGCCTGACTTGCTGCATATTTTCAGAATTATCTATTATTATTGCTGTTTCCAACAATGGCAATATTAATTATATTTCCTTGGAAATTCATTCTATTCAGTGCCAACAGCCATTCCTTGACTTACGAAAGTGATGCATTCCTGGAACGAATTAAGGAACATTTCATAAATTTAAATAGCTGGCAAAATTGCTTCATATGAATTTGGGCTTGCATTAAGGCTTGTATTAATAACATATCAAACAAATTCCACAGAAGTTCATTTATATATGTTTCCAAAGAAAAGTCAGATCCCTAAACAAGGTGTGGGAATTTGGTAAATTGGATTTTGGAAATTTGAGTTTTAAGGGAAGATTTCTCTTTAAACGTTTAATCTATCTTTTTTCGGTAAGAAGGGAAACAAAGAATGTGAATAAATTGGGCAACTGTGTTATTTATGAGCAGGTATAAAAGGAGAGTTTTTCCATCACTATGTGCTTTGCATCAGAAGCTTAGCTACAGAAACTGAGAGCAACACAGTGGTTCAGCTGGTAGAGCGTGGGCTTACTCCGGTTTCCTCCCGCATTCCAAAGACGTACAGGTTTGTAAGTTAATTGGCTTCAGTAAGTTTGTCAAATTGTCCCTAGTGTGTAGGATAGTGTTAGTATACTGGGTGATCGCTGGTCGACGTGGACTTGGTGGACCAAAGGACCTGTTTTCACACTGTATCTCCCAACTAAATTAAACCAGACTTAAAACGCAGGCACAGATAACAGCTAATGGGTAAAGATTGAAGGATTTAGGCTTTGAAACTACCAGAAATTATTCTATTATGATTAATAATCCAAAAATGTATCTTGAATCACTCTGATTCTCTTACTAAGGTGGATTACTAAAGTGGATTTACAAAGTGATATTAGTATTGGTTTATTATGGTCACATTCAGCGAGATACAGTGAAACACATTATTTTACATAATATCCAGGGAGTTCATTCTATACCTGAGTACAACAGTTATAGTACACAAGCGAAAATCAATAGGGTTCAAATATGGTGCCTCAGCTACAAAGAAAGTGCAGGTAAAAATGTGCAAGAGCTGTAATGAGGAGATTGAAAGTGATTCATTAACAATCCCATATTACCTGCACGTAATTTCGTTCAAACCAAAAGTTTGAATGACAATAAACAGAGAAACATAGAAAATAGTAAGATTAAATGAGAACTTACCAGTTTGAAGTTTGATTTTATTTTATGAGGAGTTACGTTGCTGATTACGTGTAGAAGCCCAGCCAGTCCGCATGCACGTCAATCTTCAAAGTAGCGGTATAAAATCACAGATAACAGTAATTTAAGTAACATAGTAAGATCGGCAACTTGAGAACTACCAGATGACCTTTGTGAGAAAAGGTTGGGAGTGGAGGGCACATAATAAGCAACGTAACTCCTCATAAAATAAAAATCAAACTTCAAACTGGTAGGTTCTCGTTTAATCTTACTATTGTACTTCGGAGTCACTTGAGTGATTCCGTGAAACATAGAAACATAGAAACATAGAAATTAGGTGCAGGAGTAGGCCATTCGGCCCTTCGAGCCGCACCGCCATTCAATATGATCATGGCTGATCATCCAACTCAGTATCCCGTACCTGCCTTCTCTCCATACCCTCTGATCTCCTTAACCACAAGAGCCTGGAAGAGTTCCAAGCTCTGTGATTTCACGCCGCAGATTCAAATCCCGGCGTCTCACTGCATCAATTGACTCAGGATGAGTAAAATAATCAACTCATTAATCATGATAATGAATTAAATGTAGTAATGGTTTATTTGAATAACAAAAAACAACAGCAACCCCTCTATCCCAGGGGTAAACTTAAACAAAACTTAACACAGAATTGGCAAACAGCCCCGAGTCAGAAATCAGCCTGTGATAGAATTGTTAGAAAACCAATTCATTTGACCACCCGGCGGCTGCGGGTATATGATCGATGGGAACGTCCATCGCCCTGGCCGCGGACATTGATGCTGCCCTAGTGGAATGAGATGTAAAAACGTCAGTGTTAATACCTGCATAAACCAACACTTGTTTCAACCACCAAGATAGTCTGCACTGACACTCTCTTGTGCAGTTTCTTGTGACTGATAAACAATGCTGTTTCCACATTTCTTAAGGCCCTCGTGGCTTCGATATAATGTAGTAAATGTGTCCTTACACATAGACATAGGTCTGTGGGATATGCCGAGAATACAATCTTAAACCCTGTCACCCCTGGCCTGCTCTGTTTGAGTAGATCATAAATTTAGAATGTAACGGTGTCTGCAGCGGCTTCCATCCTGTCTAGCTGCAGCTTTTGCAATGTTTGCACTCGTTGTGCTGATATCAGTGCCATGAGCATGGCCACCTTCATGGTGACTTTGGCCAAAGACAGAGAGGTGACAGGAGTCCACTGGCGAAGTAGCTTGAGGACCATGCTTGCATTCCAGATTGCCATATACCTGGGTTTAGGAGGTCTGGAATTTAAAATTCTTTTCATTAATCGAGATATGAGAGGGTGAGACCCCATCAACAAGTACGAGGACAATGCACTTCTAGCTGAATTGATCGCACTATAACTCAACCCTTCATCATAGTAGAGTGTCGACAGGAACTCTAGAACTTCCGATATACCTGCTGTATGGTATCTAATATTCTTTTGTACACAGAATTCCTCCCATTTTTTAATAGAAGAGATATATTGCTTTTGGGTACTCTTTCTCCAGGCTGCAGTGAGCATATCCACAGTTCGCCCAGACAGTCCTCGCCCCAGATATGGCCTTCTTAAAATCTGCAAATTAACAAATTAATACGGTCATATAAAGGATGCCGTTCGCCAGTTACCGGGTGCACCAGTAAATTTCTCCGTTTAGGAACAACCATAAGAGGTTGTGTCATCAGCTCCAATACCAAAGGGAACCATAGCTGAGTAGGCCAGTCAGGTATCACCAACAATCCTGAAGCGGAGTCCTGCTTAATTTTGAGTAGACATCGACTTATGAGGCAGAATGATGGAAATACATATAAAAACATACCTCCCCAATGTAGCGAGAATGCATCAATCGCTACTGCCCCAGGATCTGGTTCCCATGACACATATTTAGGTAGCTGGTGGTTGAGACTGGATGCAAAGAAATCGATATCTGGCATACCATTTCTACATCCATTCTGTGTTGTCATTGAATTTTCGTGACCTGGTGTCTGCCACTATGTTGAATCTACCTGGTAGGTAAATAACTGAAAGCCAAATGTTTCTGTCAATACACCAATTCCAGATCTGATTATCTAATTTGTCACAAGATACCGACTTGATTCCACCCATGTGATTAACATACACCACTGCGGTAGTTTTGTCAATCTGAAGCTGAACATGCAGGTGACATTTAGTAGAGCAATAAGATTTAAGTCAGGTCTAAGTAATTAATCCCATATGACTGCAGAAGCGATGCCTCTTGCGCATTCCATCTGACTCCACAGTTTGACTTCGTATCAGTGGCACCCCAACCTAGAGCACTGACATCAGTCTGTAAGACCATGGAATGCTGTTCAAGCAAAACTTTGCTGGAACAACTGGAGACATTTAGTATCCACCACTGCAGTTCAGTAACAGCTTCTGCTGATAATTGCATGGGCCTATCATAATTGTAAATGACTTCCAGACTCAGTACATGATTCAAACACATCTTTAATCAGTCCTAAAACTTAACAGCATAAAGGATGGTTAGTTATCAACACATCCTGGCTGCTCCAACTGTCGGTGCTGAGAAATAGTATCAGTATAGGTATTACAGTGGGGTGGAGTTAGAGATGCTGGCTGGTGTGTGATTGGTTAACATGCAACATCAATCTACATCCTTCCCCCCAAAGGTTAAATGTGAAAGGGCACTCATGCTTAAACATACTCACCATATCTGTCTGGTGGTCTACTAACACGACCCGAGCGCGTGCGGACCAAACCTTCCCCTCCCTCACTTGAAAGATGAGACGGAGAGCCTGGATACGAGAATGACGTGATGGAGGCCTGTGGTGACTGAAAGGGGAAACATGCAGTGGGAGAGGCCCCGTGGTTAGTGGAGACCGCGGGACGTGGAGGGGTGCAAGGCATGGGGGACGGGTGGGAGACATTGCAAAAGGCGGCTGGAACTGGAGCGGTGGAGCATAGGGACCAACAGGCGGTGGTCGAGGCTCCCTCACAGCAAGCAGGTGTTGTTGACTTCTCCGGTATACCGCTCCATCACAGACTACCAGGTAAGACCGTGGCTTGTCAGTCAGGTTGACCACAGTGCCCAGACGGGAATGTCCAGTTGAAGTTCGTAAACGGACGACGTGACCCAGAAGTAAAGGCCTGAGTGGTCTGCTGGAACTGTCGTATGACCGTTTCTGGATATCGTGCTTCTCTTGTAGACATTTCTGGATAGTGGCAGGCTTCAGCACCTGAGGAACCAGTTGCTGTTATGCGATGGGTACCGGAGCTTCGTCAATCTCGACAGCAGTCGCTGTGCCGGCGATCCCAGGGTTCCGTCCCTGGCAACGTGTCTGAGATTCAGGAGATCGAGATAAACGTCTGACTTTGAAATCTGTGCTCGCTCCAGCAAGTGTTTGGCGCTTCTGACAGCGCGTTCAGCGAGTCCATTACTCCGTGGATACTCAGGACTGCTCGTGACGTGCTGGAAGTTCCATCGGTCTGCAAAAAGGCTGGTGAACTGCTGACCATTGTCGGTTCTCAGGCTAGCGGGATCGCCAAAGGTAGAGAAGTGTCTTTTCAGCTTCTGGATGACCATCTCTGATGTGAGGGAGGTCAGTTGGTCTAGTTCAAACCAATTAGAAAAGGAGTCGACTAGAACGAGGTAGTGCTTCCCACACTATTCAAAAATATCCGCCGCCAGCGATGTCCAGGGCAGAGCTGGTGGAGGTTGTTGCAGAAATAGTATCAGTATAGGTATTACAGTGGGGTGGAGTTAGAGATGCTGGCTGCTGTGTGATTGGTTAACATGCAACATCAATCTACATCCTTCCCCCCAAAGGTTAAATGTGAAAGGGCACTCATGCTTAAACATACTCGCCATATCTGTCTGGTGGTCTACCAACACGACCCGAGCGCATGCGGACCAAACCCTATAGGTCTGAGACTTCCAGACTCAGTACATGATTCAAACACGTCTTTAATCAGTCCTAAAACTTAACAGCATAAAGGATGGTTAGTTATCAACACATCCTGGCTGCTCCAACTGTCGGTGCTGAGAAATAGTATCAGTATAGGTATTACAGTGGGGTGGAGTTAGAGATGCTGGCTGGTGTGTGATTGGTTAACATGTAACATCAATCTACAATAATGACCCGAATGTATCCTGAGTGCCTGTTCCTTTGCCCCCTGTAGCTGTTGGTAGTGCAATGGTCCATACTGGACTGCCAAAAATGCTGCCACTAAATTACCAAGCAAGCTGGCCACCTGTCTAATTGAAGGGTGTTGTTCCTCACTGAGCTTGATACAATCTTCAATTAACTCCAGCCTTTTTTCCCTGGGCAGAGTCACTACCATGTAATTTGAATTAATAATGAACGCCAAATAGTCAATTATTGTAACTGGTGTTAATTTAGATTTTTCTGGATGAATGTTAGATCAAGAATAATTCTACACCCTCCATCCTTTTTTGGACGGGGAAATATATTAGACACAAATTGATGGAGTTGGCGAATCGACTTCTCAATTACCCTTTTTTACACAAATTTTCAAGTTCTGCCGGAACCTCCATATTCTCTGTTTGTGAGAAATTGAGTGTTTTCCTAGGAACATGTTGAATGGGCAAATCACAATTTGGATCGAACTCAATTCGGAACCCTTGGATAATAATCCATTCCTTGAAAAACAGGTGTAATCTACCCCCAAATTTTAGCTGTATAGCAGTTAATATGTTCCCATGAGAACCGGGCCCACCTACCTCCTTGGTGAATGGTGGGTTCTGCTGTCCCGGGTTCCTGGCGGGAAAATCCACATTTGTCCGTGTCCACGCTGCTGAGCGCCCACTGTGCATCTGAGTAGATGGCTGGCTTGTTCCTGGACGAGCACCAGCCCCGGACTCTGCTGCTCATCTGTAAGGGTAATGTTTCCGAACAGCTTTGCCAACCACCAGTGGTTTAATCATGCCTACCGCCTTTGCCTCATCATCCAATTTTATTACTCACTTCGCGAGATCCTCTCCAAAGAGTAAATTGAGCAGCTGTATATTATTAGTCTCACCTATTTATGATAAATGTCAGCCACAGAAATCTACCATAGCGCACTCATTCGTCTTTTGTACAAAAATTCAAAGGTTTTGGATTGAAATCTTTGAAATCTTCACAAAACTGTTTAAAATAAAAATGACACCAAAGGAAGATTGGATTATTTTCGGAATAACAGAAGGTAGCCCTGAATTACATGTGTTTCAAAAGAATCTATTTGATTACGGCTTAATAATAGGAAAAAAGCTAATCTTAAAATTCTGGAAAAATGCCCCTATACCAACAGTAAATATGTGGATTTCAACTATGTTTGAAACACTACATCTGGAAGATATGAGACTCTGCCTGGCAGGAAAAACAAATAGTTTCTATCAGACGTGGTCTGCATTTATAGATTTGCTACAAAGATAGGGTGTAAGAGTATCTCAAAAAGGTACCGACGTTGGGCCTTTGTAAAGGGGGATGAAAAACTATCGAGTTGGTAAATTGCTTTTGCATGACGTATGTAATATAGTAACTGGCTTTTCTTTTTTTTTCTCTCTCTCTTTTCTTTTTTCCCTTTTCTAGGGTCTATCTCTTAATCCCCTTTCTCCAACTTTGACCAAGGGTTTTTTTTTCTTCCCTTTGGCACGCTTTTTCACTTTCACAACTCTTATCACCTACTTCACTCTCTCTGTTTCTATTTTTTTCTTTAAAAGCCTTAAAATTAAGGGGTACAATGATTATAACAATATGTATGTGATGTACACTGATGTATTTACCTCTATTAAATAAAAATATTAAAAAAAAATGTTTTTAAAGTATATTATTGAGCTTGCAGAGTGCTGCAAACTTCGGGTTTGTGGTAGGGTGAATGGCACTCTTCCGTAAACAGTTAATCTCGAAGTGCACACTGCACATCAACCCTAGTGCATCTTGCTGCATCTCCGACAGGTGCCCTCCAGCTACCGTTCTGGCGAACGCCGTGATCCCTGAGCCGAGCAGCTTCAGGATTCTCTGAAGCTTAATCTCCTGGGCATGAATGCCCACACCCATCTGACCCCATATCACTTGGTTCACTGCTGGCACTTTTAATAAAACGCAGTTCACCGGGGTCACGTGCTTCTTGGCGGTCTCGTCCATTGTCAGTTCCTGCAACTGATGGGAGACTAAATAATTAATTGAGGAGGCCAGCTCATCTCCCAGTGGCTCCCCTGACTCTTTCGGGACGGCAAAACGTGCTGCCAGGGATGGGACATCTGGCGCGTGCCCTTGGTCCCACGGGGTGAATTCCCTGTCAAAGTTGGCGTCAGAACATTGCTGACCCATTGCACTCTCCTCATCAATGAGGGAGCGATTGAGCAGCCCTATACCAGGCGCTGCTGGCGCGGCCTCTTCATCCGGCTGGCGCCGACACCACTCCTCCTCCTGGAGTGTGCCCTGCTGGAGCAACCCTTGCTCCAGCAGGTGCTCCATTCGAGATAACCGCTCGGGCACGGTATCTAATGCTGGAGGGGAACCCTCCCGGTCCGACTCCGCCGAGTTTATGGCCCGCACAGACTTCTCCACGGCCTTGCGCCCGACTGGCGCTGCCTCAGTGCTCTACAGCATTAAGTCTGTAGTCGCCCCGCTCCCGACCGGCGACAGGGAAGGGGTACGAGGCAGCCGTTCACTGACCGCTCTCCCGTGGTTCTCCATCGACTTTCCACCGGCTTGCCTCCTCCCTTTGCTCGCTTTGTCCATGGCGCTTCCGGAAATACTATCCACACCACGACAACACGAACTCAGGCTAAGGTTTCCACTTACCTGAAGTTTTTAAATACTTACCGCTGGAGGAGCTCTTCCTCCCAGCCGGTCCGTTGCGCCAATGCGGCTGACGTATTGACGCGCTTGCGGACTGGCTGGGCTTCTTCACGGAATCACTCACGTGACTCTGAAGTAAAATAGGTGCAGGAGGTGGCCATTCGGCCCTTCGGGCCAGCACCGCCATTCATTGTGATCATGGCTGATCGCCCCCAATCAATACCCATGCCTGCCTTCTCCCCATATCCCTTGATTCCACTAGCCCCTAGAGCTCTATCTAACTCCCTTGATTCCACTAGCCCCTAGAGCTCTCTCTAACTCGATATAAAGGATACTTTATACTTTATACTTTACTTTAAGATGGAAAAATATATCTTGCAGTTTTGACCAGCATCTTGGCATTCCATTTTACAACAGTCCAGCTTCATTGGATTAATTTAACAGCAACACAAACAATGACGACATTGGTGTATACAATTATCAGCTATATTTGATAAGGCCCTGATGCATTTCATAACGTGAAAACAGGATGTTTCGGCAGCACCAAATGATGGAAACAGATGGAACCAGCTGATGGAAGCCACTCCATCCACCATGATGTACATGATTTCAATTAGGACAATTTAAATCTGATTAAGCTGCAAAAGAAATGGTTTAGTTTCCTAGAATATTATGTACTGTGAACAGCAGGGTATATTCAGCTGCCGATGCAAAATGAGCATCTTCCAGAGGCTTCTGTAATGAATTGCTTAAGGAAGTTATTGAGCCTCAGAAGCTAATGGGCTGGAATTTTCTGTCAAAGTAATGGTAGGTCTAATAGTCCTTTCCATTATTTATGGGTAAATGGAAAAGCAACTGCACACAAAGAGCAGATGTTCAATGTATGCCAATGAGAAAAGTTTTCAGTTTGAATTCTACTGTTCTGTAAGTGGCTCCATAGAAAAGGCATTTCCTTTAGAATCCTCTTTGCTTTGGGAACCTACTATATGTGTCTATTAATTATCCATTACAATTGTTACAAATTTCACTTGCCTTTCCATGCATCCATTTATTAATGTGTTGTGTTAATGATGAAGAATAAATCTCTCTGACATTAAAAAAATATTACAAATGTTATCACAGAGTTACATTCCTTCTATTTGTTTTAAGGGAGATTTAAATGTATCACCACACTTCTTCCCACCCTGCTTCCTGTAAGGACTCTATTCCCTACTCCCAATTCCTCCGTCTGCACCGCATCTGCACCCAGGATGAGATGTTCTACACCAGGGCATCGGAGATTTCCTCATTCTTTAGAGAACGGGGGTTTCCCTCTTCTATTATGGACGAGGCTCTCACCAGGGTCTCCTCTATATCCCGCAGCTTCCCTACTCCCCATCCCCCACTCGTAACAAGGACAGAGTCCCCCTTGTCCTCATCTTCCACCCCAACAGCCGTTGTATACAAAATATAATCCTCTGATGTTTTTGCCACCTCCAATGGGATCATACTATTGGCCACTTCCTCCATCTCCTCCCCTTTCTGCTTTCCGCAGAGACAGTGCCCTCCGTAACTCCCTGGTCAATTCATGCCTCCCTATCCAAACCAACCCCTCCCCAGGTACTTTCTCTTGCAACCGCAGGAAATGTTACACTTGTCGCTTTACCTCCCCCCTCGACTCCATCCAAGAACCCAATCAGTCTTTCCAGGTGAGGCAGAGGTTCACCTGCACCTCCTCCAACTTCATCTACTGCATCCGCTGTTCTAGGTGTCATTTCTCTATGCTCAGTACTAACCAACATGATCTCCCAGTTGCTTAGCACTTCAACTCCCCTTCCCATTCCCAATCTGAGCTCACTGTCCTGGGCCTCCTCCATGGCCAACGTGAGGCCCAGCGCAAATTGGAGGAACAGCACCTCATATTTCGCTTAAGTAGTTTACACCCCAGCAGTATGAACATTGACTTGTCTAATTTTAGATTGCCCTTGCTTTCTCCCTCCTTCCCCTTCGCCTTCCCAGCTCTCCCACAAAGCCTTCTGTCTCCGCCTCTTCCTTTCATTTTCCTGCCCCCCACTCCTTGACATCAGTCTGAAGAAGGGTCTCGACCCGAAACGTCGCCTATTACTTCTCTCCATAGATGCAGCCTCACCCGCTGAGTTATTGATGATCTACAATCATTAATGCTTAATTTTACTTTGGAGTCACGTGAGTGACTTCGTGAAGACCCTGCCAGCACGCATGCGTGATATATCGTCGCGCGCATTTGCTCGACAAGCTGGGGGGGGGGTTGCGCTCTCTCCACCAGCTCCTTCATAAGGACCGTCAGGTAAGTACTTACCTTACTCCCACAGGATGGACAAAGGGAAACGGAAGGCGACGCTCTCCAGGAGCCGTGGTGCATCGACCAGCCAGCAGCCTTTGTCACCGGAGCTGCAAGCACCACCAGCAGCTTCGGGACGTGTGGGGGTAAGAATGCGGAAGTCGGGCGCTCCCGTTACACCAGCGCCTGACTCATCACCTGAATGGTTCACTGCACTGGAGACTGCTGATCCAGCCTTCGAGCCCCCATCCCCCAGAAAAAGTGGGGGAAAACAGGTACGTGGGAAGGAGCCTCGCTCATCACCAGCGACCTCACCCCGAGTTCCAGCAGACCCACGGGGACTGGGCCGGGGGACAGCTGCACTGCAGGGGAGCCCTGCAGCTGCACACCACCACGTACAACTGCCAGGGATATCTGCCGTAGGGCAGTCTGGCAGATCTACTGCTGCGTCGAGCAGGCCTGCAGGAGCAGGTGCTGCCGGAAAAACACCTCGTCAGATTGCGGTCAAGGGCAGTGGTGGCAACAGTAGACAGTCGGTCAGCTTAGCTCTGGGAGCGGCCGACCATGCGCCTCCACGCCGAATATTGGGCGACAATGGATGTAAGCCTGCACGGACTCTGGGGAGCCAGGTTCCGGGGGACGGCGCCGATCCAACTCACCTGCCTTCGTACCAGACAGGTGGGCCGCCACAGTCTGCAAGAAGACAGACTAGCGGAGAGTCCGTGCGGGAGTCGTATGAGCCTACTTGGGCGGTAGGCCACGACGACCTGCCATTGGACACTAGACAGCACCTTACGGAGGTGTGGTCCGATGGTGGAAGCCTCAGTAATATCGCAGGGCCTGGGGAAGTCGGCTTGTCCGCTGCAGATAGCAGGGACGGTCGCATTGAGCGGTTGGAGCTCTTAGTGGAGCAACTCCTCCAGCAGGACAGGGACCGGGAAGAACGGGATTTGCGGGCCTCTACAAGCCGCGCCAGGAGCCCACTCAGTCTCTCGTCTTCACCAGCCAGAAGTGTCATCCGAGAACTGCATCAACCTCAGTGTTCCACTGGTCAATGCTCAGATCTGGGGACATTTTAGCACGGCCTACCAGGATGCAGGATGTCTGCCTCCAGCGTATCTTGAAGGTCCTCTCCACGGGTATAACGGCATTTGCTAGGACCCTTGATGGGGACAATGTGTCCAGTGAGCAACAAGATGCCCTGGCACTCTTATGCAACGCCCAGTATGAAATCAACTGCCTGCGTAAGAGCTCCATAAAGCCCACACTCAACCCCAAATTTGCGGGGTTGTGCCGTCCATCTACCGCTCCACCGCCTCATCAACTGTTTGGAGATCTGTCCAAACAAGTGAAGGAACTAGACGAGGAGGCCAAAACAGCAGGCCTAATGAAACCTCCTTTGACTAGACGTCACCCATACCACCGGCAACATCCATACACCAACTGGAAACCGCGGCAGCCGGATAGGACGCCAAGGGCCTATCCCCCTCCACTTCCCCAACCACAGCGGCCTTTTTTAGGGCAAGGCCAACAGCGGCCTGCATGGAAGATGCGGCCGCCATCCCGACAACCTCCACAAAGTCCACCCAAAACGCCGTTAACCATGGAGGTAAGGGGGCCTGGTTCCTCTCAGACAGTAGCATCCCTTCCTGCACAAATTGGTGAGCGATTGCGGGCCTTTTGGGGAATTTGGGACACTATCACCACTGACAAGTTTATTTTACAAAGTGTTCAAGGTTATATCATAGAATTCATCGATGGTAAAAATCCCCCTACCCAGCATTCGCCTCATCGGAAATTTACACTCTCCCAAAAAGAGGTTGAAGCAGGACATGCCGAAATTTTACGGCTAGCAGCAAAAGGGGTGATTTGGAAAACAGGGCACGAACCCCTTGAGTTTGTGTCCAACATCTTCACCAAAATCAAAAAAGATGGGGGGTGTCGAATTATAATAGACCTAACTGAGCTTAACACTTTTGTACAATATACCCACTTTAAAATGGATAACTTTGAAACAGCCAAGCAGATGCTTTACCCGGGGTACTTTATGGCCTGCATCGATTTAAAAGATACATACTATACAGTGCCCATCACTGAATCTCATAGAAAGTTTCTGAAATTTGTCTGGAAGGAACAGTTGTGGGAATACAAAGCATTGCCCAATGGTCTCACCACAGCCCCCAGACTATTTATAAAATTAGTGAAACCTATATTGGCTCTCCTTCGACAACAAAATTACATAGTCATGGCATATTTAGACAATATCCTAATAGTGGGTCAGACCCTCCAATTGGCTACACGGGCAGTTGCAGCAACTAAGTCTTTATTCGAGAAGCTAGGATTTGTAATCCATCCAGACAAGTCAAAACTGCACCCATCACGGGTAATGGATTATTTGGGTTGACCCTAGACACCACCTTAATGATGATCACCATCCCAACCAACAAAGCTACCGCTATAAAAGAAGCGTGCCACAAGTCTTGCTTGCGCCAGGGTACCGACCATCCGGCAAACGGCAAAAGTAATAGGGAAACTGGTAGCTATATTCTCAGCTGCACAATTCGGGCCGTTACATTACCAAAATTTACAAAGAACAAAGATCGCAGCATTAAAAGCAAATGCTGGGCACTTTGATTGACCAATCCGATTACCACCAAAGGCTAGAACCGAGCTACAATGGTGGATGGACAATATTAGCGAGTGTCGCAGACCCATCATAGTAAGCAACCCATCCGTCGTGCTACAGACTGACGCAAGCGCACAAGGCTGGGGTGCAACTGACACCATGTCCAGTTGTGGTGGCAGATGGGACAGAAAATTAAATTGGACTCTGCAACTGGCATATTGATCATTCCCGACTGGCCTACACAACCATGGTACCCGATGGTCCTTAAAATTTTGAAACGACCATGGCTTTCGATTGGGAAACACCCCAAATTAACTACACACTCCATAACGGGGGGACAGTCACCCATGCCATGGTCACCTAAACTTGTTGGCCTGCAGGTTCTAAAAAGACCACTCATCAAGGCGGGCATCTCACCATGAGCCATGGAACTCATCTCAGCATCATGCCGAGAATCAACCCGGAGGCAGTACCTCACACAGATCAGGAAGTGGGAAGCATTCTGCTCTCGTACCAATACGACTTCCAACACGGCAACAATCCCTGATGTCCTGGAATTCCTAGCTGGCCTTCATTTCGATGCTGGCCTTAGCTATCAACAGCGCCAGGAGTACACTATCCTCGTACCTGGACATAGGTATAGGCTCAAACCACCTGGTGTCTAAATTCATGAGGGGAGTGTTTAACACCAACCCTCCACGGCCCAGATACACCTTCAACTGGGATGTAGGGATCGTTCTGACCCTACTGAGGAGCTGGTCTCCAATGAACGTGTTATCACTCAAACAGCTCACCCTCAAAGTGGTGATTCTGATGCACTGACTACAGCCCAACGAGTCCAGGCATTACAAAAGCTGTGGCTGGATAGCATGGTCTCCACGCCTACACAGATGAATTTCTTTGTCCAGGACTTATTGAAGCAGCACAGGCCAGGGGCTCATGGGCTGCAGTTGGAGTTTCGGGCATACCCTACTGATGCCACCCTCTGCATAGTCACCCATCTCCACCACTACATCCGAATTACAAGAACCATCAGGAAGAAGGAGCAGGGGCTCCTCATCAGCCACAAACCTCCGCATCACCGGGTGACTGTACAGACTATCGCCAGGTGGCTCAGGGCGGTGTTGGGTGCAGCAGGAGTCGCTACTAACATTTTAAAATCTCATTCCACTAGGGCTGCATCCATATCAGCGGCGAGGGCCATGGAGGTGCCCATGGACCACATCCTCGCCACCGCAGGCTGGGCCAGTGAAGCAACCTTCCAAAGGTTCTACAATAAGCCACTGGTCGCCACCGCGACATTCGCAGAAGCTGTGCTGGGAGCCGCTCAGTGAATGTTTGTCCCCGAATTAGGGGTTATTTGTTTGTTATTATTTGGTTAATAAATTGCATTATTTTTCAGCCAGTTTCAACTGAACTGCATTAACAGCCTTCCTCCATCAGAATTGTGGCAGTGTGATAGCATGGACGTTGTCCAGGGCGTGAAATCACCGAGCTTTGAAATCTTCACGAAGTCAGTCACGTGACTCCGTAGTAAAATAGTAAGATTAAAAGAGAACTTTCCAAGTTCGAAGGTTGATCTTTATTTTACGAGGAGTTGCGGTGAGAGATTTCGTGCCCTCCGCTCCCACCCTCTATCATAAGGTCAACTCGGAAGTTCTACGTTCTTCATCTTACTATTTTTAGTCATGGTGCGTTCTGTGATTCCACACCGCTGCTTTGAAGGATGTCGCGCATGTGTGCTGGCGGGGTCTTCACGAAATCCCTCACCGCAACTCCTCGTAAAATAAAGATCAACCTTCGAACTTGGTAAGTTCTCGTTTAATCTTACTATTACATTTTCTTACATTTTTGTCATTCTCCAACTGCTCCCCCGATCTAAATCCAATCTTCCACTTCCTGATTTGGCACTTAATTTACCCGTTTTAATTTGCTCTCCTTCAAAATCTTGCTTTTGTTCTTTTCTCAAGCCTTCAATCTCATAGGTACTAACAAATATCCTCATTCAAGTCCTCATTTCACCTTCGTCATCCTACTTTTTCAATAACATCATTTTAGAGTGCTGAGCACGCCAATTGTAGGAGCAAAAATAGAAAGGCCGCGCGGAGTTCATGTTTGAAGTAACGGGTGATTTATTAAACTGGTGTTTGTGCACCAGGAAGCCAGCCAAAGCTGACCTGTCAAGTGTGACTCTGATACATTTTTATACATGGTATGATACAATACGATACGATAGAACTTTATTCATCCCCAGAGGGAAATTGGTCTGCCAACGGTCATAACACACAACAAGGTACACGAAAACTTGAAATTATAATTAAATGAAAAGTGAAAAAGTGAAAAGTGAATTTTGAAAAAAAGACAAGCGACTGTTGGCTGGCTGCCATATGCACAGCGCCTTAACCGGAATGAATGAGCAAACAAACAAACAAATACAGATTTATCCCCCTGGGCAGAGGATTCTAAAACTAGTGCCACCTCCTCCCCCAAACGGGGTCTCCCTTTATTCCCCCACCATCCCTCATGGTGGTCCCCCCCCCCCCCGCTGTGTCTCCATTGTCTTCCCCTTCCCCCCTCACCCTCATCGACCGCTGATCACGTCATTATCGGCCATCGCACACCGACCGCTCCACTACGTTGCCGAGTCCTCTCCTGATGCCTCTGTGGCACCGATTCTCAAATGACAAGGTTACTCAGAACCTTGATTAACAATACAACAGTCTTAATTATTGAATGGAACTCAGAAAGACTTAATTGGTCACAAACAGAATGAGATGATTATCCACAAGTCGAAATTAGTAGATCCAAATTTCTGTTACAACTTAGGTACATGCAAATCAATGAAATTCCTGTTAGGCTTCGCCTGCGGTTTCCTGCCACCACATTAGCACAATCCACATCCCTATTCACTAATTATTAGCCCTCATTATCAGTTACCTAAGAAATTGAGAACCTGGTCAGGAAAAAGAAGGAAACATGGGCCTGGTATAGGTATCAGCTGGGGTTAAATGTATTTCTGGAGGAGTTTAGGGGACTTAGGAGCATACTTAAGAAAGAAATCAGGAGGGCAAAATGGGGAGGAGAACACTGTAGGAAGCTGGAGAAGAAATTTACAGGAGCCCTTGGATAAGCAGTGGCTGATTAGAGATAGTTGTATACATGGGAGATCATGTATTATGGATTTGATTGAGTGTTTTGAAGAAGTAACCAAGAAGATTGATAAAGGCAAGGGATTAAGCACGTACTTTGATAAGGTTCCACATGGTGTGCTGCTCTGAAAGGTTATGGGAAAGCTAGTTGACTGGCTACTGAATTGGCATCATAGAAGGCAGTAGAGGGTGTGGTGGAAGTGTGTTTTATGGACTGGAGGCCTCTGACTAGTGGTGTACCTCAGGGATTGGTGGTAACTCCATTGCTGTTTGTGATTTATATTAATGTTTTGGCTAAGAATGTACAGGGCAAGATTAGTAAGTTTGCAAATGACATTACAATAAAGTATGTGGTATTCTAAACAGTGAAGTTGGTTATAAAAATCATAAAATTAAATCTTGATTAGCTGGGCAAGTGGTCCTAGGAATGGCCAATGGAGTGCAAATAAGTGCAAGTGTTGCACTTTGGGAAGTAAAACCAGGTGGAACCTTCATAGTGAGTGATAGGGTCCTGGGGAGTTGTGTAGAGCACAGGGGTCTATGTGTACATGTATATAATTCCCTGAAAGTGGTATCATAGATACATAGGATGGTAAAAAAAAAGGGCCTTTAGCAGTCAGCGTACTGGAAATAGAAGTTGGGATGTTATGTTACAGTTGTACAAGATGTTGGTGAGGCTGCTTTTGGAGTATTGTGTTCAGTTTTAACCACCTTACTATCAGAAGGATGTTGTTAAGCTGATTGGAGAGCAGAGAAGATTTACAAGGATGTTGCCACAACTTGAGGGCCTGAGCTATTGGAAGAGTCTGGGCAGGCTAGAACTTAGAGTGCAGGATGCTGGGGATGGTCTTATAGAAGTGTATAAGAGGGGAATAGATAGGGTGAATGCACAAAGTATTTTACCCAAAGTATGGGAAACAAGTACCAGAGGGCACATTTTAAGGTGAGAGGGGAAAGATTTAATAGGCGTTCAAGAGGTAACTTTTTCACTCAGAGGTTGGGTGGTAGGTACATGAAACAAGCTGCCAGAGGAGGTAGTTGAGGCATGTACTATAACAGGGTTATTATATAGAGACACTGGGAATGTACAGGAGCAGGAAAGGTTTAGAGTGATTATGGGTAAACAAGTGTAAATTGGCCTAGCTTAGATGGGGCATCTTGATCTGCATGGATAGGTTGGACCGATGTACCTGTTTCCGTGCTGTATTGTTCTATGACAATGACTAAATTTGCAGGACATCATATTTTGGGCTGAATGTGCATGGTGTGTCTTTCTGATGACAGGTGCCAATGCATTTCTAGGTTTGGAATATTCCACCCCTAATTCACTGTCTCTTCTGTTCTTGTAATCTTTCAGATTGTTGACCTCTGTAATCTGCCCAACTCTTGAAAGCAGACAACTGCAGATGTCTCTAGCTGCCAATCACTGTACAATTATAGATTTTCACAGAGGATTTACTCAATTTTTGCTTCATACTGCAGTTATAATTTGCACCTTTTTGGTACTAGAGAACTGAGTAGCATAATTTACTTTAAATGATAGTTTAAATATTAGCTGGTGCACCCATAACTGCTCCATGAAATGATTCAAATAACTGAAGAGCAAGGAGCTTTGTGTACATTCTATCTTTGCAGTTCAATGAATTGTGTTGGTTGTCAGCTGGTGATTTACTTGGAAAAGTCTCTTTCGTTTCTAGTGTGTAGTGGCAGCACAAAGAAGAACAATTTTATAAAAAGAACCTGTTGTTTAATTAGCACTTTCATAGCTTAGTTTGCTTCCATAGCTCACAGAGACTATGAACAAAACTATGACTGAACCAGAAATAACCAAAAGTTTAATCATGTTCACAAATAGGCCCAACAAAATTAATTACAATCAACTGACAATTAATTTGATGCATATTGAAAGATTATAATATATGTTTGCAGTGCAATTTATGGGGAAAACCTCCGCCTGAATGAGGGTCTCAACCCGAAATGTCACCCATTTCTTTTCTCCAAAGATGCCTGACATGTTGAGTTATCCCAGCATTTTGTGTCTATCTTTGGTACTCATTCTGAAAAATAGTCTCGTCTCAAAATGTCACCTATTCCTTTTCTCCAGAGATGTTGCCTGACCCGTTACATTACTCCAGCATTTTGTGTCTTTTCTTCAGTTTAAACCAGCATTTGCAGTTCCTTCCTACACAATAAGAAACCCAAGTTAATCTGGAGAGAAATTGAAAACACTTTGGCATTTTTGGTATATATTCATCATACTTTCTCAAATTAACAGAGTTCTGTTTTTGATTGTGACATTTTCTTTCTTTCTACTCAATAAACATGAAAATTAAACTCAATGGAGAGCAAATCAAATAAAAAAACTTTTGTAATGCTTTTGATCTATATACTTCATAACATTTAGAAATCACTGACACTCAATAAAATATACAATCAACTGAAAGAGAAGATTGATGGAGAATGGATATTAATTCATGAAAGACTTCACAGGCCAAGCCAAAATGGTTATCGAGTGCAGTCACTGTTATAATACAGGGATGAGGCAGCCAATTCATGCACATCAAAGCCCCACAAATTGTAATGATATAATGATCAAATCACCTGCTTTTGTAATACTGGTGAGCTATAAATACTGGTCATGGCAACAAAGCCTTCCCCCGGCTTAAATAAAATATACCAATGAACATTTTGCATTGCCCTGAAAGGTCAGATGGGATCTTGGTTTAGCAATATATTTGGAAGGTGGCATTGAGCCAAGGCTTATGCAAAGTACAAATGACAATGCTACAAGAATTAAATTAAGCTAAGAACATTTTAAATCTCACAAATAGAATGTACTAATATCTCCAAATGAAAATTACAAGAAAATATGTACTGACAGGATGTAGGGGATTATTTCAGTTGATTAGTGTTTCTCCTCAGGTCTTAATTGAAGTTTGCACTTGGGAAATTAGACTTATTCAAACTATAAAACTGTGCTGTGCAAAGTGTGTGTCAAAGCAAACAGATGTTCTTGATTGTGCAGTAAGATTGTAATGTGTAAGACCATTTTAATGCACGATACTCAGTTGCATTGCAATATCAGTTGATATTCTGGAGTTGAATAAAATGTGTAATTTAGAAGCTCGTTAGATTGAAATAAAAACATACCATGATACTCATTTTCGGTTGTTATGGCTAAATAATTGTTACAATATCAGCTGGTTATTATTTTCTCTTCCAGATATTTGAATGCATTAAAGTCAATTAAACCAAATTCTGGAGGGTTTTTTTGTTCACCTTAAAAGGATGGAACATCCCTACTATCTGGTGTAGCACAGTAGTGAAGCAGTACTACATCTGCCTCAACACGCCAGAGATCCAAGTTTGATCCTGACTATGTGCTGTTTGTGCTGTGTTTGTACATTCTCCCTTTGACCATGTGGGTATTCTCCAGTTTCCACCCACATTCCAAAGACATGCAGGTTTGTAGATTAATTGTAAATTGTCTGTGTGGGATGCAAAAATGGGATAACATACATAGAACTAGTGTATGGGTGATCGATGGTCGATGTGGACTTGGTAGGCCTATTTCCACGCTGCATTTCTAAACACTAAACTCCTGGGAATCTCTGGACTATGACCATTCAAAGCAGAGAACAGTAAAATCCACATAATCTGTTCCTGATTTCAAGAAAGTTGCATAGCAATTGCAGCCAATGGAAAGGTTGGACAAACTTTGATTGTTATTGCTGAAGCATTGGAGGCTGAGAGACAACCTGGTAGATGTATGCAAAATGATGAGAGGCACAGATAGGGTAGATGGATGGTAAGATTATTTTTCCCAGGGTGGAAAATGGCACATCATCTGACGTTACAATAGACCCAATGCTGTTGGCACAGATGTGAAGATAAGCAAAACGAGGAAGCATGGCAGTCAGGTGGGGGGGGGGGGGGGGGGGGGATTTCCAAATGCGGCTGAAATGCCACAGATCTGGTAAGTCTACAAATATTCTCTTGAACTGCTTCAGTTGAGAGCATATTGACTGGATACATCACAGCCTAGTTCAACAATTCCAATGCCTAAGTGCAAAGGAGATTACAGTGCTAGACATTGTCTGATCCATCAGGGGTACTGACCTCCCGCCATCAAAGGAATCTATATGAGGCACTGCCTCAGCCAGTATCAAAGACACACGTCACACTGGCCAGGCTTTCATTTTCCTCCTTCCACCAGGAGAAAGGCACAGGAATCTGTAAACGTTCACTACCAGGTTTAAGAATATTTTCTTACCAATACCAATAACCAATAACCATAAGGCTCTTGAAAACTAGATTGGACATATTGGCCGGTGTGTGTGAAAAATATACATCTTCTAGATGCGCTGGGACGCATCCTCAGTGATGTGATCTGGGGTCATTGGGTGTTTCGGGTCTCACAACATCAGACACCCTCGCCCAGGCGACCCAGCCGGGGTTGATCAGGCCCCAACTTGCGTCGCAGCAGCAACTGCCCATGGATCAGCCATCTTAATAACTATTCTGCAGGGGTTGGGAGATTCTAGTGCATGGAGGGACTGGGCTCAGTGGGGTGAGTCCTGGCTGGGCTCCTCAGGGTCTCACCAGGATCAAGGCCTGTGCGCTGCACCTCTTTCTCCTTCTCCGAGCATTTCATTCTCGCCTGATAGATTTTTAGGCTATGATGTTTCATTAGGCCTCTCCGTAGCTTTATTGCGTGACTTTATCACGGTTAGTGTAGTGTAGTCACTCTATGACTACACAACACTAACCTCAACTTTGAACTTCTATGATCTGCCTTGGTTGCACTAAGGATTTTTTTTTCACTAGTAATGTGGTTATTAATTTATTGATTTTTTAATCATAGGTTACCTATGAGTATTTTACTTGTTCTGTTATGCTACTGCAAGTAAGAATTCAATTGTTCCATTGTCAGTACATATGATCATTAAACACTTTTGTCTTGACTTTCCTGGATCACTGTCCTAACTCCTCCAAATATTTCTAATTAATGATCAACCCCTCAAGATCAACCTTGAAGAGCAATTTGTTCCAGGCACCTACCACTCTCTGTGTGAAGGGACTAGGTTAGGTTGCTGTTGACAGGAATGATAAGGAACATGTAGCTGTTGACCTCCACAGCAACTTTGTTGATGAGTACAGGGTTGTGTTTACTCCATCGCTTCCTTAGGTCAACAATCAACTCTTTCTTCTTGCTGGCATTAATGAGTGGCAGGCTGTTGTCCTGACACCATGGCACACGGTACTCAATCTCTTTCCTCTTCTTCATGCCATCATTGTTGATATGGCTAATGTCAGTGGTATCATGCGCGATCACGGCATCAATTTACTTACTTTCTTAGGTATCTAAGAAGATTTGGCATATCCACGAGGATTCTCTCGAACTTCTACAGATGCACTATCAAAAGTATTCTGACGAGATCATCAAAGCCTGGCATAGCAACTGCCTTGGTTATGACTGCCTGAACCTCGAAAGAATGGTGAGATTAGTTTATCTTAACGTCATGTTCAGCACAGACATTGTGGGCAGAAGGGTCTGTTCCTGTGCTATCCTTTTGTGGCAGTATGTCAGTGGCAGTATCTTCTACTAGATTAATAAGAGTCAGGAGTGATTATTTCTCACATGCATCAGATATGAATTAGAACAATGAATGTCTTACTTTCTGCAACTTTACAGGCATTGAGCTTCTGATAGCACTCAGCCATCTCTGTTGTTCAGATCACATCACTATGTGCCTAACATTGGATTTCTGAAACATATAATCTTTTCTGAGCTCCACCGAGGAAGAGATTACTGAGTGGAGAGGTAAAGATTCAAGGATTTGCTTGAAAGATCATTGAGGAAATAGAACATCCTTAACTATATGGGAAATCCCTGGCTCATGATTGCTCAAAGTGGAGGAGGAGAATGCAGGATCTTATAGAGGTGTACAAAATCATGGGATATATAGATCAGGTAGATGCACAGAGTCTCTTGACCAGAGTTGGGGAATTGAGGACCAGAGGTGAAGGGAAAATTAAATAGGAATCTATTTTTCACACAAAGGGTGGTGGGTGTCTGGAACAAGCTGCCAGATGAGGTAGTTGAGGCTGGGACTATCCCAACATTTATGAAACATATAGACAGGTACATGGATAGGACAGGTTTGGAGGAATATGGGCCAAGCACAGACAGGTGGGGCTAGTGTAGCTGGGACATGTTGGCCGATGTGGGCAAGTTGGGCTGAAGGGCCTGTTTCCACGCTGTATCACTCTATGACTCTATGATGTATGAGAACCTGAGTCCATACCTTGGCAACACACAGAAACCCAGCATGAACAGCAGAAACAATGCACACCACCTCAAATTATCCGCACTGTCAGACAGTTGCGCCCCCCTCTACAAAAGCTAGGGGGTGCCATATTGATTACATCAATCAACACAGAACCCACAAAACTGAAGTGGATGCAAAATCTTCATGCTCCTGAGAGAGTCTAAAACCTTAGACATTAGAGATACAGTGTGGAAACAGGCCCTTTGAGCCACCGAGTCTGTGCCGACCAGCAATCAACCCAAAAAGTAAAAAAGGAGTTCTGGTGGCTAAAATGAAGTGAATGTGGCTCATCACATAATCCATTGAGAGTATAACTTTGAAGTACATATGTTACATGAGATTGTGTCCAAATGGTGAGTGAAGTAATATTTCCAGATAAAGGATGTGGATATGAGCTGCACTTGCAAAATCATTGCCAGCGATAGTGTAAATTCTATGAGGTGCTGTGAAGAGCACATAAGTTTATCCCCAAAGCATCTGGTTCAGGATCTCCACAAACGAAAAAGTTGCTGTGCAAAGTGTGTGTCAAAGCAAATAGATGTTCTTGATTGAGTGTGGGAAGCATTAGATCAGAGGCATCTGACATGGTACACTTCTGACTGGTGTTGCAGTGGATGTGGAAGGTGAAGTCCTGCTGAACACGAGGCTAAATATTTCCTACGGTGCCATTACCCACAATAGAGCATAACTGGCCCTTACTTGTGACTGAGCAAAATTATGACATAGAATCGATTAAGTTAATCAGATTTACCAGTGAAATGTCACATGCTATTGAAATTTAATAAAACTCCCATCAGATGCAAGGCCAGACCTGGAGATTACTCTGACAATGGTAGTGATCTTTTGAATTTGATACAGCTGGTATCTGAGCCGTCAGAAAGAAATTATGCAGATTTACTCTGATCAGGATAGATATGTCTAAGCAGAGTTCCTTTCTCTTTCAGTTTCATTCATAAGTGATGCCCACCTCTATATATACTTATTAGCCCAATCAATAAGAAATTAGAGATTCAGGTCATGGCAATATTAGAATCAAATCTCCAAAAGTGGTGGTAGAGGTTTACTTACGTTGTTTGTGCAGAAACTCAGCATGCACTGCAGCAACCCTGGAACATATGGTGGAATCATGTGTTGTTACTCCTTAAGACATCAGTTTACAGTTCTCCGGGAAGAGCATATATTCTGAGAAGTGTGGGAGGCATGGGGTGTGGATTGGAGCACCATTGTTCAACCCATTGATCTTGTACTTTGGGCTATATTGAGCTCAGCTGAGAAAGATACTTCACTCCAAATCCCATAAAATAAAATTCCACATTGCTCCTCCACTTTTAAAGCACGGAAGGACGTGAAGACTAGGGAACTTGGGATAGATAATGGAAATGTTTAATAGGATAGTTCAGAGGTGCTGGATTTGCTCAGACATATGAAAGAAAAACCTTTCTTAGAGCAATGTTAATGATTAAAGAAGGCTAAAATATACATGAACATTTCTGCGGTAATAACAGTTCATGAGTCACGGAAGTGGAATTAAGCATTTTGGCCCATCAAGTCTACTCTACTGTTAAATCATAGCTAATTTATCGTTCCTTCTCAACTCATTCTCCTGCCTTCTTCCTGTAACCTTTGACGCTCTTACTAGTCAAGAACCTGTCAATTTGCACTTTAGAAATATGCAATGATTTGGCCTCTGATTCACCACCCTCTGGCTAAAGAAATTCCCATCTCCATTCTGAATGTACATCCTTTTAATCTAAGCATGTCTCCCATGGTCCTAGACTCCCTCACTAGTGGAAACACCCGCCCCACATCCACACTATCCAGGCCTTTCACTATTTGGTAAGTTTTAATGAGGATCCCTCTCATCCTCCAACGAGTACAGGCCCAGTGCTGTCAAATGCTCATTATATGTTAACCCATTCATCCCTGGGATCATTCTCGTAAACTTCCTCTAGACTCTCTAACACCAGCACATCGCTCCTCAGACATGGGGCCCATAACTGCTTACAATACTCCAAATGCTGTCTGACCAGTTCCTTATAAACCCTCAGCATTGCATCCCTGTTTTTAGCCCTCTCGCAATGAATGCTAAAATTGCATTTGCCTTCCTTACTACCAATTCAACCTGCAAATTTACCTTTTAGAATCTTGCACCAGCTCTCCCAAATCCCTTTGATTTCTGAATCCTCACATTTAGAAAATAGTCCACACCTTTATTCCTGCTACCAAAGTGCATGACCGCACACTTTACTATGCTGTATTCCATCTACCACATTTTTGCCCACTCTCCCAACCTGTCAACCTGTCCAAGTCCTTCTGCAGACTCCTTGCTTCCTATACTTTACCTCTCCTCCATCTATCTTCTAATCATCCTCCAACGTGGCTATAAAGCAATCAATTCCTTCATCCAAATCATTCATATACAACATGAAAAATAACGGATCGAGCACCGACCCCTGCGGAGCATCACTAGTCACCGGCAACCAACCAGAAAAAGCTCCTTTTATTCCCACTCTTTGCCTTCTGCCATTTAGCTAATCTTCTATCATGCTGGCAAATCTCCTCCAATGCCATGAGTGTGTAAATGAGCCATATCCACTCCATGCAGATTAAGTATGAAATTCATGCTGCTTCTCAGCCAGTGTTAACCAGGTTATTAACATATTGCAGCAGCACAGAGTCCAAGCTCATGAATGACCAAAACCAATTTGAAAAAAGCTGAGAAAAATAGTTCACTCCAGATGCTGAAAAAAGGTTCTCAACCTGAAACGTCACCCATTCCTTCTCTCCAGAGATGCTGCCTGTCCTGCTGAGTTACTCCAGCTTTTTGTGTCTATCTTCAAAAAAAGCTTGCACAGTTTAAAATAGGCAGCCTGCAACTCTTAAGAGGGGAACCTGCAATGAGAGGCTTTCAAAGGTCAAATCTTATCAGCCATATAAAACGGACAAAAGAGCTAACTGGCACGATGTCCAACAATTGGAAAAACTTAAAGGTCCTGTAAAGTCTGGCCCTTGAGGAGTGAGATTCTAATGCAACAACAGTTAGCTGAAACCCATATTCCAACTGCAATTTCCGGTTTCAACCATGTTTCAGAGATTGATGGGCTCTACCACATAAATGTGATTTGTAGCACATGCTATATTTCAGTAAGACCTCCTTAGTCCATTGGATTTGCCTCAGGCATTGCTCCATGTCAAGTCACAAAGAGATATTGCATCATGAATGGCTTTTTGGCCCACCGAATCCACATTAACCATCAAATCGGCCGTTTACGCTAATCCTACATAACTATTTTTTTATTCTCCCCGTATTCTTAACTCCCTCCAAATTTTACTTCGGAGTCACATGAGTGACTACGTGAAGAAGCCCCGCCAGGTGGACGCGTGTCATTACGTCGACGCATGTCGCACCGACCGGCTGGAAAGCGCAGCTCCACCAGCAGATAAGTAGTAACCCGCAGGTAAGTCAATATTAAGCCTTTCCTGCGAGTGTTTTTTAAACTCTGTAAGTCTGGATAGCAGAGCCAGCCAGAGTTGCTAAATATATATTGTTAAATTGCGTAATGGATTGGAACGCGTAGGGACCGCGTTTACCGCTTTTAGATCGGGTCGGCAGATAACGGCTGCTCTAAAGCCGGCTCCCGCTATTACCGCTATTTAGATCGGGTTTGGAGATAACGGCTGCGCTAAATGCCGGCTCCAATACCCGCTACTGTTTTACTGCAGCTGAAATGAAATAAAATAAAATAAAAATGAAATTAAATAAAATGAAATGCTAACTTTATTTCTTAACTATCTCCATCAATTTCCAGTGCTTCAAGGCACTCAGAAATATCAAACTAAAGTACTCTCAGGCTCATTTGTCTCATGAGTCTGATGATATACAAGACTTCCTCCTTTTAATTTAAAGGTTTGGGGAAAATGCTCCAAATTTAAAGAGCCATGGAAAATTTCAATTGGGGTTGAATGCCCTAGGATTCCCACACAGCCTCTCGCAGAGGTCCATACAGCAAATAAGACAATGGATAACAGTGGGAATCATCCTCTCCAGCACCTTGTTTAGGGCTGGATGAGACCTCCCTAGAGCCTGACTCGGGAGAAGCAGGGCAGAAGGAGTCTGACCCTGAAGCTGGTGTCACTGCTTATGAGCACACACCAGCGCCCACGAGCCATGCTCCAGGTGTCCCGGACGTAGCGATAAACTTCGCTAAACCCGGAAGGGACTGGTGAGGCTATCGAGAAATCTCTAGCCAACCAAAGCCATAGCTCAATTACAAACTACCAAAACCATTTTGGTTCAGCAACCTTCAGTGTTTTTACAGACGTATGTGAGTGCTACTGGATGGGGAGCTACGGACAGTGAGTCTAGCTGTGGTGGTAGATGGAGTGTGCAAGAGGATTTGATCCTGCATAGGCATGGTATAAATTACATAGAATTGCTGGGTGCATTCTATGGAGTAAAAGTTTATTGTTTAACAATGAATAATTTACATGTTCAACTCCAGATTGATAATACCACGGCTGTGCCATATATCAATCCCATGGGAGTAATTAGGTCAGTATCATGTGATAATCTGGCTACTCTCATGTGGCACTGGTGACATCTGGGTCTCAGCTATCTACCTACCAGGTGGACAATGTGTGGTGGCAGACAACAGGTCAGGAAAGTTCAATGACAACATAGAATGGATGATTAAATCCTAAAGCTTTAAAATGATTGTCAGCCGCGATGGATTGCCAGATATTGATTTGTTGCATCCAGGCTAAATCACCAATTGCCTAAATATGTTTCATGGGAACCTGGTCCAGGAGCAGTAGCGGTGGATGCATTCTCGTTACATTGGGGACGTACTTCTTTTATGCTTTCCCCATTTTGCCTGATTAGGCAGTGTCTCACCAGAATAGAGTAGGACCCCGCCTCAGGCGTTTTGATGGTTCCGGACTCGGCTACAGAGCCATGGTTCCCATTGGTGCTCAGAATGATGACTCAGCCATTCATGACTGTCCCCAACTGCAGTAATTTGTTGGTGCATCCAGTAACAGAAGAAAGTCATCCGTTACATGATCATATTAACTAGTTGATCTGCAGGTTCTGACCAGACCGTTCCAAGGCTTTGGACTGTCGAACAGGATCATAACTGCAGCTTGGAGGGATAGCACTAAGAAACTATATGTGTCTCATATTAAGAAATGTGTGATGTTTTGTTTACAGTTAGATATATTTGATCATACTGCACGCATACCGGATGTATTGGAGTTCCTTGCTATGTTGCATTTTTGATGAACACTTAAGTTATAGTGCCATTAATAGTACTTGGAGTGTTTTGTCCTCCTATTTAGGGCAGTTTCAGAACAACAATCTATGTTGGGTCTCATCCCATTAGTGTCCCGATTCATGAGAGGAATTTTGTAACACAAATCCTCTTAAACCTAGATATACAGAAATCTGGGATGTCAGTATAGTTCTCACACTGCTTCAGCAATGGGCTCCAATTACATCATTGTCTTTTCAGAAGTTAACACTCAAAGTCGTTAAGCTCATGGCGCACGTATCAGTGCAAAGAGTGCAAACATTGCAAAGTTACGACTAGATAGAATGTATTCTTCTGCAGATAAAATTACGTTTTACATGTATGATTTAATCTAACAAAGCAGGCCAGGAATGGCCGGAACCAAAGTAAGTTTAATGCATACCCTGTTGACCAAAGGTTATGTGTAGTTAAGCACCTGAGTCAATATATCGAGGTAACTTAGAGTCTCAGAGGCTCTGAGACAGCAATGCTCATCAGTCACAAAAAATCTCATAAGAGGTGTCAGTATAAACTATTTCTAGATGGTAAAACAGATTTTGGATTCCGCTGGAGTAGGACACACATGTGTTTAAATCTCACTCCACCAGAGCGGCATCAACATCCACAGCAAGGCCGCAGGATAGTCTAAGGAATCAACTTTTCTAAAATTATGATAAACCTGTCCTGACAGTGCCAGGGTTTGGGCATGCTGTTTTGGGTTCTGGTTGATTTGATTTGCTTTGTCTTCATAAATTTCATTTGTAATTTCCCCTGGGATAGAGGGGTTATTACTGTATTGTTATTTAAAAAATTATTATTGGATAATTCGAAGCAATGTTCAATATATTATTTATTCACTACTGTGTCAACTGAAGCAGTGTGTCGTATGGAGTGCATCTACGGCATGAAATCACAGAGCTTTGAAATCTTCACGTAGTCACTCACGCGACTCTGAAGTAAAATAGTAAGATTAAACGAGAACTTACCAGTTCGAAGTTTGTCCTTATTTTATATTCTTGAAGGGTTGACGGTGGATACGCAATGGAAGGCATTTAAAGACTGCATGGATGAACTACAACAATTGTTCATCCCAGTATGGCAAAAGAATGAATCAGGGAAGGTGGTGCCTCCGTGGATAACGAGGGAAATCAGGGATAGTATCAAAGAAAAAGATGAAGCGTACAAATTAGCCAGAAAACTGCTACCAGAGTACTGGGAGAAACTGAGAGACCAACAGAGGAGACAAAGGGCTACTTAGGAAAGGGAAAATGAGTATGTAGGAAAACTGGCAGGAAAACATAAAAACTGACTGGCAAAAGTTTTTATCGATATGTGAAGCGCAAGAAGATTAGTAAAACAAATGGAGGTCCATTGCTGTCAGAAACGGGTGAATTGATCATGGGGAACAAGGGACATGGCAGGACCAATGAAATAACTACTTTTGGTTCTGTCGCACTAAGAGCAGACATAAATAATTGCCGGACAGTATGCAGGGGATACGCGGGGTCAAATGAGATGAGGGAAAATGAGTGAAACCAGGTTAGCCGGGAAAGTGGTGTTAGGTAAATTGAAGTGGATTAAAGGGCCCGATAAATCCCCAGGGCCAGATAGGCTGCATCCCAGGGTACTTAAGGATGTAGCCCCAGCGAAATAGCAGAAGATGCCTTCCTTATTGATTATTTTTTCAAAAACTTTAGATTTCTGGAGTAGTTCCTGAGATTGGAGGATAGCTAATGTATGTTAGTACCTCCCCACTTTTTAAAAAGGGAGGGAGAGAGAAACGGGGAATTACAGACCAGTTAGTCTACACAGCGGTAGTGTGGGGGAAAAGAGGAAAACTGCTAGAGTCAATTATAAAGATGGGATAGCAAGCGCATTTTGGAAAGTGGTGAAATCATTGGACAAAGTCAGCATGGATTTACGATGGGGTATGTTAAATCATGTTGACGAATCATATTGAATTTTTTGAGGATGTAACAAGTAGAGTGGATAAGGGGGAAGCAGTGGATGTGTTATATCTGGACTTTCAGAAGGCTTTCGACAAAGGTCCCACACAAGAGATTGGTATACAAACTTAAAGCACACTGATATGGGTGGTTCAAGTATTGATGTGGATAGAGAACTGGCTGGCAGGTAGGAAGCAAAAGAGTTAGGAGTGGAATGTGTGTCTTTTCAGGATGGCAGACAGTGACTAGTGGGGTGCCGCAAGGCTCAGTGCTGGGACCCCAGCTATTTACAATATACATTAATGATTTGGACGAGGGAATTAAATGCAACATCTCGAAGTTTGCGGGATGACCACGAAGCTGGGGGGCAGTGTTAGCTGTGAGGAGGATGCTAGGAGGCTGCCAAGATGACTTGGATAGACTGGGTGAGTGGGCTAATGCATGGCAGATGCAGTATAATGTGGATAAATGTGAGGTTATCCACTTTGGTGGCAAAAACAGGAAGGTAGACTATTATTTGAATGGTGACCGATTAGGAAAAGGGGAGATGCAGCGAGACCTGGGTGTCATGGTACACCAGTCATTGAAAGTAGGCATGCAGGTGCAGCAGGCTGTGAAGAAAGTGTATAGTATGTAGGCATTCATCGCAAAAGGATTTGAGTACAAGAGCAGGGAGGTTCTACTGCAGTTGTATAGGGTCTTGGTGAGGCCACACCTGGAGTATTGTGTACAGTTTTGGTCTCCTAATCTGTGGAAAGACATACTTGCCATAGAGGGAGTACAGAGAAGGTTCACCAGACTGATTCCTGGGATGGCACGACTTCCATATGAAGAAAGACTGGATAGATTCGGCTTGTACTCGCTGGAATTTAGAAGAGTTTGACGGGGTGATCTCATAGAGACTTACAAAAATTCTTAAGGGGTTGGACAGGCTAGATGCAGGAAGATTGTTCCCGATATTGGGGAAGTCCAGGACAAGGGTCACAGTTTTAAGGATAAGGGGGAAGTCTTTTAGGACCGAGATGAGAAAATCGTTTTTCACACAGAGAGTGGTGAATCTGTGGAATTCTCTGCCACAGAAGGTAGTTGAGGCCAGTTCGTTGGCCATATTTAAGAGGGAGTTGGATGTGGCCCTTGTGGCTGAAGGGATCAGAGGGTATGGAGAGAAGGCAGGCACAGGATATTGAGTTGGATGATCAGCCATGATCATATTGAATGGCGGTGCAGGCTCGAAGGGCCGAATGGCCTGCTACTGCACCTAATTTCTATGTTTCTATGTTTCTATGTTTATGAGGAGTTATGATAAGGGATTACGTGCCCTCTGCTCCCAGCCCTCATAATCTAAAGGATCATCTGGTAGTTCGAGTCTTCTAAAGCCTTACTATGTTACTTTGGCTATTGGTTTCTGTGTTTTCACGCCGCTGCTTTGAAGTATGACTTGCATGCACCTGGCGGGGCTTCTTCACGTAATCCTCATCGTAACTCCTCATAAAATAAGGATCAAACTTTGAACTGGTAAGTTCTCGTTTAATCTTACAATTCTACAACTCACCTACACACTAGGATCGATTTACAGTATCCATGTAACCTCCTAATCTGCATACCTGTGAGAGGAATCATGAACACTCAGATGAAAGCCCGCAGCCACGGGAAGAACACATAAACTCCAAACACACAGCACTAGAAGTCAGGATTGCATCCATTTTGTTGGCACTGTGAAGCAGCATTTCTTCTAGCTGTAAAACTGTGTCCCACATAGAGGTTACTGGAGAAGAATTGCACCAAGATCACTGTTTGTATAGAGGGTTACCAAGTGAGGTCAATCTGCCCTTCCCTTTACACATTTTGCAGAGTTCCCTCACTGCATCCCCTCTCCTGATTCTCCATCATGCTGCATGGCAGTAGTGGAAAAATTGCTGGTCAATTTGATAGTATCATCATTAATTCAGCATTGAAAACTACACCAATTATCATTGTGAAGATAGACAGAATGCAGCAGTTCAGGTAGCATCTCTGGATAGAAGGAATGGGTGACGTTTCGGTCGGGGTCCTTCTACAGTCTCTGAGTCTCGACCCAAAATGTCACCCATTCCTTCTATCCAAAGATGTTGCCTGTCCCGCTGAGTTACTCCAGCATTTTGTGTCTATCTTCAATGTAAACCAGCATCTGCAGTTCCTCCATATCAATTATTACCATATCCTGCCTATTCTGTACGCTTCCTGGGTAAATCAATATGCCCTTCAACATAAGCCGACTGCCCACTACAAGTTTATCCATGATGCTGTATGGAAATTGGTACATATGTTAACATCCATAGCACCTGAACATTAGGAATTTGTCCAAACAAACATAATAATAAATATTGTGATGATGAATTGTGCATACCATAAAACCACATTTAAACACGTGGACACTTGTTCATAATATTCCTGCCAGTAGAAGTACAGAGTTCAAAATAATTTTGATGGAGAACCCAGGTACATTTCCATGCTAACATTTATTCAAAGAGAAAGATCAATCACAATTTGTTTTTATATGCTCTTTTAAAAGCAAATTCTTTGCAACCTTCTGCATGATTACTTGACTAATCTCACTGATAAACATTGAGAGAAAATCAATGGAGAGTTCAGGTTTAGATCTCATGACAGTGGTCTGAATGTGTTTTACTAACAAAAAAATCTTCATCATCTAAAATCAATGGCTGTATACTTTAAAATGAATGATGTTTTATAATGTTTTATTAAATGTTGTCAAAAGGAGCTCTCTGAACTAAACTCCCATGGGAGGCTTCTGCATTGATAATAAATATAATTTCACTTTCAATTTTGCAGAAACCACTTATTCTTAAGGTTTGACTTTTCTCTATATAAATATTAAGTCCAAATTTAGTGTAGTAGGGTCATCTCGTGAAACATACTATTCATAAAACTGGCGTTTGCAAGACCTTTGTCAATAAGCTTGCTAAATATGTGATCTGGTTCATTTCAAATAAAAAATAGTCTGGTGTCGATGCCCAGTCAGGCCTGAAGAAGGATAAGGATTGCAGTGCGAGGGGGTAAGGAACAAAATTCCAATCAGAGCCTTGATGTTCAAGGGTGTTCATGAATGAGGACTATTGGGGGATGATTGGTGGGTTACTCGATTTCTATCCACTGTATCGAGCCTGCTGCACTATTCAGTAAAATCTTGGTTGATTTGAATGTAATCCCAACTCTTCAATGAACCACCATCAGCCCTTAAAGTTACATCTAGCCATCTTTGAAAACTTCAGTGAAATATCTTCTTAAAAATAGTTTTGTAAACTTTTTTGTTTCTATATTTATCTGCCACATTCTGAATCTCATTTATAGATTTGAAATCCCATGGAAATGATTCTTGTATTTTTTCTGAAAGCTTTCCTTGCAAAAGAATTAGAATAAAATAACAAATGAAACCCAAGCTCCCCAAAACAATGCAACAGTTTAAATTTGATATATTGATTGGGTATCATATGTTTGGTTCAATCTGCTTCAGAAAGTTGAGGATGAGGGCATTTGAACTGAAAAGGTACATAACTATAGGGGGATTTTAAATGCTACCAGGGATTTTAAATGCTAGTTAGGTTCCCATTTCAAGTTATCTGATCTTTACAGTGAAATACTTAAATATTTCTCTTAATAAAGACTGGATGAGAAAATATAATGGTTTAAAAATCTGAAGATTGGTTAACAAAATAATGTTTGATCTAAGCCAGTATTTATGGACATGCAAGTAATATTATGTTGAATAGGATAAGCAATGATATTTATTATAGATGAAATCTGTAGATGAAAAATGTCCAAATAGAGCAGATACATTACTCTGGAGAGAATGAATGGGTTTCGGATTGAGACCCTTCTTCAGACCCAAACGTCTGAAGCAAATGTCTCCTTGACCCGCAACGTCACCCTTACCTTCTCTCCAGAGATGCTGCCTGTCCCGCTGAGTTACTCCAGCATTTTGTGTCTATCTATGGTTTAAACCAGCATCTGCAGTGTCTTCCTACACAGATACATTACTATTCTTGTTTTGCTTTTCTGAAGAACTATTTGACAAAGTAAGTTCAAAGTATGAAATCCTATTCTGCTTTAAATGCAGTTTAATGAAAACAAAATATAATTATTTTACAGAATGATTCCCTCCCCAAAATGCTTCTATCTTGGTCAAAAATAAAAATATGTTCATGAATTATGAATTTAATCATCAAAATCAATACAGTGATGTTGATCTATTCTTTGTTCTTCTCTTGTAATTTTTAGTCTTTGTGATAAATGAAAGGTTGAGAACATTTCCCCTTTTCCCTTAATACCTCAACCAGTTTTTTTATATAATAGTCTTTGAACGTTAATACCCTTTGAATTAATATTAATAGTGGGTTTTGTTAAAGAAAACAATACTTTCATGGATATGTTAATAGAACTCTTCAATCAATGAATGTAAAACACAAACAGAATACTTTGAGGAGATAGTGACTAAAACAAAACTAATACATCACTGCTATTTTGAATGCCTTTGAACTCTTGGCTCTGAGTTTACATAAGCAACTATTATCTCTTTGATTTATACATAAAATGCAATTCCAAATGCTTACATTATTTTGGATTATTTGTAAATTGTTTTGTAATTCATTTGGTGATCAAACTCAGAAGTCTGAGTTGCTAATGTTCTCCTTTTATGTGTACTCACTTACAATGGGTTTCTTTTATTCAGCTTTAAAGTGTAGATGATCACGTATTTCTTTTACACATGACAATTCAGTAAAAAAGGTAAACCAGAACACAGTAACATTACTGTTTTACTTCGGAGTCACGTGAGTGACTACGTGAAGCCCCGCCAGGCGAATGCGCGTCATTACATCCGCACATGTCGCACTGAACGGGCTGGAGGGCGCAGCTCCACCAGCGGTAAGTAGAAATTTCCAGGTAACTGGTTTTGGAAACTTTGCCTGCAAGTACTTAAACTCTGTCACGCTGGCTTGAGCAGTCAGTAGGAGTTGGAGAAATGGAGCGGTCAGGTAGGAGGGTGCGCACTAAGCGTGGGTCTAGTGAGGATTCACAAAATCGATCGGGTCGGGAGATTAGCGCGGCTACTCCGGTTCCGATACCGGGTGCCATTTTACCGGCAGCAGTTATGCTAGAGAGCGAACCTCCTACATTAGCTCCAGAGGCTCAGCAGCCTGACGCTACTGATAGCCATAAAAAGGCAAAAAGGAAATCTAACAGCCAGTGTTGTCAGACGAGTCTGACGAAGATGGTGCCTCTCCCCCAGATAATAAAAGAATGTGGGGGAGGATGCAGAATATGGAGACGACGCTCCAGACTTTAATTAAACATGGGTCACAGGCCCCAGTGGTTCCCCAGACAGCTGTGCAAGACGGCCCATATCAAGAAGAATATATGGAGTACCAGCAAGGGGATTTCCTTCCAGCGCCTTGTTTAGGACTGGAGGATGCCTCCCTACAATATGACTTGGGAGAAACAGGGCAGGATGCAGCTGACCCTGATTCTGGTGTCCCTGCTTATGTGCAAACACCAGAGCACAAGAGCCACGCTTCAGGTGTCCAGGACATAGCAATGAGCTTTGCTATTCCGGAGGGGACTGGTGAGGCAATGGAAGAGTACCTTGCCAACAACATCAACTATTTCGTCTCTCACCAGCTCCAGCAGTTTATGATGACAGAGACAACTAACAAGTATAAGACACCTGTCAACTGTGCATCGCTGAAAGTGCCTACGGTGAACTCAGCAATATGGGCACCCATGAGTCCTTCTATGAGGGGACAGGAGGTTCGATATCAACACGTCCTCCAACTGGTGGCGGCTACAATCACTGCATTTGGCACTATGGTAAAAGGGACAATGATAAATCAAATACAAAAAGATATGTTGGCTATGTTATGCAATGCCTTTTTTGAGGTTAATTGTATTAGAAAAATCACCATCAGGCCTACTCTCAATCAGAAATTTGCTGCTCTGTGTAAGGCAATGAATATTCAAACGCCTGACTTTCTGTTTGGAACGGATCTTGTGAAGCAAATCCGTGAGATTGATGATGAGGCAAAAACTATTGGCTTAATGAAGCCAACCACCTCTCGGCCAACTATTCCAAAGCCTGGGTTTACGTACCGAAGGTCGGATCCAGGTGCTGGGCCCAGCAGGGGGAGGCCAGTGGGGCAACGAGGATACCCACCAAGACAGATCGGCTACAACCCCAATATGGGCAGACAACAGGCTTACAGGCCAACTCGAGAGGTACAGGGATTTTTTGTTAATGATAACGTTTCTGGTGGACAACCTCCTATAATGAATGGTGCTGTATCACGTCTGATATGTTTATTCTAAAGACTGTGTCACGTTCTACCATTGAGCTTATCTCAGGGATAGATCCACCTCAATAGCACAAACCTAACAAAATGTTGGTGTTTTCTACTCCAGCGACTGAACAGGTAAACGTTGAGATTAAGAATTTATGCCAACAAGGAGTAATTGAGAAAGCCATTAATCATTCACAACAATTTGTGTCTAATATATTCCCCAGATCTAAAAAAGATGGGGGTTGTGGAGTAATTCTAGATCTCACTCACTTAAACTCTTCAGTTCTCTACAGGCACTTTAAAATGGCACCTTCGTTACTGCAAAGCAGCTGGTATCACAGGGTTGTTATATGGCAACTATTGATTTGCAAGATGCATATTATTCGGTGCCAATTCATGCTCATTATCGCAGGTACTTGAAATTTAATTGGATGGGACAACTGTGGCAATACAAAGCATTGCCTCATGGATTAAGCTCAGCACCTAGGCTATTTACTAAATTGTTACAACCTGTGCTGGGGCTATTGAGGGCCCACAATCACATTGTCATGGCCTATTTAGATGATATCGTAATTATCAGCAACACTAAAGAGTCAGCTGAAGGGTCGGTTGCAGTTGCATGGCTCTTGTGATCTGGTGTTTGCACATAAGCAGGGACACCTGAATCAGAGTAACATTGAAGGATTACGTGCCCTCCGCTCCCACCCTCATAATCTAAGAGATCATCTGGTAGTTCTAGTCTTCTTTAAGCCTTACTATGTTACTTTGGCTATTTGTTTCTGTGTTTTCACGCCGCTGCTTTGAAGTATGACGCGCATGCGCCTGGCGGGGCTTCATGTAATCCCTCAACGTTACTCCTCATAAAATAAGGATCAAACTTCAAACTGGTAAGTTCTCGTTTAATCTTACTATTTTATTTGTATTTCTATAATATGCCATCAACACACCATTTGGTTCAATTGCAGCTCTGAATGACTTGAACTACAGTTGTTTTATTTGGGCCAGCATTTATAACCCATCCCAGATTTTCCTTGTAGTGGTGAGTTGCCTCTTTGAACACTGCACGGTGGGAAATACTTGGTTCGTTAGGATATTTAGGATACTTAGGCACTGTCTGACTAGTTTAATATTAGTTGGACTAGCATTGTGTTATATTTTTGATAAATGCGAAAACTGATCAAAACAAAATTGGTATTTTAAGCTCCGTGCTTGTTGAAACTGTGATTTCAAATGTGACATTGTTTGAATAAATTGTAATAGTTATTACTCAACTATTCTGTGGTCATTTCTAAGAGGGTTAATGCCAAACATAAATTGGATCTCTTGCTGCAAAATGTTTCTGTTTTTGACATTAATTATAATGTAAAACCCAATGTTTTCCCTAGTCCACTGTGGGAGGTCAGGGAATCTGATAGCCCTCCAGACGTACACATCTGCGCCAGGTGTGTCGAGATGGGGTTCCTAAAGGATCGTGTTAGGAACCTGGAGCAGCAGCTCGACGACCTCCGTCTGGTCAGGGAGAGTGAGGAGGTCATAGAGAGGAGCTACAGGGAGGTAGTCACTCCCAGACCACAGGAGGCAGACAAGTGGGTCACGGTTAGGAAGGGCAAGGGGCAGAGGCAGGGGCTAGAGAGTACCCCTGTGACCATACAACTGGAAAATAGGTACTCGGGTTTGAGTACGATTGGAGGGGACAGCCTAGCTGGGGGCAACAACAGCGGCCGGGCCTCCGGCACAGAGACCGGCCCTGATGTTCAGAAGGGTAGCAAAAGAGAGGAGGCAATTGTAATAGGGGACTCTATAGTTAGGGGGTCGGATAGGCGATTCTGTGGACGCAGTCGGGAGACCCGGATGGTAGTTTGCCTCCCTGGTGCCAGGGTCTCGCATGTGTCAGAACGTGTCCAAAAGATTCTGATAAGGGAGGGAGAGGAGCCTGATGTTGTGGTACACATAGGTACCAATGACATAGGCAGAAAAAGTGACGAGGTCCTGAAGGGAAAATTTAGGGAGTTGGGGGGAAAGTTAAAGAGAAGGACCAAAAGGGTAACGATTTCAGGATTACTGCCTGTGCCGCGTGACAGTGAGAGTAGGAATGAAATGAGGTGGAGGCTAAATGCGTGGCTGAGGGACTGGTGCAGTGGGCAGCGATTCAAGTTTCTTGATCACTGGGACCTCTTTTGGGGAAGGCATGATCTGTACGCAGAGGACGGGTTGCACTTGAACCCGAAGGGGACCAATATCCTGGCAGGGAGATTTGCAAAGGCTACTGGGGAGACTTTAAACTAGAAAGGCTGGGGGGAGGACTCGGGTAGAGGGGGCTAGGGGACAGGGTGTGGGGCAAGAGGCAGAGAAGCGAAGCACTCGGACCCAAAAATGTAGGCGAGAAAGATGAAAAAGATAATAGACAGAGAATAAAGGATGGTGGGTTTATAAAATGTGCATATTTTAATGCTAGGAGCATTGTAAGTAAGGTGGATGAACTTAGAGCCTGGATTGACACCTGGAAATATGATGTTGTGGCAATCAGTGAAACATGGTTGGCAGGAGGGCTGTGATTTGGAAACTAAATATTCCAGGATTTCGTTGCTTCCGGGGTGATAGAATTGGAGGGACCAGAGGTGGAGGTGTTTTGCATTGCTTGTCAGAGAGGATATTACAGCAGTGCTTTGGCAGGATAGATTAGAGGGTTCGTCTAGGGAGGCTATTTTGGGTGGAACTGAGAAGTGGGAACGGTGTAGCAACACTTTTAGGGGTGTACTATAGACCGCCAAATGGGGAGCAAGAATTGGAAGAGCAAATATGTAAGGAGATAGCAGATATTAGTAGTAAGCACAAGGGTAGTGATTGTGGGAGATTTCAATATTCCAAAAATAGACTGGGAAACACATTCTGTAAAATGGGCTGATGGTTTGGAGTTTGTAAAATGTGTGCAGGATAGTTTTTTTGCAGCAGTACATAGAGGTACCGACCAGAGAAGGGGCAGTGCTGGACCTCCTTTTAGGAAATGAGGCAGGACAGTGACGGAGGTATGCGTTGGTGAGCACTTCGGGACCAGTGATCACAATACCATTAGTTTCAATATAATTATGGAGAGAGTCAGAACAGGACCTAGAGTGGAGATTTTTTTGATTGGAGAAAGGCTAACTTTGAGGGAATGCGTGAGGATTTTTAAAGAGTGAATTGGGACACTTTGTTTCATGGGAAGAATGTAGAAGAGAAATGGAGGACATTTAAAGGGGAAATTGTAAGATACAGAATCTTTATGTCCCTGTTAGGTTGAAAGGAAATAGTAAAATTGGAAAGAGCCATGGTTTTCAAGGGAAATTAGACACTTGTTTCGAAAAAAGAGAGATATCTACAATAATTATAGGAGGCATGGAGTAAATGAGGTGCTAGAGGAGTATAAAGAATGTAAAAAGAATCTTAAGAAAGAAATTAGGAAGGCTAAAAAGAAGATATGAGGTTGCTTTGGCAAGAAAGGTGAAAGTAAATCCAAAGGGTTTCTACAGCTATATTAATAGCAACAGGATAACGAGGGATAAAATTGGACCATTGGAGAACCAGAATGGACAGCTATCTGCAGAGCCAAAAGAGATGGGGGAGATATTGAACAATTTATTTCTTCGGTATTCACCAAGGAGAAGTATATTGAACTCTGTGAGGTAAGGGAAAAAAGTAGAGTAGCTATGGAAACTATGAGATTCAAAGAGGAGGAAGTACTGACACTTTTGAAAAATATAAAGTGGATAAGTCTCCAGGTCCTGACAGGATATTCCCTAGGACATTGAGGGAAGTTAGTGTAGAAATAGCAGGAGCTATGACAGAAATATTTCAAATGTCATTAGAAACGGGAATAGTGCCGGAGGATTGGCGTACTGCGCATGTTTGTTCCATTGTTTAAAAAGGCTTCAAAGAATAAACCTAGCAATTATAGACCTATTAATTTGACGTCAGTGGTGGGCAAATTAATGGAAAGGATACTTAGAGATAATATATATAAGCATCTGGATAAACAGGGTCAGATCAGGAACAGTCAACATGGATTTGTGCCTGGAAGGTCATGTTTGACAAACCTTCTTGAATTTTTTGAAGTGGTAACTAGGGAAATTGATGAGGGTAAAGCAGTGGATGTTGTCTATATGGATTTCAGTAAGGCCTTTGACAAGGTTCCCCATGGAAGGTTGGTTCAGAAGGTTCAATCTTTGGGTGTTTAATGGCGGAGTAGCAAGATGGATTCAACAGTGGCTGAATGGGAGATGTCAGAGAGTAATGGTGGATGGCTGTTTGTCAGGTTGGAAGTCGGTGACCAGTGGGGTGCCTCAGGGATCTGTGTTGGGTCCACTGTTGTTTGTCATGTACATCAATGATCTGGATGATGGGGTGGAAAATTGGATAAGTAAGTATGCAGATGATACTAAGATAGGTGGTATTGTGGATAATGAAGTAGATTCTCAAAGTCTACAGAGAGATTTGGGCCATTTGGAAAAGTGGGCTGAAAGATGGCAGATGGAGTTTAATGCTGATAATTGTGAAGTGCTACATCTTGGCAGGACAAATCAAAATAGGACGTACATGGTAAAATGGTAGGGAATTGAGGAATGCTGTGGAACAGAGGGATCTAGGAATAACTGTGCATAGTTCCCTGAAGGTGGAATCGCATGTAGATAGGGTGGTAAAGAAAGCCTTTGGTGTGCTGGCCTTTATAAATCAGAGCATTGAATATAGGATTAGGGAAGTAATGTTAAAATTGTACAAGGCATTGGTAAGACCAATTCTGGAGTATGGTGTACAATTTTGGTCGCCTAGTTATAGGAAGGATGTCAACAAAATAGAGAGAGTACAGAGGAGATTTACTAGAATGTTGCCAGGGTTCCAGCAACTATGTTACAGAGAAAGGTTGAACAAGTTAGGTCTTTATTCTTTGGAGCGCAGAAGGTTAAGGGGGGGACTTGATTGAGGTCTTTAAAATGATGAAAGGGATAGACAGAGTTGACGTGGATAAGCTTTTCCCATTGAGGGTAGGGAAGATTCAAACAAGAGGGCATGACATGAGAATTAAGGGACAGAAGTTTAGGGGTAACGTGAGGGGGAACTTCTTTACTCAGAGGGTGGTGGCTGTGTGGAATGAGCTTCCAGCAGAGGGTGGTGGAGGCAGGATCGATTTTAACATTTTAAAAGTAAAGAGGATAGGTATATGGACGTGAAGGGAATGGAGGGGTATAGTCTGAGTGCAGGTAGATGGGACTAGGGGAAAACAAATGGTCGGCACGGACTGGAAGGCCGAGAGGGCCTGTCTCCGTGTTGTAATTGTTATATGGTTATATGGTTAATGTTCGTTTCTGACAAGAACTTGCACCACATTAGTCTTCATATGATTAGCGTTGTTCACGCTGAGAAAAACTGAATATCATTTAGAATCGGACAGGTCTCACTTTCAGTGATAGGCAAAATGCTGTCAACCCTCTGCAAAATAAACTTCCAATGGACTGATCCAAACTAGGATCACAGATACCACACGATCAGGTTGTTTCAGTAAGTTCCATTTCAAAATTAAGTAGCCAAATATCCTGCAATTTGTTTTCTTCTGGTCTCAAAAAGGCATTGACAACCTTCTAAAAGCTTTTTTAATACAATGTAAAAAGGGGCCGCATTAGGCATATTACAATCATCCCCTATAAAATTTGCCTCTCGTAATCTCAGGTAAAGGTTCTGGACTATTTTCAAAAGTAAAAGTCAAAGGTAACTTGCCCTCCGAAACCTTGCTTCGATATCCTTGCAGGCTGTCTCTGCTGAGATATTTCACATGTGAGACTTCGCTGCTGTAGCTTACTGCTATAGATCTAAAGTTGGATTCCATTTACCACAAACCAAAATGGTTCTCCTTGAAGATGTGAGTGGAAAGGGGCATTTGGCCGCCTTGTGGAGTTGCAGGAAATGCTGGCATTTACACAGGGCAGTCATATACTCTTATGGAAACTTCTTGACAACTTACTGCCATGTCCTTGAGAGATCAGCCATCATTGTACTGTCCACATTCTTCACTATCCCTCCTCAGCAGCTGAAAGTGTTACATTATATAGTAATCCTTTGAGAGTTACTTCAGAGATCAGGCTGTAAGGCATGATGCCACCATGTAGGGAAACACATTTGTCAACGTTCACAGTTCTTGAAGCAGAATACAAGACAGCCTGTTAGTCTTATGTTGATAACACTAACTAATTTTAACTTTATGAGGCAAATTAAGGTTAATGATATTTTAATGCTTGAAAAATGACCGTAATAAATTTCTGGGACAGATCACTCCAAAATCTGAGAAAAACACAATCTGGAACAGGCCTGTAGACGGGGCCCATGGAAAGGGTGGCCTCAGTTGCTAAGAGCTGGCAACCAATTAATGGTGAAGGTTTGAAGGACCAAACTAAGTTCAGAATGAGAAATACAGTTCATAGGAGGGTCTAAATATTGCCGTGAAGCAGCGGAAAACATCCTAAGTGGTAGAAGTGGTGGGATTAGCTAGGAATTTTAGTTTAGTTTAGTTTAGTAAACTCTCTGGTGCTGTAGGGCAGTAGCTTTACCGCTATGCCACCGTGCCACCTCAGGGCTGAATAAACAGGACCTTTCATGCGGGCCCTTATCCGGCCGGAAACATCTGAATGGCAACCAGGCCTCAGGTGGCCTATTCCCAAGATCCTGCCACCATATTTCCTTGATGGGCTTTGAAAGAAGAGGAATTTAGATCAAATTGTTGTTGTCCATCAAAACTTTTACAGATTTTATCAGTTTTTAAACATCTCTGACAGAGAAATTAAAAAAAAACTATTAACATTGAAGTATATTGTTAAAATGTATTTAAAAATACAACTTTTATCTCTAAAGATTTACTGGTTTATTGGAGCTTTATTGTCACATTTTTACACGTCACTGTCAAATTCCTTTTACACAGATCACACATGCATGATTCACTATACTTTTGCACCATTTACAAAAAAGTCCAAAGTCTGGTCCATGCGTTTGATGTACTGGAGAGGCTCCCAATCGAGGAAAAACCCAGGCCGCTGCAGGGCTTCCTCCATTGCCCTTGAACCGGCGAGGCCTGCAAATCAACATCAATCTCCTCACCCAACCACTTTTGTGTTCCATGGGCGCCTCCTGAGGCTGTCCTTGAAGGCGCCGGAGGCAATACCCCGGTCCCTCTCCTACCGGCCCATTCTTCACATCTGTCATCACCTCTAGTCTTCTTGACCAAGCTTGCTGACATTGAGCTTCCTCCCTGCCGCCTGCAACGCACCAGGTCTTTCTTCACCATAGTGATCCAAGCTTGTTGCCAGGCATGTTCGCAGGGGGCCTGTTGGGCCTTCCTTCACAGCGGCCCGCCGGGTCTTTCTTTGTCACGGCCTGCTAGGCCTTTATTATATATGCTTAATGATAAAACATGTTTTTGATGGAAATTTCACCACTTTTATTTACCACAAAGACTTTTTGGACATAACAAAATATTTTTGCCTCCTTGTGAGCTAATTGCAATGTTGAGTCCTGATACATTTAAGTTAGTACTAAGCTAGAAAGGTGTACTTGGTGTAAGACTACACGGAGTGCTGAGGTCGGCCAGAGTGAGCTAAATTTAGGGCAGGTTTTTTTGATCAAACACCAACCATATGAAACCATAGAAGATTCATTAGAGAACCCTATTTCCACAGGTATCTGGTGTTTCCACCAGTGTTACTGTAGTCATTTGGGAGAAACTTTGGAAATAAATTCTCGCAATTAATTTTAAAATGAACTTAAACAGTTTAAACGTATGGGTTAAAACAAGTTTAACGATTATACTATACTCAGATTAAAACTTTCATATAAACTGAAAAAGCAAGAACCACTCAGCAGATAGGCAATAGACAATAGGTGCAGGAGTAGGCCATTCACCCCTTCGAGCTAGCACCACCATTCAATGTGATCATGGCTCATCATCCCCTATGAGTACCCCTTTCCTGCATTCTCCCCATATCCCCTGACTCCGCTATCTTTAAGAGCCCTATCTATCTCTCTCTTGAAAGTATCCAGAGAACCGTTCTCCACCGCACTCTAAGGCAGAGAATTCCACAGACCTCACAACTCTCTGTGTGAAAAAGTGTTTCCTCATCTCCATTCTAAATGGCTTACCCCTTATTCTTAAACTGTGGCTCCTGGTTCTGGACTCCCCCAAAATCGGGAACATGTTTCCTGCTGTAGCATGTCCAAACCCTTAATAATCTTATATGTTTCAATAAGATTCCCTCTCATCCTTCTAAATTCCTGAGTATACAAGCCCAGCCACTCCATTCTCTCAGCATATGACAGTCCTGCCATCCCGGGAATTAACCTTGTAAACCTATGCTGTACTCCCTTAATAGCAAGAATGTTTTTCCTCAAATTAGGGGATCAAAACTGCACACAATACTCCAGGTGTGGTCTCACTAGGGCCCTGTACAACTGCAGAAGGACCTCTTTGCTCCTATACTCAACTCCTCTTGTTATGAAGGCCAACATGCCACTCACTCTCTTCACTGCCTGCTGTACCTGCATGCTTACTTTCATTGGGTACACAAAAAGCTGGAGAAACTCGGCGGGTGCAGCAGCATCTAAGGAGCGAAGGAGATAGGCGACGTTTCGGGTCGAGACCCTTCTTCAGACTTTCATTGACTGACGAACAATGACCCCCCCAGATCCCGTTGTACTTCCCCTTTTCCCAACTTGACACCACTAGATAATAATCTGCCTTCATATTTTTGCTACCAAAGGGGATAACCTCACATTTATCCACATTAAACTGCATCTGCCATACATCTGCCCACTCACCCAACCTGTCCAAGTCACCCTGCATTCTCATATCATCCTCCTCACAGTTCACACGTCCACCCAGCTTTGTGTCATCTGCAAATTTGCCAATGTTACTTTGAATCCCTTCATCTGAATCATTGATGTATATTGTAAATAGCTGTGGTCCCAGCACCAAGCCTTGCGGTACCCCACTAGTCACTGCCTGCCATTCTGAAAGGGACCGGTTAATCCCTGCTCTTTGTTTCCTGTCTGCCAACCAATTTTCTATCCATGTTACCACTCTACCCCCAATACCATGTGCCCTAATTTTGCCCACTAATCTCCTATGTGGGACCTTATCAAATGCTTTCTGAAAGTCCAGGTACACTACATCCACTGGCTTTCCCTTGTCCATTTTCCTAATTAAATCCTCAAAAAATTCCAGAAGATTAGTCAAGCATGATTTCCCCTTCATAAATCCATGGTGACTAGGACCGATCCTGTTACTGCTGTCCAAATGTGCCGCTATTCCAATTTTATGATTGACTCCAGCATCTTCCCCAGTTCAGGTAAGACTTGTGGAAAAATAATCTGAATTAAGATTTCAATTGTAGATCAACATTTCCTTTAATTCTTTTGATGACTCAATGCAATCAATAAAACTAAATAAGGAAAATTCAGCAGTGGACAAAACTCCATAATACTGTGGAATATGTATCAATAGTGGACAGCACAAAATGATGTTGAATTAAAAATGACCTAGCAAAGAAAACTATTGTCTATTTGTCCTTTTAAAATAAGAAACATCTAAATTAAATTATGATAGCCTTCATAGTTAGATTGAGACTGAACACATTGAATATGTAGTTAAAAAGACATTTAGACAATTTCCAAAAACATTGCATTAGGTAAATTAAGCACTTGCTACTTCGAGTTCATGTTAGTTTACTCATGCACAATTTTAAATAATGCAAACAAATATCCATCTCTATAACACGGGAATTATTTTTTTAAATATATACTAGACAAGTGGGACTCGTTGGACCCTGTCCCACAAGGCGGGGGGGGGGGGGGGGCGTGGCATCACATGGGAGGACTGGTCCCCGAACACAATATTCCATCACTCATCGATAGCCCCCAACTAAGCAGGCGCGGCTAACGGGTTCCCGTTGTGACATAAACCCCCACACACATTAATCCCCCCAAAACACACTAACCCCCCCACACAAATTAACACCCCCACCCACACGCTAAACCACCCCCATACACTACCCCTCCCCACACACACTAACCGCCCCATCTCTGTCTCTCTATCTATCTCTCGCTTTGTCTCTTTCTGTCTCTATATCTGTCTCTCTTTGTATCTTTCTCATTTTCTCTCTCTCTCTCTCTCTCTCTCTCTGTCACTGTCACTGTCACTGTCACTGTCACTGTCTCTCGCTGTCTCTCTCTCTCT